>JADKXX010001789.1:0-28603 GCA_017310255.1 Butorides virescens
TAGTGGGTTTTTTTTTCATTAATTGGCAATAACTTAAATTCCCCAAGTTGAGTCTCTTTTACCAGTGACATATCCAAATCATGATCCATGTGGCAAGTGTTCTAGAACTTGTTCTTGTTTCTTCCTACATACATCAAAGCATCCCAAACATATAGAGGACACCCCCCCACACCCCACCCCACCTCCCCCCCGCTGCTCCTTATACTATCAGGAAACAGGATGAAATGAATCTCTACCCCAATATGGTGGTTACTGTTAGCAGTGTCATCACCTGTATCAGAGTAGGTATTTTTCTGAGTGGGGGAGTCCATAAAAAACATTAGTGTTCTTAATAGATACACCCCATGCTGATGTTTTGTTTGTTTTGGATTTTTTTCCTCAATGAAAAAAAATAATGAAATGATCAAAAGTTTTCTGGAAAAAAAAAAAAAAGGTCAGAAATTAAATTAATTATTGGATTTGAGGCAGTAAAATTTACTTGGTAAATATTCCAGCAGTTAAACCATTGTCTTTGGACCTTTGATACTATTTGAAAACTGAAAGTATATCAAAGTGATATGTAATGAACAAATTCTAATTTAATATCCTTCTTTCTCTCTCCTGACTGCCTATTTGAGACATCTGCAATTAAACCTGTAGCTGCAGGAAAAGTTTTTTACGTAGAGGAAAACAAGAAACTTCTTTCTTTCTCTTTCCTTCTCTCTTTCTCTCTTCCTCGCTTTCTCCCTCTTTTTTTTTTTTTTTCTTTTTTTTTCCAAATGGGTGTCCATAAAAGATAATAACAAAATTGGCCAATTTCCCAAAAGGAAAGACAATATTGTGTGTCTTAGCATTCAGTACATGACAAAAAGTCTACTGTATCTCCTCAGATTCTCTCACTACCCCCACCATTCCCACCACCTATGTTTCTAGATAGAACTATTAACAGATTGTCAGACAATAACATGACAAGAAGCTTGTGAAAGACTGAAAAATCTGTGGATACATATTAAAGAGTTTGTCATTTATATAAATCTTTTTAGTTCTGACACAGTTTTTAGCTGCCTACATGGGCATCACTATTTGCTATCTAATGGTGATATAGGTGCCCTAGCGTATGCAACACATCAGTATGGCAGAAGATGATAAGGCACCTTCCAAATGTGGGAGGCCAACATCATTCCAAGGCCACAGCTGGCATCCAGGCAGTGAACATAGACACCTGTGTTCAGGCAACTGAATCTGAGACTGATGTCTCCTCTGTATGTAAATGACATACTAGCCTGGGGAAAGGAGCTTAACCAGCACTGTATTATAATACTAATGTGCCACAATATAATGACAAGTGAACTCCTAATCACAGCTGCATAGGAGATAGTTCTCTGCCCACTGAGAGGTACTGAAACAAGAAACAAAAAAGTTGTGACAACAAAAAAATAATATCTTGCCCTAAAATGAGATGAAAAGTCAAAAAATGTTAAATGTAAAAATTCCCCAAAGCACAAATAAAAACCTGTTTGAATCTTGAAACATTCTGGTATTGAGAGGTTTAAAGTATTTCCTATCTTTTACCTCTGTTAAGAGAAAGATAGAATAATAAAAAAAAAAAGGAACTTATCATTTTAAAGGTCATAATGAGATGAGACAATTTTGATCTTGAAGACACATATCATTTTTCACTGCCCCAGAGTCCTGTAATGAGTGGTATTATTTTAAAATCATAGATTGACATGAACATTTTCATTTGAATTGTAGATTAATTTCTGAAGTGAAGCACTGATGTTGTGGTCAGGATGGAGCTTGGTTCACATATTTGAGCAATTGCATAGAACACGAATGATAAAATTAAACCAGGTTATACACTCACCTAATGTGCTCTTCAGTCCATGGGATCAAGCTAGAGCCAGTCTGAAGAAGATCTCCTGAAATGCATACAGTACGGATGTTGGGAACTCAACATCAAATACTTCCACTGTACAGAGAGCGTCAGCTGAGCCAAAATAATTGCTGATCTAGAGGTAACCATAGCCAATGGGGACTGTGTTTCTTCTGTTTCTCCCTGTGTCCTTTTCAGGTAGGTGCATTCCTCTCTGGGTTGAATGAAGTGTAAAATACCAAGGTAGTTAGGAAGAGGCAGCCTCAAACTTCAGAGGTTTCTGATGTTCCTATTCCCTAAATCTTCCCTTGGGGATGGGGGTGAGATTAAAAAAAAAAAAAAAAAAAAAGCATAGTTCATAAAACCCTTCAAATCTTTCAATTCCTGAGTTGTTCATGGTTTTGCCTGATGTTACCTTAAATGGGAGAGCTAGTTCAGGTCTACAGAGTTTAAAAGGCCTAGGGCCAAACTCACCATCATCGCTCTGTCTGTGGACCAACTCTCTCCCATGGGAATGAGTCATCAATGACAATTATATTGTCACAGATCACAAGCTAATAACTTGCTGACACTTTTTTTGATTCCTCAGTACCATCCTATTTAGGTCCCACACCTCCTCCTGTTACCTTTTGGAGGGGTGTCTAGGTCGCAGTACTACTTTTGCTGTAAATCAGGCTTTTAGTCCCTAGTCCTTGCAAGACTACAGTTCTTAGGTTTACAGTAAACTTCTTTACAATCCTGAGTTTAGTTTGGTGTCTGTGGCTCTGCAGACAACAGTTTCTTAGGGAGCAGCCAGCCATTGAAAAGCACAAATATCTTTATTTAAAACTTAAGTATGACAGAAGGAAGCGCATTATAAAAACTAAACAGCATAAACATGTGACTACTAGTTAATACCCATCTAGCTGCAGAGTTTACCAGAATCTTAAAGTGATTATGTGACTCCAATCCAGATTAGGAGAGTATGTCTCTATATTCCTGTTTCTGAAACATTTTGCTGTCAGGCTTATTAGGTCAACAAAGCTGTTCCTTTCAGGAAGTAAAAAAATTTAAAAAGCTCAACATTTATACAAACAGTATTGTGAATAAGCTTGTGAATTTTGTTCCTGAACCCTCAGGAATACCGTAGTGCTTGGAAATCATTAGAAATCTTGAAGAAAATATTGATCATATAAAAATATTGAAATTTCAGCTGTCAGATGCCCTGTGCTGTGTATTTGCAGTATTTAACTTGAAATATCTATTGCAGATAGCTAAACCGGGAATGCAGGTTCTTTCACAGTGCAATTCACACCACCTAAAAAGAGTCTACGTTTCTCTGTTGACTAAATAAGAGCTTAGGCACTGAACTGAAAGGCTTAACGTTAGACATTGTGAATATTTCCCCTCCCCACTGTCATCAGCATTTATTTGAAAAATAAATTTGAAAGTTTTCTTGTTTCCAAAGGAGTAAATTGCCATGTGATGTCATGACCTTTAAAAAAAAAAAAAACAAACCAAAATTCTTTTAAAAAATTAATTCAGCATATATATTCATCGAGTTGCTTTTTTGCTTAGTATGAACGTTAAGTTTTGAAACATAATGAAAGGGCTTTTGAAGGCCAAAGGGCAACATGGCATTATCAACAGCAAGGTCTTCTTTTAGAAAACTGCTTTCATACTTTGCTCAGCTTTTTCCCCTTTAAATGAAAGGATTATAGATTGTTTAGTGAAGAAGGGAAAAAAAGGAAAGAGCACAATGAAACTCTCTACTATTGTTCCTGTTAGTGATCAGTGAAGAGGTGGTGATTTTCCCAAATGTGACTGTCAAACAGAAATGGAGAAAGGAGAAACAGGTACACAAGTGATATGAACATATTTGTGCAATGCCAAAATAATGACCCTCCCCAAAAATGGTGTGCCCCATACCATCTCCTAATATTTAATTTATTTCTTTCAGGGAATAAGTGGTCTTCTGAAATATGAATTCCTGTAATGACCAATACCTTGGAGGATTTACGCAGGTTACTTCATTTGATGAAAGCTGTTTAGAAATGCCAAGTATTAGAATTGTTATTACTGCAAGAAAAAGACTAAACATATGCTCTTAGAAAGGGAGCATGAAATACCCTTCTATTTATCCATCCCAGAGAAGTATTGGGGGTTTTTTTGCTTTGTTTTGTTTTGTTTGTGGGGATTTTTTGGTTTGTTTGCTTGGTTTGGTTTCCTTTTTAAAAATTCCCTTAGAGTTTAATCCCATTAGTTCTACGCTAGCCTTTAGTGGGGTTTACAGCACTAAAGTTTTATTACTTTGTATTTGTCAATATTACATTTAATTCCCTCTGTAACAGCCTATTTACAAATCAAATCTAAATTCTTGTTAAGTTTAGCTGTCTGTATGGCCTCTATTCACCATTATTCATTTTTTCATCCTCAGAAAATGGAACTAGGCTGCAGTTGTTCTTTGTGTTTGCAGATCATCTTTCTAAATTAAAACACATACATGCACAGTAGACTTTAAAACATTAGCCCATGTAGACCTGAAATAACACTTTCTCTGGTTTGACATAGCTTCTTTCACAGGAACTATCTATAGCCACTGCTTTGCTATTTTTCAACCTGTTCTGTATCTCTGCCCATGTCCTGCCCTGAATCCTTGCTTCATCTTGGAGATTAAGCAGGAACTTGTCATGTGGAATGTTACAAAAGCCTTTCTGAAAATGCAGATATATTATGTCATCTGCTATGCCCTTAGCAACCCTGTCAGTACCCCTTTGTATAAATTCTTCTCCCCAGAAATGCAACAAACAAAAACACTGAGAAAATTATTAAAGATACAATTAATAGCTCTTTATTTACAGACAACTGATTATATAGGACACACACTCTGCGAGGAAATTACCTTGCAAACACTCACTCTGCATTTACCCTAACTGTGCCCACTAACAATAGTGATGACAGTAATAGTAATAATAATAATAATAATAATAATAATAATAATAATAATAATAATTCAGTGCTTCTTATCTAGGCCTTACAGTGCCTAATCTATTTGATAACTCCAGAAAAGCCCTATTTGCAAAGGTAGTCCAATTAAATACATATAAATGCATTCAAATGTTTAATTGGCTGGCAACTTAGTAAGTGTCCATAAAACATGCCTGCTCTTTAATCAGAAGACAAGGATGAGCTGTCATATATTGTTATCCACTTGTTGTTTGAACACCAAAGCTCTGAGGCAAAGAGGATGCCTTTCTTTTATATACCATGCCCCAACTCACATAGAGCAAAGAAGGAGACAGAGCAGATATTCATGAATGCAAAAGGCTATTTCTGAGCAGTTATTGCATTGTTTATGCCAGCAAAAATTGCATAACTCCCATTCTCTATACAAATTACATGTTTTCTATGCTTCAGTGGGCATTTTACATAGAACATAAATGGAGCTTTTGCAATAGGTGGTACAAAGACTGCTATCAGAGCCAGTCTAAGCCTCATTATTAGGGCTGGATGAAGCATTTGACTTTCTTGAGGTTTTCAGCAAAGTCAACGGAATCCAAAATTCCCTTTATGGTTTCTCTTTTTATTTCCTTTCTGCTCCTAGTTTTCTCAGGTTTTTTTAATGAAATGAAAATGGTGTTTTTCCAACCAAAGCTGTTCTAATTGCTTTAAGACACAGATCAGAGCTTAATGTGATCCATTAAATGTTACCAGCCTGGGACAGGCAGAGGGCTTCACGTTGCTGACTGCACAGCAGGCCTGCCTGGCCAAGGAAAAGGTCAGGCAGTTGCACAAAGCCAAAACACAGCACAACAAAACTTGTCAGCTGTATTGCTGCTGTGAACGTGGGGAGGTTCTGTGAAAGAAACTTCTATTTCTCAATCCAAGTGTTGCTAAAGTGGTATCCATTCACCTCCACATGATGTTATAGATTAACCTTTTGAAAGCAGCTTTGGACGAGATTTTTTTTGGTGCCTGATTTGAGCCTGAAGTTCAAAAGAGCTGGCTACCCTGTACTTGTACAACTGAAATTGAAGATAACATTGAGTTCTGCTCTTGGAATTCATGTTCAGTGCATGTACAAGGTTCAGCTGAGGCTACATTTGAATGAAGGGCATGTATTTTGCATGCATTATTATGGCAATAGAGCTGGATCTATCCTGACTGTGCTGCTTCTGTTGAGAGAGAAGGATTTACACTATAACACTATTGCTACCTCTCATTATAATTACTGCATATAATTATTTATGTATAGAGAAGCTTTTATGTATAGAAACATTTCTACATGTGAGATTGCCCATATGCATAAACATAGTAGTTTTACTCTATTCCATTTTTTATTTCTCTTGCAAGCAGAAAATATAACATTTATGCCAAGCCTTTTTTCCAACATTTGATTCAGAGTGGGTGCATATTTTTTAGTTTGATGAGCCTCTCTCTTTTCCCCTCATTGATAGTTAGATATGAAAATATTGCTGTTAGGTCTCATGGCTCTTTTTATAATTATTCCTTGAAAAACTAATACTTAAAAACTCTTACAACTGAAGCAGTTTGTAAAAAAGGAGATTTGCCAAAGTGGCGGAAGTCAAGATGGATAACACAAATTGTATCTACCACATCTAAATCTTCCTTTTCACCTACTATTCAGAGACAGTACCGCCCAACCAGGAGCAAGTCTTTAATTCTTTCTCAAGTCAAAAAGCATCTCTGTCTAGTACTCAACTCAAGGAAACTGCATTCTAAAGCACAGAAATTACCAATTAAAGTTATTTTTATTGTTAGCTTTTGCTTGCTTGGGTAGGGTGTGTGCCACATTATTAGCTACCGTGAATCAGCCTCAGCCCCTTTGGTGCCTTCTCCAGAAATTACTTTGGAATCACTACATTTCATTCACTGATGAGGTAAAAAGAACCTAATTATTCTGACAATTTTATCTAAGGCTTGCAGGTTTTATGTACTGAGTGTATAAAAAATAACTTCTTGATGAATAATGCTCCAGGAGTACATTTTGTAACCATCATCTGGAAGCATCCTTTTTACACACAGATATGCAATTCTTCCAGTGGATCATAAATGCTAAATTTGCTTTACTTCAGGTATCACATATAGATAAATATATACATATATAAAAATTTAAGTTGAGATATAGAAACCTCTGCAGAGCTGTGAATGTGGGTGAGACAAAGCTTTTTAGCTTTCCCTCATTAGCTACATGGCCCCTGTCTTATGATTCTCTGTCCTTCAGCTGAAATTGTGGGTAGTTTTTACTGTGGACATGTAAGAACTAAAAACTAAAGCAAAATAAAAGCCAGGAATGCTTTGTTAATGGTTTCACATAAAATATCCATTCAAACAATGCATAAAAATAAAAATAAGTTCAAAAATCTCACCTGGTGGGAAGTGCTGGTGAATACCGTTAAAGTTTTGCTGAATGGAGCAGTATGATGGAGCAGAGGCTGCTACAGCTCCCTGCTCCCAGGCCCAGCCAGCAGCAAGGCTGAGCATGCATTCCACAAATGTACACACATGAGCATTGGCAATACACACTGCCAGCAACACAGAAAAATACAGGTAGAAACATGCAAACACAGATAGCACAAACAATTGCCAAATCTTGTGTCCCTCTCTGACAGCTAACAATAAGGATCTATTAGTGGGAAATAGCATGCAGGTGTGCAAAGTGGGTCTTTCCCGTTGCATTGACTCATGCACCAAGGGCAGGAACTGCTCCTAGATCCTTGCTTTCCCCAGCTGCTGGCACCCAAAAAGCCTTCAGTCCCCCTCCAGCTCCTGGTAGCTCAGAACCCCTCACATGCACATTTGTGTGCATGCACACATGCACAAGCGCACACATAACGTTGATCCTCACACAGGAAAATAAAAATGCAATTTGGTAAGAAGACAGGACAGACTGCACTGATCACTCACAGGGCATGGCCAGACAACTTGATAATCCCTTTCTTTCCACACCTTTAGTTCTTCCCCTAAACATCCCCTAATAAATCTTACATAATCCCAAGGTGATCTTCCCTGGCATCCCATAATAAGTTCCATACCCCTGGGCAGTGACACCCCCTCCTCAGCCTGTGAGGCGAGGCAAAGAGCATCTCTTATTGATCCATTTTGATGTGTCTTACCCAATGCCCATGGGCCTGATGCTGTCCCATGGCAGCCCTGTGAGGAGTTGGGGCCAGGGCTTGCTTCCATGATCAGTTTATTTGGGTTCCTCTGCTAGCCATATGCTCCCTTGTGTTTGTGGTCATGAACATGTAACCTAAGATGTATAGCCAACCATATACTTCTTTTATTCTGAAGGATAGAAAACCAGGTTAGAATTTGGTTTAAATGTAGGAGGGTTCAGTTCTTTGAATCTAAGAGACCATTCTGGAGGCGTTCCACATAATTTTAGTTGAGTTTTGTCACTGTCCTTCAGCTCCATCAGTAAATGGACAGTGGTAGAGATCCCCAAGGGATGAGGATCACATAACTGAGACTCCCACTTGGAATTATTCTCTGAGGAAGATTAATCTCCAAGGCTAAGGTTAGCCTTCCCTCTCCCCTTTACTGCCTCCAAACTATCCTCTCTGTTTTCTTGTTACCCCTGCCTACTTAGCTGTATGTCCTGTATAAATGACACAGAGTCTGTTGCAAGTGTCAAATACCAGAAGGTCAGGCAGCAAGCCTGAAGGCGAGACTTCTGCATCTCCATTCCACTTAATTGCTACTCAGATCCTTGCTCCTTTCTGGACCCTTATGTTTAGGTCAACTCAAAGCAATACTGCTCTAGAAGAGTTTAGCCCCAAATAGATGGTTCCAGTGGCCTTTTGTTTATCAGGATAAACTAGATAACCTCTAGGGGTCCCTTCCAATCTAAAACATTCTGTGATTCCATGGTAATGGACTTAGTGAACAAGAGGTATAAGACCACAACATGATGGGAAGTATCTGTTTAATTTTTTTGTTCCCCATTTATATGTCGTGCTGTTTTAAAAAAGGAATAACTAGGATGCATGAAAACCTCTGACAATAAAACTCCTCCTTCCCTTTAGAGCTGCTGAGTTTACTTGGAAGGGAAAAGCTTCAAGGATATTAGGAAAATTGTGGGGGGGAAGGATGAAAAACAAGTCTAGAGCACAGCAATGAGCCTCAGACAACACTGAAAGGGGCTGAAAGCTGATAGGCAAGTCTCCACTGTAACAGAATGTCTTCCTAGGACTAGAAAGGCTTGTGCTGAGTTTGCTGCAACTCCCATGTTCATAAGGTTAACTGAAACCAAATGTGAAAACAACAAATGATCTTCTAAAACCGCATGGGAATGGAGAGGAGTTGTCATAAACATTTCTTATTTATCTTCTATCATTCTGTATTTGAAAGGTAATTATTATGATTTATATTCTGATAAATAAAAATTCTTATTGTGAAAGTCCTTCTAGTCTTTATTTTTCTTCTTTTAAGAAAATGCCGTACAAGGAAAATACACAGACACTTTCATACTCTGTTTCAAACATAGAATACAAGACTGAATTCCTTGCTGAGGAGCAAAGCGAGGATGTGCATGTAGCAACAACATGAGTATCTCTGTGACTGTTTAAAGAGAGAGAATAAGGGGGAAAGATGCAGTAGAAAGCATCATAAATTAAACATTAAGCCACTATAAAATTATCAGAGATTAAGAGGACACAATGGGAAGCTGAACTGACCAGATGGTCTGAAGATCAAGTATGATTTTGGAGTTTTGTTTTCATCTTTGCTATTTATGGAAACAGATAAAAGGAGATATACCATGAGTGCAGTCTCAAGAAATCAGTAACAGTAGCAACCTTCACTAAAAGGTAAATATTTGGGGTTTTACAATGAAGCTGATAAAAAAAAAAAATCACAAAACTTGAATTCTATTTTAATTATATTGGGGGGGTGTTATTAGAAACTGTTAAAACAGTATTTTAATAGCTTTATTTTTTACTTCGGTTTATGTATACTTTATAAAAGTCTACTTCCTTTTGGCTTAAAAAGTCTTGACAAACATGGATGTTACATTATTTTACATTTATTGTGACATATCAACTTACTACTGGAGATATACAATTATATTAAACCAAACTTTTACAAATAAATTAAAAATAATGCTTCATTTCTTTGTACTCCTCACATATTTTATTACAATTTGTGAATCAAGTGGGTTACAAAACAGAAATGGTGGAGTGGGAGGAAGAAGAATAATAAATGGAAATAGATCCTGATTTGAGCTACTGCCACCAGAAATAGCATTAAGGTCACTTCAACATTAATTTAAAAACAATTAAATAAAAGTGGGTTAAAAGAAAGACAAAATAAGAAAATGTGAAAAAAAAAAATATCTTGGCCTCATCATCTTGCTGTCTTCAATCTTTATTATTAATAAAGAAGTAGTAGAGGTAATGGGTGATGTTTTTCCCTCATTATCTACATGTGAACTAGATGTCTATGCTCCTATTATAATTAATAGAGACTTAGGGCAGCATTCAGCTACATAAACATGGGTACATACTGCCATCTCTGATGCCAATACACCTAAATGGAGCTGGCAGGTTAGAGACAAAACTTATGGAAGATCTGCATCCTTCTGGAGATCGGCAGCTAGAGTCTGGGCATGATGCCTTGTCTGTCTTATGCTTTGGTACCTGAAGCCTGCCAAAGTGACTGCTGTAGTTACAGCTGCAGGGATATCCAGTGAATCCTGATCCCAGTACCTGGCATGCTAGTTGCCAAAAAAACAGGTGTCTATTGTGATTTGAGGTACTTTAACATATTAAATACACCTAGATTAATATCCACGATGCAGGACCTACAGGAGGCCTGTTCCCTTGGCAAGTGACAGTTAGAGGCCAGGCAAGCACCTCAAATAGGTGAATATATTTAGGGTAACTTAGTAAGGCCAAAAGATCTTATTTTTGGTTTAGTGTGATATGTAAGAAATACCTAAGTGATAACTAAACAAAATGGATCTAAGGATAATGGCATTCATATAATGGTGTGTATGTGCATAGGCACATATGCATATGGATGCGCATATAGTGTATGCATTTATGTTATATAATGATTTTTCTCAACAGGCAATTCTTTTCCTGCAACTTTTATTTTTAGCTGTTTCAAGGCTGCTTCCTTTACTGAACAGTCATAGGAAGATGAGTTTCACTGTTACCAGTGTGCTTTTAAGGTGTTCTGTCAGTCTGAATGCATTTTCCTGTGATACCCTGAAGTCAGGGTACCTCAGTGTCCTTTTGTTGGTAGGTCTATAACACAGTTGTAATGCTATCTCTCCTCTCTCTTTCTACTAGGTTTATGAATTTTACTAGGTTTATGAATTTTCTACTGGATAAATTAAATTTATTTCATTTCCAAATTGTATTAGCATTTTAATCCAAGAAACTCAGGGTTCTGTAATTACTTGGGAAAAATTAATAGGATGTGAACTTTCATAAATGAGATTTAGAATCTCTAAATTCCAAATTCAGACTTGTGGCAATTTTGGATCCTTCTCTCAGACAAAGATTAAGTTGTCTGGTCCCTGGACTCTGGATTATTGCTGGAGAAGCCCAAAATTTATTTATACTGGCATTCTGGATCACAGAGTTCCTTATATGCCTAAAAAGAAATGCTCATACATCTTTAGAGCAATCTTTAGCTAAGCGGTTAGATGCCTGATGTTTTATCTAAGCTCCATCATGATTCAAAGACAGACTGAGGAAGCACATGAATTCTAATTCCCTGTGAGAACCCCTCTACTGACAACTTTTTAATCACGTTGTGAACATATTCCTTCATTTCAGCTGTTTCAACATGCCCAATAGGTACCTAAAATTACCCTGAATTTAGCATTTTATTTAAATGCTCAATGCAATTTTAATAAGTCCTACAAATCTCCTTCAGAAATCTGATCCCACTTCTCCCTCTCATATCTGATAGAGTGATAGTGTCTTCAAAGTACATGTGTCCTCCTCATCATATTTGAAGATGGTTTGGTAGGAAAAGAGCTCTGTTGCGCTTTTTTTGTCTTTGCTTTCCTCCGTTATCTTCACCCATCTCACATTTTTAGGGTCATGAGTTTTAAGGACAACAATCTGTGCTATATTTATATTTTTAAAGGCAAGACAGGATGCTGAGTACCAGAAGCAACTCACAAAATTGAAGTTAATTTGCACTTGTCTAAAAAGTGCATGTCTGCGCATAAATGCAATAACCCTCAAGTAACAGTTACTAAGCAGGTACAGGTAAATCAGAGGAGGATTTTTTAACCAAGTTGCCACTACTCCTATAAGCATATGTCAAAGTCTTTCATTAAAAAAGGTATTTTGTCCATTTGCATGTTATCAGAATTTGGGTTTGTTCACTGAAATGTGAATTCCATGTTTCTGCATTCTTTATGGATATAATTTTGTAGCCATTGTTAGAAAATACAGAACCCATAGGCCTGAAAATGCATCCATTTAGTCTGAGTGGCAAGTATCTTAACCTCTGTGTACTTATTTTCTGTCAAAATAATGGATTAATATCTGAATTGTGTGGAACAGGATATTTTTCACCAGCTGGACATCTGTCTTACAAACAGAATTTGCCTGCATAGATAATTTACACACTGCAAGATGAAACTAGCATCCCATCACACTCAGAATAGGTTAAGTTCATATGAATTTTAATTCTCATTAAAATCATTGTGCTAGAGATGGAGAGATGTTGTGCGGTTTCTGTTCTCTAGTTTTTGGGTTTTGTTGTTGGTTTTTTGGTTTTTTTCTCCCCCATTATATTCTTGTGCACTTAAAAAAATAATTCAGGCTATTTCCATGCAAATTATACTTTTCCTGGATTCATTAAATGCTCTTTGCTGAGACCATAACTGGACTGTCTTCTCTCAAATTACCTATGCAGAATATTGAAAGGGTCAAAACTGTGCAGCATACTACTGTATTTCACAGAATAGAAAAGCATGCAGATTGCTCTTGTTTCTCATTCTTGTAATAAGGGAGAGTAATAAGAAAAGAAAATGGCCGAAAATGGTTTTGTTCCCATGTGTCAAATACCATAATTAGAATAAGAAATGCTACAAATTAACCCATTCTCATTATAGTCACTATATTATAATTTCATGGTCCTCTTCTGATGCTGTACTCTTGCTAAGCACATTTACATCTCATCAGCGAACATAAGCAGCAGATCTGCTGGCGGTGAATGTTTGATTCACTCCAATTTATGTCTTCTTTTCAGCTGGGGAATCCATTGTGTGAGGTAATAGCAGGTTTCCTATTTGAAATGACTGCAGATCTCCTCACATTTGGATACAGTGCAAGCAGTGTCATTTTTTTTTTTTTAATGTGTCACATAGTTGTTGCATTACACTATGTGCAAGCAGAAGAAAGGACATTTTCAACATTAAATGAAATACAAAGTGCAATATTATGCTTTTCTCTTAGTGATGTGGGGGGGAAGACAAGAACCCTTTTTCTCTTAAGCCAAGGAGTGAGTATAGCTGCAATCTTTGTGATCACCCACATAAAAGACTGAACAATTATTGCACTATCATCTACTCTACTTCTGCAAAACTGGTTGTCAAAAAAGAGGATTTTATTAAAACAATGAGGTGGACAAATGTATCCTCTTATAGGGTGTTTAAATTGCCATGTCCCTATTATGTGACTGATTTGGGGACATTCCTAAAGCATATTTTACATGAACTTCTCAAAAAATTGCAGTGCTGTACAAACAAACACTGAATTTGAGTGCTTGTCTTACCTTATCTAACAATATTAGGTTGTTTTCCTGATTCAAGGTGTGTAGAAAGGAAGAGCTGTATTTGAGGTGTTTTGCTTGTTCTTTTGTGCCTGGTCTGACAGCTAGAGAAAGAACAACCTACTGAAATCTAAGGGAGGTTTGCTGTTGATGTTAATGGGATAGGATTTCATCAAAAAGATTTTGGCCTACTAGACAGGAGTGCTACATGCATTACCTTTGTAAGACCTTGGAGATTGACATGGGAGATGCATGATCAGTGACTCAAAACATGGGGTTATTTTACCTGTCCTTAATCATTAGTTCGTGGATTCACTTAATCTAACTTAAGACATTTCCAATATGAAAGTTGACAGCTGGAGCAGGATTCAGTTGCCTAAACATAGGAATTTAGTGCCACTTCAGGTTTTCTAGGATATTGAAGGCATACACAGGCCACCTAGGTAGGGAAAAGAACTTATGAAGACCCATACACTCTAGTACTGAAGCTGAGCACCAGGTCTGATATTATACAATATAAAAAACCATCACTATATGCCTACATTTTGATGATGGAATATCACCTCTAACATATCTGTTGGATGTTCTAGGGTCAATTCAATAGCCTACATATTGGTATATTTGAGACGCTCTGTTGTATCCTACCTAACCTCCATACTTAATTCCAGGTCATGATTCTTCTCATCAGTTTTAGATGTTTCATCAGTTTAGATGTTAGAAGAAGTCCCATACTTCTTATCATCTTTATCATCTTACAATACACTTTCTCTCATTCTACATTTTTAAAGGTAACAAGACCATGATATGAAGTGGTGTAACAACTAAAACAATACAGTAAAGCTTTTGTGGAATTTCACCAGGATACTCGAGAAGACCACTGGACCTATGACTATATTTGTACTTGTCTGGTGAAGGCAGAAAATTAGTGTCAACATTAGTAATGTGTGTCCAGCTGCAATATGAACTGTTGGAACCTGAAGTAAGGACCTAATTCTGTAATCATTGAAGTAATTTTCAGCACTTCCATTAACTTCAGTGCTTCAGACTTGTTTTTTTGAGACACTAAGCCCCTTTTATGCGCATCACTGAACAGCAATTTTCAGTTACCACTGACCCGAGTTAGATTTCAGTAACCTCCAAGTGAAAGGCTCTCTGCTGCATTTCAATACCCTGAGCGATCCAGCCCCTTGTTTTTATTTTCAATGTTAATATAAAAAAAGCCAAAAAAGAACAATCTGTCATGGATGTGTGTGATAATTGACATAATACACCCTAACGGCTACTTTGGAGCATAATCGACCATGACAGCTCCATTGGAGCTTACTCAGAGATTGAAATAAAAAACTTTATTACTATAATATACATTCACACTTACCATATTTTACTATATTTTAATTAAAAAATAAAATCTAAAAAAAAAATCATTCCTTTATATACAGTATTATTTTTCATTTAAATATCATGCTTCTACACACACATGCAAATCAATATCTTAAGAAAAATGGCAAGCAAAGATTTAACAGATAGCTTTCCAAGAATTTGCTTATTCAGAATGACAGAATACTTGGTAGTCTTCTCACATGTCTAACTTGGTTAGGTGAATGAGATACGGTATTGTGGTAACTGCAAGTTAAAATAAAATTTTTTGTGAATGGTAGCCATAAAAGAGAATGCAGAACTCCCAAAATTTATCTTAGCACTTTGGTGAGCTGACCAATCTGACAGCAAAATTTGGTTACCCAGAGAAATCGAGTCAGATGGCAACTGTCCCACTTCCACACAGTCAAGTATTGTAGAGTTCCTGAATTGGGTCAGGGGGATATCGGTGGGACAGCAAGGGTCTTTGCTGATCACACACTCCCCCCATGAACACCTTGTTGACTGGCATGTGCTCAGTTGTTGCCCGCTGGAAGAAGCTGAGGGGACAGCCACCCACCCTGCCTCCACAGGGCTTGCCCCACACCTCTTTGTTTCCCCTCTGCCCAGGCAAGTTGTTTGAGACAAGGAAACATCTGACTGCCCAGTCAATCCCAGACAGATGGCTCTCTGTAGGCAAAAAAAAGATGCAGGTTTACTAGTCTGGGAGGTGGCTGCAGTGGGTAGGCAAATGTGACAAATACATGTGATTTTTTTTCCTGTCAATGCATTATCTTTTGGAGACAATTATCCTTGTGACATCATGTTTTGCACCTTAATACCTTAAAACTCTGAAGAAAAAAAAAAGAAAGCCAGACAAAAAGACCCACATGCTTTAATATTTGCTTACATACTGAATCTTTTTTTTTTTTCCTTATTTTTTGAGGGTTCTAAGTCACTATTTTGAGGGCTAAGAAATTACATACAGTTAGGTAACACGGTTGAGTGAAGGAGAGCAAGGGAGAAAGCTTGTTCATCAGACCATTGCTTACTAGCAGCGTTTACTGTTGTCTCACTGACTTGAGCCATGAGGTTTGCAATGATGTTCCATTACACTCCAAGGTCCCATGGATCCCAATCCACAGACCTTGAACTAAGAACTCAGGCACATTAGCTTCAATGAAGCTTGATATCTAGGAGTTGCTGGTGGAGATTCTGCTGCTGGGAAAATCTTGTAACAGAATGGGATACCTCTCCTCTAAGTTAACGTAGAAGATTTTAGTATATCACCTCAGTACTTTGGAATCTCTCTAGAGTCAAAAGAAAGTGAAAAGGACCCCCGAGACATCTCACTTATTTCAGACCCCTCCTTTGGCCTGGGAATATGTTTTTTCTCCATCAAGTAAAGAGGAACTCTCAATTGCCATCTTCCACTTGGTGACTAAAATTTATCTCTTCACTGACTAAAGAGGAAGCATGGCTGACAAGATTAAACAAGTTGCAGAACTCTTAAGAAACTTCAGAGGGATTACTCCCTTTATGGAGGCAGACATCCTGAATTGCTTTCCCAAGACTCCTGATAGGTTTTGATATAGCCTATAGGAAGCCATTTTCAGCAGGAAATATCTTGCCTACTTTGCATGTAAGGAAGAAGCAACTTCAACAGGAAGGCTTATGTTCAGGCTGCAAACAAGGCTGCGTGTTAGACACTGCTGAGCTCCAGAGTGGGGCTGAAGTTCAAACATATCTCTCTGATTAACTTTTCCTTCTTGTTTGCTCCATAAGCAATTCAGAGGCTTAAAGTTCACTTAAATAAATTTAGAAATAAGCTGTGTATTTCATACAGCATTCCGAATCAACCAGCTGCAGCCAATTAAACTCAGAGAAACCTGAATTACATTTTAAAAAATGGGCAGTCTCCAAACCAGCTACCTGTATTTGTCAGCATATAAAAATATTATTACTTATCTACATAATAGAGTTATTTATTATTAGACTTTGTGAAGGGCTTTTATATACTCTAAAATAGTCTGATAAGAATGTTAGATATGCTACCGTGAATTACCACTGTAATCATTTGCAAAGAAGGGGAACATTTTCTAGTATTACTTTTGTCTGTTTAATTTGGCATCAAATAATTCCAACACTGGCAATAGGAAAGGCAATAGTCATGGAAAAATGTCTGACAGAACTAATGTCTCAGGCAACTGAATTGTTTAAGAAAATTTCACAGAATCGCTTTTTTGGAAGACAGAGGAAGGGAAAAAAATAAATATATATAAGCACCTGTAGGAATTTCAGGATAGGTTTGTCAACCAATGACCAAGCAGTTTACTACTTATCTCTCAGTGAAATATGAAATAATCCAGTCTCTGCTGATTCCATAGCAAGTTCATTTAAACAGTTTTTTAGTCAGTGAAATGAAGTTTTTAGAAATGCATGAAGTTGCAGCTCTTCTGTAGAATAGATGGATACTGTAAAACATCCCAATCTAATTCTAGCTACTGAATAAAAAAAAAAAAAGTTTCATACAGTTATTAGAACAATGGGAAACCTTTTCACAATTTTCAGGAATGTTTACAGTATTTGTAATAATTGAAACATTTGCAATTATACCATGTAATTTTCTTATGTCCTTCCCCTGTGTACCATATGAAAGGGCACATGTAGATACTAGCTATATTTAGGGGCTGGTCTAAACTCAGGTGGCATTATTCCCTTGTCTTCAAAAAACTTTGAATAGGACCTCCAAGAGAAAAGCTGCAAATCATCCCAATATTTAATGAATTAAGGCCAAAGACTAGGGTTAATCAAAGAATAGGATGGAAACCTTCCATGTGTCCAGAACAAAACTCACTGTTAAGCGTGAACTATGTACTTCAGCTACAGGGGTGGCTTCTGTGAGAAGCTGCTAGAAGCTTTCCCTGTGTCCGCCGCTAGTCAAGGCCAAGCCAATCAGCGACAGTGGAAGTTCCTCTGTGATAGCATATTTAAGAAGGAAAAAAAAATGGCTGTGGTTCAGGAGTTGGAGAGAGAAGAGAAGTGAGAGGATGAGAGAGAAAACCAAGGTCAGCGAAGAAGGAGGGGCAGGAGGTGCTCCAGGCGCCAGAGCAGAGATTCCCCTGCAGCCCGTGGTGAAGACCATGGTGAGGCAGGCTGTCCCCCTGCAGTCCATGGAGGTCCATGGTGGAGCACATATCGACCTGTAGCCTGTGGAGGACCCCACACCAGAGCAGGTGGATGCCCAAAGGGAGGAGGCTGTGACCCTGTGGGAAGGCTGCACCAGATCAGGTTCCTGGCAAGCCATTGCAGACCTGTGGGGGGAGGAGCCCACGCCAAAGCAGGTTTGCCAGCAGAACTTGTGACCCCACAGGGGACCCAACACTGGAGCAGTCTGCTCCTGAGGGACTGCACCCCGTGGAAATTATGGACCCATACTGGGTAGTTCGTGAAGAACTGTAGCCCATGGGAAGGACTCACGTTGGAGAAGTTCGTGGAGGACTGTCTCCCGTGAGAGGGACCCCACGCTGGAGCAGGGGAAGAGTCCTCTTCCAAGGAAGAAGAAGTGGCAGAGACAACGTGTGATGAACTGACCCCAACCCCCATTCCCATCCCCCTGCGCTGCTGAGGGGGAGTAGGCAGAGAAACTGGCAGTGAAGTTGAGTCCAGGAAGAAGGGGGGGGGGGGGGGGGGGGGGGGGGGTTGAGTTCTAGCAGTTTTTCTCCTCTCCTTCACTGATTTTCATTGATAATAAATTTTTTTTTTTTCAAGTTGAGTCTGTTTTGCCCATGATGGTAACTGATAAAATGATCTCTCCCTGTCCTTATCTCGATCCATGAGCTTTTTGATTTATTTTTCTCTCCTCTGTTAGGTTAAAGAGGGGAGTGATAGTGTGGCTTTGGTGGGCCCCTGATGTCCAGCCAGGGTCAAACCACCACAGTATAATAATTTCTGAACAATGCTTTCAGAACATCTAAGTAAAATAAAAATCTTTATACTTATATCCTTTTTCAGAACCAGGCTGTGTCCTATTTTTGACCAACACTAGGGAGCATATCTACTTGCTAGCTAACTTGAGGGGACTGTCAGTCAAACTTAAACACTGAAATGTTTGTGTCTAGTAAGCTTAGTTCTGGTCACAGCTTTGAGATGCTCTGGTGGAAATTGTAAATGAACCTGTCTCTTTTCTCTGAGACAGGGTTAGCCTGTGCTAATGGGTAAGGTCTCTTATCAGGGGCTGATTGAGACACTTAATTAAGTACTTCTGATGGAGAGCTTCAGCAACTATGTTCTGAACCTATTTTATGGTTGCTTAGATCTTTCACACTGCAGTGATATAATTTTGTATCTTGGTCTTCTGTTGGTACCGTGCAGAATAGCTAGTGCACGTAATGCCTTTTTTTCAGAGTTTTTCTGAGACACTGTGTTCTTTGATGTCTGTAAGTAATAGTAATCTAATTTACTAGTTGTCATTTGAAATATTGTCAAGAAATTTAGAAAATACAAATATTCAGGTTTCTCCTTTTTATTTCCACCTCTGTGATTAGTTTCAACATTATACAAAGTATGTTTTTATTATTCAGAAAAGTCCTTATAAGGAAAAGCCTCAAAAACACTGATTTGAAAAAGTTCTCTATTTCTATTATGATAGTCATCAGATTTGGTTTGAAATTGGGTGTTAGGGCTTGTTCCTATTTTGACACAAGAATTCTATCTAAAATAAGTTGCAGTCAGTTAAATTCGTACCACAAAAGAAAACTGGGGTGAAACTGATTTTCTCCAATTTCCTTTCAAAAATTATATTTATTTTTTCCATATTTAGGCTTTAGATATTCTGATCCATGCCCATTGGGGTTTTTGCGAAGACACAATGAAAGGAACACCTTACCCCCAAGTATCCTTTTCTGACAAGCTCTTTCCTGTCATCTGTTTTTAACATGCTTGCTGCTACATCAAAATCTGACTACTGTTTTAAGCTGCAACTGAGACTTCTATAAATCATCACCTGAACACTCTATAGATCCCTCTGGCTGTGTAATTTGAACATGTGGTTTACATTTCAATGAAATAGGACCATACAAGAAACTATTTGCAGCAGCCTAAGCAAAACCACAGCTCTTACAGAATATAATGTCCAGGTCTACCTGTGCATTTTTCTTCCTACTCATTTTGCAAGTGCATTTTCAGCACTGTCAAAGTGTTATCCTTTTGTTAAATTTCTGCAATTTTCATAAATTTTTGCAAGTTTCTGGTAGTTTGCTCTGGTCTGAGTCAACAGAGGTATATACTGGGAAGAAATCCTGGGGATAGTAAAATTGTGCAACCACGAGTGCCTCTGCTGCCCATACCTGTAATGTCACCAGAAGATCTACCAGATGGATGTCCCTGCTTATTAAAAGCTGAGATTTGTGGGTTTACCACCTTCTGTTTGGATTTATGAATGCAATTTGATTTCTGTGGGCATTGTGGACATTTATCAAACAAATGGCAATTCTCAGAATACAGCAGTGTGAATACACCAAGCTTTTAGGTGACACTATGTCCATGACCTGAATTAATTACCTGAAAAATTTCATAGGGCAGAAATTTCCGTCATAAGGATGTCCTGGACCCTGGGTCTTCCCATTCAGATCCCTCTCCCTGGTTGGTTGTTTGCTGCTGTGAAAGTTTCAGGGTTTTCACAGCATATGCAGTTTCTGCAGTCTGACTACTTTTGAATGCAGTGATAGCTCTGTATATGCAAGGGGTAAAATAGGAAATCTGCTACTGATATCAGTGGGTTTTAAATTTTGAGCTCAGGGTAAGCTGGACAAAGGAACAAGTCTTGGACAGGAGTATTTTACTCACGTTACACTTGTCAGACTCTCTAGATTGGATTAGTTAAGAGGTACAGCTGGCTAGTTTGCTTTTCTAATACAGAAAACAGCAGTTAAGTGATTACTTTTAGTGATAGTTCCTCCCTAATTCATTGCTTTCTTTGCTACATGACAATTTCTTTAAAAACACCACCAAAAAAGGGCGTCCCTTAGGCTACTCTCACTGGTGCTTCAGCTGCCTCTTGTGTCAGTGCCACTCTAGAGAGTGCAAACCTTCTTCTGTTTTTTGAGATCTCAGAATTATTAGTGCTCTGATAATGACTGTAGTTCAATAAAAGACATTCTTCTACTGTTTCCATTGGACCCCAGGCTGCTGAAAGAGGAGATGCAGCCATAGAACAGAGTACAGATGAGCAAGTCCTTTTCCTTGTCGTAAATTAAATCCAATGCTGCCCTCTTCCTTAGAAATTAGAGAGGGTGGATCAGCTCTGGATTCTCCATTGGCAATAAATGTGTTTTATTCCCTTTTCAGAGTGGTGATAGCTTGTGATGTTTTAATTTTAGTAGCTTAGTCTGATGAGTTCACAGCTCCACCATTAGTATTAATTAGTTATCTAGCAGTATGTTTAATTGATGGATCTTAACACCTCCCTCCTCAGGGGTTAATATCAATTAATGCAGAAGACTGAAAAAGAGACAGAAAGATAAAATTTGTACTTGGATACTCTTTCCTCCCTCCTTCCCTTTGTATTTTCTTTTACTACATGAATTATATACAATGGAATTGCAAGGCTCAATGGTTGCAAGAGTAATAATAATAAAACCCTCATACAAAGTGCAGATTAAGAGAAATAAACATATACCTGAATTGTGCCGAATAAGTGGATTTGGTGTCTGCAGTGAATGTGTGATGACTACAGGCTATGAACATCTACAGGATCACAGATCTTGTAATAATATCATTTCCCTTTTTTTTCTGATCATTGTCATGAAGAGTAGGACAAAGTTTAAGTACCAGTAAAGTGAAAAGTTAATTTCAGTTATAAAAAATCTCCTTTATTGCTGATATTTCTTTTGCTGTTGCCATCCTAAATTGGCTGTAGTATCATTTGACACAGACTTAAAGTAATTTCTGATATTCTCTGAGTATCTGAACAGAAGCTAAAAATCAATGTTTCATCACGAGTTCTAGACTTCTGTAAAACAAACACTTATGCACAAACTCCATGTTTAAGACTTTTTAAATAATCTTTCATAAGAAATAGACACTCTGAAGGTACCTTTCACTTCATACTACAATGGTTGCTTAAAATGAATTTGCTGAATTGGAGTATTTATTATCACTTAATGATTCAAGTATCGTGGAACAAAAGAGTGAGGAAACCTAAGGGTGAACAGAGAAATCACAGTTCAAGTCACAGATCCAATCAAATCTTCTTGCTGTCCAAGATATAACAACAAACTAATCTTATTGATGGTCTATTTGATTAACTCATCAAGCTGTAGAGTTTATAAGGGTGCTCTGTTTATTCAGCATGGAACTGGGAATGTTTCTTCTGAGATGACTTTCCTTTTGCTTAGGAATTTCTTGCCTCAGAGCATAATCAAGATAAATCCACCATCTACTCTGAGCTACTCATGTTACTTAGAGGAAATAATTTAAAAATTTTGATTCTTTTAACAAGAGAAAGTGTTGGAGAGCAGCCCCATGGAAAGAGATCTTGGGGTTTGGGTTGACAGCAAGTTGAATATGAGTCAACAGTGTGCCCTGCCAGCTAAAAGGGCCAACCATGTCCTGAGGTGCATCAAGCACAGCATAGCTAGCTGATTGAGGGAGGTGATTGCCTGACTCTACAGTGCACTGTCGCAGCCCCACTCTGAGTACGTGTGCAGTTTGGGGCACCTCAGTATAAGAAGTACATCAAACCATTAGAGTGTGTCCAGAGTAGGGAAACCAAGATGATGAAAGGTCTTGAGGGCAAGGGGAGCTGCTGAGGTCACTTGGTCTGTTCATCTTGGAGAAGAGAAGGCTGAGGGGTAACCTCATCCCAGTCTACAACTTCCTCAAAGGGGGGACAGCAGAGGGGGAGGTTCTGAACTCCTCTCTCTGGTGACCAGTTATAGGACATGAGGAAATGGAATGAAGCTGTGTCAGGGGATGTTAGGAGAAGGTTCTTCACTCAGAGGGTGGTCAGTCACTGGAACAGGCCTCCCAGGGAAGTGGTTATGGTATCAAGCCTCTCAGAGTTCAAGGAGCATCTGGACAAAGGTCTTAAGTCAAATGATTTAGTTTTAGGTCGTCTTGCGAGGAGCAGGGAGGTGAAAGTAATGATCCATATGGGTCCCTTCCAGCTTGAGGTATTTCTTGATTCTATGATACTTTTTAAATGTCTGGATGAATTATTTTGAATATTCAGGAATCTAAATTGAAATTTGTGTTTGATAAATGTGTTGGTTTGCCATGATTCTATGATCTTCAGAAGTTGGCTGAGCATCAGTTTTGTTCCATGGGGACAAATTAGTTCTGTTTGTAGTTAAGTTCTTAAGGAAAGAATGTTTTAATATGTATTCCAGCTGGTTTTAGTCCTTGTTCAACTATCTCACCTCTAGTGTATCACTCCTAGTGTGTGTGTGCATTTCTAAGAACTCCTGTAAGATGTCAGCTTTTATAGTCACTTTTACTTGACCTCTAGACACACATAAGAACAAGAGTTCTTCAGGATTCAGAGGAGAAAGAATTTTAAACATTACTTGTATATCATAAAGGTGATAGGTTTCTGAAATATGTCTATTATTTCTTGTGCTATTAGTTCAAGCACAAACAAAAGGATGCAATTTACCAGCTGGGTGTAAGTAAACACAGGTCTGTGGAAAAGCATGTTTTTAGCTTCTATTTATGTTGTCATATTGATGCTAATTCTATAACTAAGAAATTGATTGTACTATGCCTATTCATACTGATTAGGATGCTACTTCATGTGTTTGCTCAATAATTCTGATAGGATAAATTGTGTGGTATTTCTCTCAGTATTTGTAAATCACAGTGGGGTTATACACACACATGCACATGCATATCTGCACTCTACAAACCTAATTTTGTAGATAACAATATTTTTTATGTCAGGCCTGTTAAGATGATATTTTGATTCACTGTTGTATGATTTTATAAGTTGTTTGCTTAGTTTATATGTTTTACTGGATTAGATGCAATGTTTCAAATGCGTAAACATATTTTTAAAGTCATCAAAAGCAGATTTTGGAAGTGCAACATTCAAACTCTTCTTTAAAGAGACTTTTTATCAAACAAAATAAGACTTTTTAAAGAGCTTAGTTGTCATTGAAAAGACACTGATGCAAACTAGTTGAATAACTAGGACATTTTTTGCCAATCAACTTTTTAACAATATTTTTTATTTTTAATCTCCTGACTGCAAAGTATAGCTGATGGGCTTTTGTCATGTTTTATGTATAAAGTTGATATACATCAATTATTTCAGCAGCAAATGTATTATATGCTAAGCTGATTGCCAAGTATTGCTTTCCTTGCCAGAAGAAAAAAAAAAAAAAGACAAAAAAAAAAAAGAAGACCCAAAACCACAGAAAAAAACCCTAGCTTGGGTGACTTTTAAAAAAATTATCAAGAGCTTACAAGGGAAAATATCAATTCAAAAATATGGGAATTAGTTCAGTTTCATCTTGGGAAAAAGACATAAATTAACTTCAGAACCCAGAAATCTAAACCTCTAATACTGAAGGGTAAAAAAGGATTAGCAAGCAAGAGAACTGAGCATGTGTTACGCACACAACCACCAAACAGTGCAAACCATGTAACAAAGCTCTTTACAGAGCAGAACTAAGATGTTATGTCACACATGTTTGTGTTCCCACTGTTAGAACTACAACTCAGAACTGCAGATTTGCTTGAACTTGCGGGCATAGTGGGGAAGAGTGGCAGCTAGCTGAACCTGTGGGAGGTAGAAGTTACACATTGGAGAGCATAGTCCTGAGATGGAAAGTTAATATCTGTTATTGACACACAAAGCTTGACCCAGTGCAACTTCCACTAAAAAATTATATTTTGAAGAAACTGAAGATTTAAAAACTCCCTGTCATGAGAAGGCAGGAAAAATAACCATGAGCATGGCCACAGGGAAGGACAGGAGACTTCTGGAAATGGTTGCTTGAGCCTACTGTTTCAGAAGGATCTTACATATGCAGCTGGAGGAAAGACAGAGTTGGGCTTACAACTCACTCTCAAATTAGGATCCTGTAAAGGAACAGATTAGCTCTGTGCCAATGGGATGCAAAACACATGTCAGGGAAAAGGAAAGAGGAAAGAAAATGATAATACATGGTTAAAAAGCTGGTTTCCAAGGGGCTGTTCTTCCAAAGACCAACCTAGCTTTAGCAGGCTCTAAAGATTTTAAGGACCTGAACACACAGGCTGTGAATCCAGCATGCAATGAGTTGAGTTGAGTGTGAGTTTTTCTTATCAGCAGTTTTAGTGTTTGAGGCTGACACAGATACCACACTCTTAAGGAAATGCTAAAGTCATTGCTGCAGTGGAGAACTTAAGAAGTAGTAGAAGATAGCTTGAAGTGGCATATTTCTCCCTAAAATTTCTTTTTAACGAATATTTAAACAGACCTGGGGGCTGACCTCTAATTAACATGGATCAATGCAATATGCCATCAGAAATTAGACAAGCTCTCTAAATGACCCAGAAAACACAGATAAAATAGGTATATAAAAACAATTCTTAAAGTGTGTGTTTGTAGTAAGGACTATTCAAACCATCTAGCTATAGGTGCCTGTGTAAGTAAGCTATTCACCTAACCAACTCAATAAAGTCAATGGAGAAAGGCAGACCCTTCCAGAGAATGCTTCAGACTACAGGCTTGCTGAACCAGACTCTGGTGGCTCCTCTCCCTCAGTGATGTCTATATATGAAATGCAAACTTGGCTGATTATGCACATATAATTCAGACATAATTTGTGCCAGCATCTTATTCTGTGTTAAATGTGTGGCTACTGTAGCTAAGTATGTAACACATTTGCCATTTTTGCAATATTCCTCAGCAGCGTAGTCACAAGCCCTGCCACACCAGCCAGCTTCAACACTTATTTCTTATTACTTCACTTATTACTGCTGAAAAGCAGTAATAAATAAAGGTGTTTTATTATTTTATAGCATCTTTAGCTCTTCTGTCCTGACAGTAAAGACCCAGATTGCTTTTTTTAAGATGAAAACTGGTCTGGAATAGTGGTATGTTTTCTTTAGTCAGTATATAGTGAAACTGTCAAAGGAAGGACAGTTGATGTCAGAAAGGTTCATATTTATTCATGTTTAAATTGAGGTTGGCTGTGTTTGCTCTCATTACTGCTGTCATAAATGGTCAAGGACATTTAGGGATGTGTTTTCATAAATGATGTGATCATTCCAGTAAAACAATTTTGAATACTGAGTCCTATAGCTCCATTATAGTTTCTAAAATGCTCCTGATGCAGCACTATTTAGGAATCTGAAACCTACTTATCTCTTTTAGGAATGCAATTGCTATGACAACTCAAAGCAGCTCAATATCACTTCTTGAAACTCAGATTTTAAAATCAGAATTGTATGGTCAGCCAATCCATTGTGAAAGCGGACAGCGTAGTGGAGGGGAATGAGAATCATTTACGCCTTGGGGAACACATTTATTTATTGATACTGAAATAGTTTCTTTTTAAATAGCAAGAACAGAGAGAAACAGAAGTTAAAAATCCTTTATGTAATATTTATCCATTTTAGACAGAAATCTAAGACCACACAAGATTTGACTCGTTCATTACAGTGAACTTTCTCTTTGCTGCACACGGTATCTATGCATTTCATTTCAATTAAAATATAAAGGCACTCATCAAATAATTCCTGCTTATAAAGACAAGACCACCTAGTGGGTTTTGTATGCTTAATTCACTCTCTCCTGCCACAACTTCTTGAGGCTTTGATTAGCTTTATCTTACTTACAAGAGGCACCCCACGTAGAAGGAGACAGAGTGATAAGCTTTCCTGTTGCCTCCGTAATTCTGAAGAAAGCTTGCTCCATTCTGATCACTGAGCTACCTGGAAAATACATTTTAGAAATCGAACAGGCTCTTATTCTTGGTAACCTCCTAGCCTATCTCAAACACCAAAGCGAAACTAGATGAATCGTCTGATGACTGACACGTTGAACTAAACATACTTACTAAGGCAAGGATGGCAATGTCCTACTTTTAATCCTTTAAATAAAGAATTATCTTCTTTCCTAATACTTTTCTGCTTTTCTTTTTGTTTTTTGTGTGAGTGTGCCAGTATGTGCATCCTCTGGTTAATTCTTTTTATTTTATTTAGCAGACTTTCATGAACTTGATAAGCTCATCCTTTTATTTTTTTTTTTTCCTCCCACAGGCATTTAAAGATGGAAGGGTAAAGGATAGAGCCTGAAAAGAAGGAAGAAGTAAATTTTTATTTCTGAGAAGCCTTGGGTTAGGAGAAATATTTAGACTGAACTGTACGTATACACTCTGCTAGTGCTAGGTATCAGCTGTGCTGCAACTTATAGCTATGTTGAGGCTGTCTGCAGCATGTGGATCAACACTCTTTTTGAAAGTATGTATACACATTTAAAGAAAAAAGGTTCCTTTCAAATTACAGCTATAGTGTGGGCTAAATAAAATACTGATGATCACTAACCATTTACAAAACGCCTTTAACTGTGGAATGAAGCCTATTATAAATACAAAATTTTTCAGTGTTCAAAAAAAATGTGAATACTCATTTTTCCTGGTTTTGTTTGCTTCTTGGGTAGTTAAAGATAGGTACCATGTACAGGGATCAAGATTTTAAATTTGTTGTAAATATATATACTCATGGCACCAGATATGATAGTAATAAATAATCTTAAATTGTATGCTTAGAAATAATCTCTTATACTGATATCATTGTTATCATACGTCAAATTGACTAACAAAACTGTATCCATACCCTGTAATTTCTGGTCTTCACAAGCTGTTTCCAGATTCCGTGTCTTGCAAAGAAAGTTTCTTTTTTTTGTTCTTGGGTTTTTAATTACATTTGAAGTTTGCTCCCTCTTTTTTTTTTTTTTTCTCCCTTTTTTTTTTTTCCCCCCCCCCTTTCCTTCTGTGTAACATAATAATATGCTAAAAACATACAGATTTGCCCCTGGAAGCTGTTTTTGAATAGGTAAATCCTACATTTTCTATAGTGACAGGCATGGCCCATGGCCACAGATAACTTTCCAGAGGATTCTCAAAGGAAAAAAAAAAAGTCCCTTACACACAGATGCATGCACCATTATTACTGATTAAATTATTAAAACACTTGACCATTAAAACAATAATAATGTGCCATGTGTCTTCTAAATTAACTTTATTTAGTTCAGAAAATTATTAAGAAAACAAGATAGATAAGCATTTTTCCTCACTCTCATTTTGTTATGGCATAAAATCAGCAAATAAGTTAAAGGTCCCAGATCAGGAAAAAAACCTAAAACCTAACAACTTACTCCAGCAAACTGAAGCCATCAGAATTAAAATATAGGAAATTACCAAATTCCTCATACACAAAATATTCTATCCTAAAACATAGAATAGTGAAACTCTTCAACACATTCTGTATTGCCAACTGGAAAATCTTAACCTTTTCTAAAGGACATTTGAGGAACAGAAAGAGGGCCTATATAAACAAACTGGCCTGCTCAATGGGAATCTGAGAGTTCAACACAGCTTCAGATGTCGTATTTTAATATACAGCATGTCTAACTCCTAATTAACCTAACTATGAAGCTCA
>JADKXX010001790.1:0-84537 GCA_017310255.1 Butorides virescens
GGGGGCAAGAAAGCATGTTTCCAGTATAGCAGATAAATAGGTAGCTATTACCTAGGTGTTGTTTCTGGATAGTTTACCTCCTTAGAGATCTTAAAATGGGATTGTTTACCAGTAATGAGTTTTCCCAAGGTAAGCAATTGCTTTTGCAGACTTATAGTATGTCAAAAGGTTCTGTTTGTAGCCTATATATACCTGTAATTTGCCTGTAAACTATACACAGAGTGTTTGTAGGAAAAAACCAAAATAAATGTACTTTATTCTGAAGGATTTTATTCTGGTTTTGGCTTCCTTATCTGCATTGTTTTCTTTAAGCATTTAGGTTAGGTTAAGATTAAAGTTCATTAAGATGCTTAGGCTTAGTTGCATAAGGGGTATAAGGAGTAGGCCAGACAGCTTGCTAAAATTGCAGCTCAGCTGGAGATTTTATTTCAGTACATTTCAGAAAAAATAATGTCTGTCTTGCAAGTTTAAGCAAAATATGGCACTGTTTTTTAAAATCTTTAGTGGTTTTAGAATAAAGTGGCCAGAAAAGCTTTCCACGTCCCCAGATGTCATGCCTGTATTATCTAACAGAGGAAAGAAATAAGGAAAGTTAGTGCTCTGGCACATCAGGGCCATATGTTTTTTATGGTCCCACAACACTGCACCAGGAATTAGAGAGAAAGACAAGTTACTGTGGTAGCTCTGAACATGATGGCAGCCCTTTCCATAAGCCCCAAACTGTGCTGAAATATCAGATAAATGTTTGAGGAGAGGGAGAAAGGAGTCAAGCACTGTGTCACTGTAGATCTGTTTGAGGAGGTACATTTGGGGAAAGGGTGTTTAAATAGTATGACTATCTGTGAAAGAGTGGCGATGCAATCAAGAAAAATGAATGTTAACAACAAAACAATAATAAATTGAATTTTATTACCAGTATGATATTTACAAAGCTATAACTAAGGTTAAATTTTGCATTTAAAAAGTGTTTTTATATTTTCATAACTTACAGAGATCCCTCACAAATTAACAGCACCTCCTATTTGTGTATAGGTTGATACTTTTAATGGTGAATTAAAATTTGCAGGAAAAATGAGAGTAAAAACAACAGGCCTTAAAACCATAGAGTTTAGTGTCAGACAGTTCATTTGTCCTGTCAGATCTTAATAATGCACTCAGTTTTCTTACTTATAAGAAAAAGAAAATTGAAAACTTCGGAATTTCTCATTTGAATATATCAGGTGAGGTTAATAAGATTTGTTTTGTTCCTATTCTGCGTAAATACAATTCCTCTTTTCATCTTTGGCCAATCTAAAGAGAGCACCGGGGTATAGCATGAAAATGCCATCTTTGACTTAAGCAACTTCAACTCTTCCAAAGAAAGTGTAGTCAATGCATAAGAAGGAGAGAGAAAGTGAAAAATATATAAACAAATGAGTTTGAAATCTGTTATCATAAAGTACAGTTCACCAAAACAAAGCTACATGTTTTTTACTTTAGACTAGACATTAGACAGAGTCTAATAATGTGAAAGTTACTTTAGTGTTTTTAAACATCTGGGTTTTTTGGTTATGTATTTTAAAACATTGAAATTCACATATTATAGGATGCATTAGTTCTGAAAGCCTATTTAAATACTGCTTTATTTAAAGTGGATATTTAAATCTTAAAATAATGTTAGTGTCTAAGCTTAAAGCTGTAAGCTGTCAACACAGACTACCTTTGCCCTGATTGAAGAAAGACGTTAAACATTGCCTCATTAAAGTTTATTGACTTAAGCACATGCTTAAAGTCAATCATGTGCTTAAAAGCTGCTCCTCAAATAGTTCTGCTTTCCTGAATGCTGAATTTAATTCCACAATGTATTGTGTTGAATGGGTCATTGGTAATTAATACAATCACACCCTGTATCAGAAAAAGGAAAAATGAAAGATGCTGTTCCTGAAATAGAAAGAGATCCCTGGATCCCAAGAGATCCTTGGGATTCAGTGGTTTCAAATGAGAAGGGAAACTATGAGGCAAAATGTCCAAACTAGAAGAAAATCTGTAGCTTTTACTTTTTTTCCCTCAAAATGTGGAAAAAAAATATTTTTTGAAGGGGATGGAGATTATCTTTTCCGAAAATTGATTAATCTCTAACAAAGGTCTATGATTCCTCTCCTCTTACCTACATTAATGCCTATTCGCAACCTCATACCCATAAAGGTGTTTGAGTAGCTCATAAAACCCCCACTGTCTTACCTGTAAAAAACTGCATACCTTCATACTGTAGGTGATTATATCATACACTTCTTCACCCTGCTCTGCGCCCCGTTGACAGCAGTGCTAAAACGCCTGTGGGATGAGCACAGCCTCAAGGCCCTGGGCAAGCCCTGTACTCTGTCTTTTTGGTGCCAGGATTAAAATGAACCTGCTCCCCCATCCTTCTAGTAACGCATCATCACAGCACCTTACTTTGATGATGCATTGCACCAATACATCACCACAGGACTGTCAGTCAAAAGATGGCACCAGCTTGGATAAACAGATCCAAGAGCAGGTTCAGTTTAATTACAGGACAGAAGGTATCCTGATGTTCCTTGGAGACAAAATGCTTGTGCCAAGAATTAATATGCTTTGCATTGCTGTGCAGTGGTCTGACAAATACTCTGAAGCATCTGAAGAGAGTTCACGCAGACTTTGTCAAGAGAGTAATTCTAAAACAAAGATGAAAAGTGAAAATCCTAATACCTTTTTCATAAAAAACCCCCCACAGACTTGAACTATAATCTGTATTTCAGTACTTCAAAGAAGCTTTACAAGGACGCTGTCAGGTCAGATTTGGTTTATCATCTAAGCTATATAAAAATAAGTTGCTATTGGAGGAAACAGTTTCATTATCTTTCTTAAGGATACTCTTTTTGTGAGAAGTTACATGAAGTAGCTACACCAGGCAGGTCACTTCTACTCGTGGGAACAAAGTCACCATAAGAAAAACAAAAAAAGAGTAGACACTAAGTCTTTTTAACATTTAATTCTATTTGTAAATCACTACCATATTTATTTGTTTTCTTATTTTGTTCTAAAATTGAACAGATGAGGTATTCACAAGTCATTCCTACATAGCTGGTCATTGAAATATTCTACTATTACAGGATGTTGTGTTGCTGTCATTTTCTTTAGCTAGTGGACATATTTTCAGCCTGAACACCACAGCTTACTTCTGGTATAAGAGCCTCAAAATGCATAATTACCTTTTTCAACAAGAGTTGTGCCTTCCTTTGCAAACTGAAGTACAATTTTATAGCAAGTTTAAGCAGTAAGTTTATAAAGTCAAATACAAAACAGTACAGTGTATTTATGCACAGCATATATGCACATATATTTATATATGTAGGTAGGTCTGAACTTCAGCACTTTCTCACACATGCTTTTTTGTGTCTGTGTGTATAGACATACTCTTACATACATATGTAGGTGCACACATACATGTGGGAGTTAATACATAAACAATAAAATCAGTGCAGTTTTCCACATGCTATGATATTTTTGTAAAATTAAATTTATTTTATGTCATTCCCAGAGTGTCTGATGTTTGATATTTGTACTGACAGCACATCATTGCATTGTAAAACTGTTGAGGAGAAGCTGGAACTTTTGGGTTCTGGGTTACATCCAAGTTTTGGTATGAAAGGTTTGGCCTTTTTTTACAGGCTTTCTCCTGCTGTATTTGTAATTGTGGACCTGGAATTATTTTCTTTTTTTTTTTTTCTTAACCTATAAAAATAAATTGGGAAGAGGCTAAATTGTTGCGATTATCAAATCAGATGAATATTCTTTATCAGAGGATTATCAGTGAAGTTTTAGATGTTTCTATTTTATCTCACTATCAAAGTCCTTAAGAATCAAACAAAACACATTGTTCTGGGCTCTGTGCAAGCAGAATAAAATGTCTGGTTCATTTACAATCCAGACAAGGCAGCTAAAAAATAAGAGAAAGAGGCAAGCATAGAAGCAAGAAGATCAGCTCAACTGAGTTTTATTGTCAAAGTGTGGGGCTTTTTTGTTTCACTTTTTTTTTGTTCTCTGACTGGTGTTTTTGTTTCCTTTGTTATCTTAGATTTCTTAGTAGGGATAATGTTAGGAGGCAGATAACGGGACAAAAAATAATAAAAGGCAGAGAGGCTAGAAATTTGGGGTCATGTCCAAATACTCTGGTCTGCAGGGAATGAACCACACAGCCAGTTACTTCAGGGACAGGATGTTCTCTATATAATCTGGAAAAAAAAAAAAAAAAAGAAAAAAAGAACTGAGATGAAGTCCCCCCTCCAAAAAGAATCTGTTTAGGGATGAACTCTGTTCTTTGCCCCTTAAATTCTTTCTGCAACAGCTGTCCTGGTTTAAGTTTTTGCCTGGCTTATCCCTGTAACTCTTCCTGAGCATCACAGGGCTTAAGTAGAACAGGAGTAAGAGACAGGGGATTGCCCCAGAGATTCTGGTTGCTCCTGGAACTTCTCTAGTTAGTGAAATAATGTACACAGCACAAAATAAGACATTCCTCTACAAAAACAACTGTTGGGTTGGTGATAGTGAGTTTCAGTATCATTATGCTTATAACATTGTCCCTCTGTTACAGTATATTACATACTAAATGCTGGCCCATGTGTAAATGAGCTATATGCATCCATTTAAAACTACAGTCTAAATTATACTAAGAATATTATCCTGTGTAGGGCGAAGTTGTCTTATTAAAATTCAAAGGTAAAACTCCCTTGCACTTGAGAATACGGGGCATCAGACTGGGTGTTAAGAGCCTGTCTTTAAGAAGTCCTACAGGTGCATTCCCTGCAGTCTTGTCACTGGATCGTAGAGATCATGAACATTCCTGGAGATCACCACTGTTCTCATCTGACTTGTACACCTGGGTCACTGTTTGTAGAGAGCAGGGAATGGGGATGGGAAGAGGGGAGAGACTTGGGCACACCTTACAATGGGTTGAAAACATATTCGGCATGTCCATCCAGATCTGTTTGCTTGGAGTTGTTTAGACATAGCAGGAGTTAACCAGACATTGAGACAAATGGGCCAGATCACCCACTGGACTAGTTTTTTTTGGAGCTATTATTTCAAGCTGTCCACAATATACGAAAGTCATCACTGTCCTGGTTTATATTCAGTTAATGTTTTCATGGTTATCTTCATTACCATCTGTGCTACAAATATTGCTTTTTAATGAAAGTTTAGATTCTGGACCACAGATTGAAAAGGATATTCAAAAAGGGACAACAATGGAACAAAAAACCTATACCTGCCTACATTTCCTTTATCCAAATGGAAAGCAATGGAATCAGTAGAGAAATGGGGGGGAAGGGCAGAGGGGGAGGAGAGAAAAACAAAGTTGAAAATTACATCAGTTTCAGAATAAACTGTGTTTTTTAAACATATTTTTCCTCTATATTTCTTTCCTACCACACACATCTTTGATAATTAAGCAAGAGAGTGAAGCTTCTACTACTCTATGCTTGTGGGTTTTTTTCTCTCTCTAGATATTTTTTTACTGTTTGACTGTAAGGATTTCTGGCACACTGTGTTGCTCCTCTCATATGTTTTCCTTTAACTGATAGAGACATTTTGTGTGCTAAAACTCTGCTGCTGCACTGCTGTCTGCTAGTCTAAAACTCAAAGAAACATCACGGGAGGAGGGAGTATGTTATAATTGTACAATGTTCTGGGTTTTGCTTCTTTTTTAAAATGTATATTTTGTTTTCCTGAGGGCTGAGTGAGGAAGGAAAGGGCATAGGAATAAAAATACTAGAGTGCTTCCTGATTTGTTTGTATTCAGGTCAGTAGACAGTGGAAGGACTGCTTCTGAGTGTGTCTCTCCTGCTGTTGTACCCTATCCAGCCCCATGACAGGAACATCAAGAAAACTTGGTTTGTAGTTCTGTTTTAAAATATCTGCCAGATTCGTAATCTATTTTCATCCTGAAGCACTGAGCAGCTAGAAAAACAACTGAATTATATAAGAAACCTTTCCTAAATTGAAGATTCTGCACTATTTGAAGAATAATTGCCAGCAGCTGTTCAGTTAACAATATATGCAGAGAAAGGTAACATTCAAATTATATTAAATATTGCATATCAAACTGTGGTGTATCTGGATAAACATGTACACAGAGCACTATCATTTTGTACTACCACCCTCCTCACTTTCTATGGCCTTGGACTGAGTTCAAAATATCTTATCTGAGTTTTGGGTCAAAAATGAAAAACTAACTCAACTGCCTGACTGATACAGAAAAAGTGAAGTGCACAAACTGGAAGAAATTGAGATCTACTTGTACAGCTGGGAATTTCTCAGTAAAATCACATGGTACATACTAAGCCTCTGAGAGATATGTGGCATGTTCTGTATTTTTTACCTGCCATTTATTTTTGTTTCTTGCTTTTCTTCATTTTAGAGACCCTATTGTAAAAGCAGTTTATCAATAGGTTGTCAAGATTAAAAGTCCCAGTCTTGGGAACAGCCTAATTTCCATCATATGAGACATATCATACTGTCTCATACTCAGCTGAAGGAAAGAGACCAGTACGTAGGAAAATCTAAAAGCATAAAATGGAAATTATTGGTAAACAGATGAAATACATTGCTTTAATGGAGTCTGTGGGGTTACTCCGACAGCCTTTACCTAAAATGTTATGAGCCACCTGGAACTTGGGGGAATTCAGAGAAAGGATAATAACAATACTTTGTAGTTTTTAGTGCCTTTCAAATAAGGGTCTCAAAACACTTCACAAACATTAATCAAATGTCATAACAGTGCTGTGAGATACTAACCCACTATTATTCACAAACAGCAAAAGATCCTTCAAAAACAAAAACAAGTTAAGGTTTCAAGTGTATTTGAGTGCAATCCAGTTAAGCAGCCTAGCTTGGTGTGTACAGTTTTAGCTGTAACTTTCCCTGTATCGTGAACAGCTAAGGGATTGGGTCAGTACTCCTCTAGGAATCAGTACTCCCTCATACATGTTGTACACTTTTCTGGGATGTCATTTAACATCTTCTTGTGATACTTGTGAGTAGTCATCCATGACTCTGGATCCCAGGATTTTATCTTGCTACCCTCATTTGAAAAATAGAGAATGGCACCTTTGTGTTCAACCAAGTCTTTGAAACCATTTGCCTCAGCTGCCCCAATCATGAAGCAGAGATACACGTGAGGAGAATTCGGACCAGTTATGCATGCAGAACAGTCTGATCAGGAAAAAAAATGACTATGGTAACATGATTTCATGAAAAGAGTGTACAATGTGACAGTTAAGCAGCTATCTAGAAAGGGCTAATGATGATGCAGTGTTTTACTGTATGACTATCCATGTTTTATCACATAGCTAGTGAATCTAAAAATCTTTTTATGAATGAGTATTATTTAACTGTCCAATGCTAATAATTACCCAGCTCTGGATGGTATATATACTATAGCTGCTGTAGTTAATATATGTTGATTTGATTATATATCAGAAGATGGACTGAAGTAAAAAATTTATTATAACAATAAAGGTTATATGAAATGCCTGACTGCTTAATTTGTATCTAATTGTGGCATTTAGGTTGCTTTTATTATTATATCTTGCTTCAACTTATAACTTGGCATTCATAAATATGTCTTGGAATGTTAGCTCATTACTAGAAACAGTTTCAAGAAAGCTTAGCAGTCATATCATGTAAACATCCATCTTATAATTAAAATTCAATTAATATGTTTGTAGCAACCATTTGCTGTTTAGGATGTATACAAAAATTGCTTAATGGAATCTAAATTTTATCCCTATTAGAAACACTTTAATTTAAATTTGATCACCAATCTTTATCTCCACTTTACATTTTAAACATAAAAAGGAGCTCAAGAAGTCATAACATCTTAATCATAGAAGATCTTTAGCTTGTCTAGATCAATCTATAAGAAGTTATGTTTTTCTGGCAGTCTGCATACCAGGGCAAAAAGAGTAACAAAGCTGCAGAAAAAAAAAATTAACTAAACAAACCCACATACCCAAACAACATGTAATTGCTGTGCTTTTAAAATGCAGTCTCTTGTTTCCCTCACTTGTGTGGGGAAGCATCAAATTCTGCTAGACAGGAAGATACTTTCATCCACTGAGAGCCTCAGAAAATTCAGGCAGTTGTGTCTGTGAAATCAGGCTTTAACTGAGAAAAAGGAGCAGGGATGGGTCCAGGACTAATACGTGCTGCTGACAGCCTGAGCCGTGTCCCTGGTGGACTTATACATTTAGAAGTTGATGGTGATGGTGACATTACTGAAAGGCAAAAGAGAGTATAAAACATCTGCTGGGTAAGAGAGCAAAACAAAACTCGTATGTGCCCCAGAAGGGTTGTAAAGAGAAATGGGGTTAACATCCATAGCAAATGCAAGAGGAAATAATTCTCTCAAAAACTAAACAAGGTGAAATTTAGTCTGATTCCAGCACTCTACATTAACATTAGGGATAATAAAACACAGCAGAAAACAGATTTTGTTGACGGGGATAAAAAAAAGAAAAAAACACAACCCACACACAAACCCCCAAATTAGAGAAGGGTGGCAGACTTAAATTTCAATAGCTGCTTTTCAAGAGCCTGATTCCTTCTAGCCATAAAGAAAGGCAGGGTGTTTTCACCACCTTCCCACCTCTCCACTCCTCACCCTTACATCATTGGGATGGGATGGTTAGGACAGCAGGAAATGAACAAGTACAACTAGGTGGGTAGGGTAGTTCAGCTTTTCTTCATAAGCTTATACATACATTGAAACAGTATCTATATGCATAACACCTGTATGCATTGTGTGAAGGATCCTGCAGGACCTGCCAGTCCTGATTGCCAGTCTTCCCAAACCTGGCCAGACAAACTGAGCACATGCAGTATTTTCATATGTCGCACAACCAGTGAATAGATCTGGGGTTGCAGTTACTGTATACTTTATTAGACTTGCTCCATATGTGCATGATGTGTTGAATAGCTGCACTTGAGAGTAGTCACTTTGCTGACTTTTAGGAAAAAAGATAGGAAAATCTGCAACACGGCATTTGATCTGAGAATGCCTGAGCTGCAGGCAATGCCTGGAAATCACAATTCTGGTTAATGGCCTCAGGGACCTCTTTCAAATCAAAGTTTGGAACCTGGTTCCTTTAGACCTTGCCTCACAGTGACACTGGTTAACACACAACTATCTCATCTTCTCTGCCACTGACTCTAACACTACAGTGAACTACGTGGTTCTGTCTCATTCTTGCACTGTTAAATGGCACATTATGGGCCACTAACATGTCTGCACAATCAGGTGATGAAGGATGCTCCTGAACTGTTGCCTTATTTTGCTGCAGTCTCACTGTGTGTGTATGACTGCCCTCTTTCTGCCTCCAGGCTCACAGAATTGCAGAAACACAAGTATAATTGGAAAGATGGAAGAGAGGTAGACCTGAAACTATTCTGATTCAAGTACTTCCCTTGTTTTAAACCTTATATTTTCTCAGGTGCATGATAGGGCCTAGAAACAGCTGTCAAATATAACATAGACAAACCTTAGGTCTTCACACACATTGCTGAGTGGCTTCAGGCAAAAAGTAGGACTTCTGTCACTTTAAAGTATTTGAAAATTTGTGTTCTGTCATCACAGGCATTCAGATAACAAAATTTTGTATATTTTTCAGTGCTTAGGTTAGTTCTTTACCTTAATGAATATGCTGCTAGGGTTTATTTGCAGAAAATATGTATAAGAGCTATTCTTCATAAGGAAAAATCTAACAAAAGAGTGATTCATCTGTCCTAAAAACAGGTATGCAACCTAAACCAGCTGTATAACTCCTTTTATATTCACTGAAGAGATAAGCACTGCCAGAGAGCTATATATCTCACCTGTCTTAGACACCTATCTTACGATACAGGAATTACTCTCGAGAGGTTGTCTGCATCTCTCCTTCTTACAGAGAAAAAATTCAAGGCTAATTTAAAAAAAAAAAAGTGTACATTTGAATGGCAGAAACCCAAGGTGAATCTCACCCTTTGTGCTGGCTTACCTTCATGAAGGTCCATTCACCTCAGCAAAAGGATCCATCCAGAATCCCCATCCAAGTTCTTTTCATTCCTTAATGCAATCAGTAAGCATGTCCAAAATGCTGTGTGGGATTTTCCAATCTGTTCAGTGTTCAAGCATGAAAAAGTAAGTACCAAGACAGCGAAACCTTCAAAACTTCTTCCTTCCTCCACACAAGCTGTTCAATTCATCATTTCCTTGCTGAAACTTCTTTTGTCCTTGATAGTACTGAATAGATTATGGTGCCCCCTACAGAGAAATAAGTCCTCATAATGGATCTTCTACCTAGGAGTGAATTTCTTTCTCAGTATTATGATAAATAATATTTGCCTTTCTACTGTACCACATTTATCTGCAGTTACAGTTTCTGATTTGTTGTTCTTTGTCACTCACTGTGGTACAAATATTTTGGAAGCAGACAATGAGACCAATTTATCTGAATGATCTTCTGCCTGGTTATTAGATCTATTCATTGGGCTCATAAACAACCTGCTAAAGAGCTCTTTCCTCTCCTACTTTTCATATTTATACACTTGTTACGGTCCCTTGCATCTCTCACCCTCTTATTAGAGCAGCATAAAGGTGCTGTGGGTACAAAGAGCAGCTGTGAGGAAGAAGAGGAGTCAGTGTCTGCAGCATTAGGTCTTTCACTTTCATGCACGTACTTGCTCCCTGGCCCTGATAGCATGGTTTGTTGATGTGTAATCAGAAATGGCTGTGAAGAGTCGACAGTGGACAGTGAAAGGAGACTGAACAGGAACAGCGATGCTGAGTGAGTGACCGTGCCCAGACACACTCTGTGTGTAAATGTGTGAAGGCTGCGTCCTCACTCATTTCAGTAGTCTTATTAATATCCTTCTTGCTGAGTTGAAAATCAAAGTAATGAGCTGTAAGTCTGTGTTTGCTTACCCACAGTCAGAAGACTTTATTTAATAAGTCCTATTAGCTTTAAAACTCGGGAAGCTGTGAATTTTAACAGTACAGCAACTCACACCACTTCCATGAAAAAGTCAAGACTATGAACAAACAAATATTTGCTAATGTTGAATAAATTATATAGAGATATGTGTGGGCACACACACATATACAGTATGAACTCATGAATGTTAGCCAGGAAATGTTAATTTCCCTTGGATTATTTAATGGCTTTACCTTCATCATTGCCTTCTTTTATGGTTGATTTTCCTCTTATCACTTGATCAGCTTTTATGATTGAAGCAGTTAATTTGCCCTTTTAGAACAAATCTTTAGTAGTATATTTGCTGGGTATCCTTACATGTTACTCTTCTCAACGGGATCCCAGATTTTTGTAATGAGTATGTCATGGAGGTTGTTATATTTTATTTCTACTTATACATTATGATTTCTTGTTTCATAGATAGAGGGATGAAAATGTTAAATGCAGCATGTCTTGTAGATGATCACCTTTGCCAATTGACTCCTCTGTATTTCATTTTCTATATAGTATATATAGAATAATAATAAATATAAATGTAACATTCAAAACCATTAAGTCATTTTCTCTTTTACTGGAAAATAAGACAGTATACATTTAAAAATCCAATCAGTTTAACAAAATCTTCCAACTCTATTCTGCTGCCAAGAGGATATCTCCATTATTATTGGTTCTGTAATAAAATTATGTGCACACTTACACAAGACAATAGAAGGATGTTATATCATACTAGCTATAGGTGTCTGTTCTTTCCCCTCTGTTTCGACCCAAATACGTTGCAACCTAAGGTTAAAATACACACATCCTTCTAATATAAAGTCAAATCACTGTCATTTAAGAATTAAAAATAGCCAGTTTTGAAAAAATGAAGTAGTTACATGAAAAGCAGAACTAACAAAGCCTAATTTTCCACGGCTCTGTGTTTCACTTTATGGCACATCAAAATGTGCCCCTTCTTCTCTTGCATTGCTCTCTCTCTTTTTTTTTTTTTTTTTTTTTTTTTTTTACAAGCATCAGATGCTGTGACTAGATTTGTATTACAGTTATATTGAATGAACAGTATGTGTGAACCTGTGCCTTCTGCTTCCTGGTATGCTAACAGAAAAAGCTCTTCCTATACTGTTGGCAGTGCAAACAAATTACAAATCATGTCTGTAGCCTGTATGCTACATTATATGTAGGAATTTTACAGCTTTGAGATCTTTGTCATCTTGTCAGAGCTGAATTTGGACAGAGGGCTTAGACAAACTAATACACTTTTTTTTTTAATAGCATGATATTCAAATATGCACTTCTGATGACTCCACATCCAGAATTCAGAGTTTTCAACATTTATTTAACTAAATGATACGCATTATCTATCGATGATAACTTTCTGACCCAGGTGGTGGAGAAGCCAACAAGAAATGGAGCGCTACTGGATCTTGTGCTGGCAGATAAAGAACTCATTGAGGATGTGAAGGTAGGGGGCAGGCTTGGCTGCAGTGACCACGAGATGGTGGAGTTCCAGATTCTGAGAGGGGGAAGCAGAACAACAAGTAGGACTACCACATTGGACTTCAGGAGAGCAAACTTTGGCCTCCTCAGGGACCTACTTGGAAGAATTCCATGGGCTACGGCTCTCGAAGGTAGGGGAGTCCAGGAGAGCTGGCTGCTGTTTAAGCAGCTCTTCCTCTGTGCTCATGACTGGTGCATCCCTGTGAGTAGGAAATAACGTAAACGAGGTAAGAGGCCTGCATGGATAAACAAGGAGCTTTTAGTGAAACTCAAAGAAAAGAGTAAGCTCCATGGGATGTGGAAAGAGGGTCAGGCCACTTGGGAGGCATAAAGGAATGCTGCCAGAGCATGTAGGGAAGCAACTAGAAAGGCCAAGGTTCACCTAGAGCTAAGTCTGGCAAAGGACATCAAGGATAACAAAAAGGGCTTCTTCAAGTATGTCAGCAGTAAACGTAAGACCAGGGGTAATGTGGGACCACTGCTGAATGAAATGGGTGCCCTGGTGACAGAGGATACAGAGAAGGCACAGCTACTGAATGCCTTCTTTGCTTCAGTCTTCACTGTCGAGGCTGGCCCTCAGGCTCCCCAGTCTTTGGAGGTAAGCGAGCAAGCTTGGAGAAAGGACGACCTTCCCTGTGTCGATGTGGATCAGGTTAGGGATCTTTTAAGGAAGCTGGACACCCACAAGTCCATGGGCCCCGATGGAATGCACCCGCGAGTGCTGAAGGAACTGGCAGATGACATTGCTGAGCCACTTTCCATCATCTATGAAAGGTCGTGGAGAACAGGAGAGGTGCCTGAGGACTGGAAGATAGCCAATGTCACTCCAGTCTTCAAAAAGGGCAAGAAGGAGGACCCAGGGAACTACAGGCTGGTTAGTCTCACCTCTGTCCCTGGAAAGGTGATGGAACAACTCATTCTGAGGGTCCTCTCCAAGCAAGTGGATGAAAAAAAGATCATCAGGAGTACCCAGCATGGATTCACCAAGGGGAAATCATGCCTGACCAATCTGATAGCCTTCTATGATGGCATGACTGGCTGGGTAGACGAGGGGAGAGTGGTGGATATTGTCTACCTTGACTTCAGCAAGGCTTTTGACACTGTTTCCCATAACATCCTCATAGGGAAGCTCAAGAAGTGTGGGCTGGATGAGTGGACAGTGAGGTGGATTGGGAACTGGCTGAATGGCAGGGCTCAGGGGGTTCTGATCAGCAGGGCAGAGTCCCGTTGGAGGCCGGTAGCTAGTGGAGTTCCCCAGGGCTCAGTACTCGACCCAGTCTTGTTCAACTTGTTCATCAATGACCTGGACGAGGCGATGGAGCATACCATCAGCAAGTTCGCTGATGACACAAAACTGGGAGGAGTGGCTGATATGCTGGAAGGCTGCGCTGCCAATCAACAGGACCTGGACAGGCTGGAGAGTTGGGCGGAGAGGAACCTGATGAAATTCAACAAGGGCAAGTGCAGAGTGCTGCACCTGAGGAGGTTGAACCCCATGCACCAGTACAGGCTGGGGGCTGACCTGCTGGAAAGCAGCTCTGCCGAGAGGGACCTGGGAGTCCTGGTGGATGACAAGCTGACCATGAGCCAGCAATGTACCCTTGTTGCCAAGAAGGCCAATGGTATCCTGGGGTGCATTAAGAGGAGTGTGGCCAGCAGGTCGAGGGAGGTTATCCTCCCCCTCTACTCTGCCCTGGTGAGACCCTACCTGGAGTACCGTGTCCAGTTCTGGGCTCCCCAGTTCAAGAAAGATGAGGAACTCCTAGAAAGAGTCCAGAGGAGAGCAACTAGGATGATAAAGGGACTGGAACATCCTCCCTACGAGGAAAGGCTGAGAGAGTTGGGCTTGTTCAGCCTGAAGAAAAGACTGAGAGGGGACTTTATCAACACCTACAAATATCTTAAGGGCGGAAGTCAAGAGGATGGAAGCAGTCTGTTTGCAGTGGTGTCCAGCGACAGGACTAGGGGCAACGGGTGCAAACTGAAACATAAGAGGTTTCAGTTGAATATGAGGAAGAACTTCTTTACTCTGAGGGTGACGGAGCACTGGAACAGGCTGCCCAGGGGGGTTGTGGAGTCTCCTTCTCTGGAGATATTCAAAGCCCGCCTGGACAAAGTCCTGTGTAGCATGCTCTAGGAGAGCCTGCTTTAGCAGGGGGGTTGGACTAGATGATCTCCTGAGGTCCCTTCCAACCCTTGTGATTCTGTGATTCTATGATCTTATTGATGTTTAACCCATTCAACAGTTCTCAATCATTCTGTTATTTTAATTCCAGTATAAAGGACACCTTAATAATACACACTTAAACACACTTTTTTCTCAGACCCTTATCAACATGGTTTCTCAGATACTGTGTTGTGCCATCAAAAATACTTGTGCATTACCCAGACATTTTGCTATATTTTAGATTGCAGGTAGACCTCCCTTTTACAATCACCTCACAATATTAGATTTTGCAAAGAAAAAATATTAAAGTTTCTCTAGCCATGAAATAAGAAGTGGGAAAAGAATGAAGAAATGCATCAAAGATGGTGTAAGCAATTTTTTTTTTTTTTTTTTTTGAGATTAAATATATTCTTGATTTGGCCTTAAAATTACATGAGTACTTCATGTGAAGACAATGGAAGATGAAATGTAACAATGGATAATGACAACTAATAAGCATTTGTGCAAAAGCTGAGACCTTCTCTGTTGTTGAGAACAGTGGAGGAGAGAGACTGGTGTGTATTAATTGGCTGTGAGATTATTATGTTTCTCTAATATAATGTCATTATGAAAAAGTAACTACAATTACAAGAGGTGTTTTCAGTGAAGAATAAGAAATGTGAATATTGTTGTTCAGCACTCTGATATAACCTTATCCGAAATTCTGGATGTCATTCTCTTCATCCATATTCAAGATGCCCAAACTAAACAGGTGTGTGGAATAAATATTAAAGTGATAGAGGAGCACATACTCAATCCTATACAAGAAAATTTGTCCAGAAATATGAAGGCTGAGCACTGACATAATTGCTTACAAAAATGAAAGTGCAGTAAAGTGTCAGGTAGCCACAAGAAGTAGCTAAGCTAAAAGTATTGAAGTAGAAAGAGAAGGGTATAAATTGAGTCTGGAAATAAAAGGCTCATACAATGGAATAAGGCACTGGAGTGCCCCAACAGGAGGAGTGAGAGGAAGGTATCCTAACAAGCTTTATAACCACCCTAATAATACTTATACTAACAGGTCACCTGCTAGGTGATTGGACTGTATGTCCTAATGTTCCTCTGCAGTTGTGTGCTCCAGTTACATTTCATAAATATGACATAGCTGTTTACTTTTTTTTCTCAGTGTGAACTGTCAAAAAACACCTGGAAGAAAATTTGTGTTGTCCAGTCATATATTGTTTAAGAAGTAGTTGAAAAAACAGTTCAATTTTTTCATCTTATTTGGCTTGTGAAAGGACTGAACTCCAGAGGTGCTAGAATGCTGGACTACGTAACACCAGATCATACATAATTAACACCAGACGTAAACAAATTTGACAACTGAGCATAGACCCTGTATTGAAATCTAAATGTAGAAAAGTGCTTATGGCCTTTCTTCCTTAATTTATTTTTTATTTATTTTATTTTGTGCAAGAAAGAAGAAAACATGCTGTACATGAACATGGATTTAATTGAAATTCTTTATGATTCATTAGGAAAAAAGAATAAAATGTCTCTCATACTTCTCCCTTGCAAAAGCTAATACTTTGTGGAAAAAAATGTTTTGAAATAGCATTATACTGAAATACTTATTATGGAAAGATAAGCAGGAAAGCAGATAAAAGAAGAGATGTCAAATTCTCTGCTGGTGTGCCTATACCCGTTTCCTTCTTGGTCAGCACAAATATGGTCCCCAGAACAAATTAAAATCTTTAAGCAGAGTCATCAGCAGCTTCACTTCTGACAAATCCTTAAAAAAAGAGAACATCATCACTCAGAAGTACGGGATGTCATCCAAAGAGACCTGGACTGGCTGGAAAGCTGGGCCTGTGTGAACCTCATGAGGTTCAATAAGGCCAAGTACAAGGTCCTGTGCCTGGGTTGGGGCAACCCCCGGTAACAATACAGGCTGGGGGAAGAAAGGATCAAGAGCAGCTCTGTGGAGAGGGACTTGGGGGTACTAGTGGATGAAAAGCTGGCAATGTGCACTGGCAGCCCAGGAAGCCAATTGTATCCTGGGCTACATCAAAAGCAGCGTGGCCAGCAGGTCGAGGGAGGTGATTCTGCCCCTCTATTCTGCTCTGGTGAGACATCACCTAGATTACTGCGTCCAGCTCTGGAACCTTCAGCACAAGAAGGTCATGGAACTGTTGGAGGGGATCCAGAGGAGGGCTACTAAAAAGATCCGAGGGCTGGAGCACCTCTCCTATGAGGACAGGCTGAGAGAGTTGGGTTTGTTCAGCCTGGAGAAGAGAAGGCTGCGGGGAGACCTGATTACGGCCTTTCAGTACCTAAAGGGGGCCTATAGGAAAGATGGGGACAATCTTTTTAGTAGGGCCAGCTGTGTTAGGACAAGGGGTAATGGTTTTAAACTAAATCAGGGTAGGTTTAGACTAGATATAAAGAAGACATTTTTTACAATGAGGGTAGCGAAACACTGGAACAGGTTGCCCAGAGAGGTAGTGGAGGCCCCATCCCTGGAAACATTCAAGACCAGGTTGGATGGGGCTCTGAGCAACCTTATCTAGTTAGCAGTGTTCTGGCTCACTGCAGGGGGGTTGGACTAGATGACCTCTAAAGGTTCTATGCAACCCAATTCTATGATTCTGTGATCATCCTGGAGTAAAACTTTAGTAAAAGGTAACTGAGGTCTCAGTTCTTCTTAAAGGTTTGCATAGGTCTGTTGCATTTGCCTCCTTAGATCCTACCAAAATCAAAGGTGCATCAGTCTCATTTCCACACAGTTGCCTTGCTTGTTTTTTCTGCTGTGTGAGAGACATCAGCCAAGAGTGAGACGAGCATTAGTTCAATCAATGACTACCTTATGCTTACTAATCACTTTAGAAGAAAGAAAAATAAAGTGTGCTTACCACTAAGCAGTGTTATTTCAACTGACTTTAAAATAAAGATTTGTGATTTATGATAATTAATGGATAACTTCTTGCCAGACATTCATCCAGCTCAGTAGGTATCAAATCTACTGGAAGATTCAAATGCTTGGTAGTTAGGGAAGTAAGAGGACTGTTGAGAGAATTGGGGGAATTTTTCCTTCTACTTTATTAGTAGTGGAAATATTCTAGGATTGCACTGTAAGCAAAGATGCAGAGATGTAGAAACACTTCTCTGCAGGTAGAATGTATACTGGAAATGTAGCAATTATTTTCGGCTATAAACTTTCTATAGCCATGATATTGGTTTCTCAATATCTTTGTCATGTAGACAAGACGTTAAAATAAAATAAAAATATCCACTCTTGGAGCTGGCACAAAATAACTATTTTGTAACAGTTGTTTCATGCTGTTTCTACATCTCTAAAAAACTTATATGACTTTAGTTAGTGGGATACAGGACTAGACAAAAGAGATTTAAAGCTTTTCTGAAACACAGGTTTACTTACACATTGTCATATAATTTACAGCTGATGTTCTTAGGGATGGATTTTGTTGTCTTTTATAGTTATCAGTATTATATCAGGATAACGCAACTGAACTCATTGGCATTTTCTCTCTTATATGTAAGAATAAATTCAATTAGAGTGAGGCCCTATGTTTTGAGAATGGCAATAAGAAATGTAATTAATTAACATAGATATATATGTTTCAGCTTTCTTCTTCCTGCTTGCTGGGGAGTCTATCTGATGTCTCATGCAATATGGAAGTCAATACCTGACTATGATTTCCTACAGCAAATTCATTAAAATCTAAACCCAGAGGATAAGTATTTTCTTAATGAGAAAGCTGAGACTAACAGCTTTTTCAGGATTCTGAAGTTAATAAAACTTACAAAACAATGAACCTTGCTCAGAGGTTGAGCTGACAAGTCTTAACATGGAAGTCAGAGAGGTTTCACAGTGTGTGTAAAGAACAGAATATCAAATTTAAACACCCAGGGCATCTCCAGATGCACAGATCTGTATCTGTATGGAAAGATGATAAAGTATGGTGCCACTTCTACCTTTTCCCTGTTCTTGAGGACATCTGAAAGTTGAACCAGTCCCTCAAACAGTCTAGAGATTGTGGCTCAGGCCTGTGCAAAATCAATTCAGGGGGTAACATTAATTAAGATTACATCTATAAACAGTGGATTCAGAGTCAGAGACATCATTATAGTTATACACCCCATCCTATAAGACATGTTAGGGTCCCTGGAATGTGTTGCCCTTTGCAGGTTGCTTTTCTCCACTAGCTACAGAGGGACATAACTTTAGGCAAGGTCTTAACTTTTGGAGATTAAAGTTAGGCAAGGTAAAGCTGGCCTTTACTGGCTGTTTAATGTTCCTTAAGATCAGCATGCGATGCTAATGCCCTCAGCCCAGAAAACTTCTGCTTACCTTGACTACTAAGAGTACTCTCTGAAGTTGTAGAATAAGGAAGATGTGCCATAAACTGTACAGGAATTTAACATTGGTTTAAGACAATCTACTGAAGGCTGCAGACTCACTCTGAGCTTCTTGTGGGTGTCTTTATGTGGTAGTACTGAATTATGTGTTTTGAGCAGACTCGAGTTCATAGTATCAGTACCTCAGGGGACCTCCCACTGAAATTTCAGTCAGTGCTGTTCTGATCCCAAGATAATATGCCCTAATTTAGCCCAGTGGTATTGAGAGTTGCCTATCTGCTAGATTTTTAGTCCTGTTTTTTGCTTGAGTTCTGGTCAGACATCTCTCTTCTATACCCTATTCCATACTGCCTTTCTTTTTTTTTTTTTTTTTTTTTTATATTAACATGAACTTTCTCTTCAGAGAATGACACTCATTGGTTTCCTGTATAATCACATGTGAGCACATTTATATCTTGTCTGTATATTTCCTACAAATTAACTGTTAGTTCACCATGAAACAGTAAAGTTCAAACATTTTCTGAGCACCATTTTAAAACACATCCTCTCTGTGATGATGATTGTGGGTGAACTGCATAGCTATGCAATGGATCTGTGTTTTTTCTTTAAACCTACTAATTACTGTAATTGAAGCTGATTCCAATTACTTTCTGGATAGGGATTAGTTTAATTTATGCTCATGCTGTTCATTTTCCCATGTAACTCCAACTTTTTGGCTGTTGAATGAAGTAACTTATAGCCCACAGACAGTGCTTTTAGACCTTCCCCTTTCAGAAATTAAACTGTAGCATACAGTTTTACATGTCAGTATGTAGAAGGGAGGTCAGCAACTAACAAAAAGCACAATACGTATCTTGGATCCGATCCTGCCTCTCTTAATCATCTTTAGTATGAGATAAAGTTCAGTGACACTTCACTACCTTGGATATTAACATCAGAATTAGAATCAGTCACACAGTCTTGAAGGAAAACCTTGGTGAAACACTTATCCTTCAGCAGAGCCAGTGACTGCCAAATAATCTAGAAAAATAAATATTAATGATTTTTCATTTAAAGGGGAAAAGTGGTATCTGCTGAGATCAGAGAATATTACTTCACCGAGTACAACAATGCCAAGATTTCAACTTGCATGTTTTACAAGGACTTACCAACTGTTATTAAGGGTGGGGTAGTGTGGGAGGTAGGGAAGATTTTATTCTTCAGCCATATATTTTTTCTTTCAAACCACAATGCTCCACAAGTCCTGTTCTATGCTGAGGAATAAGTGCCATCAATAATGAATACACTGTTTTCTAAGGCAATTTTCTAATTTTCCATACCATCCTACCCTTATGAGACTTTTCTTAAGTAGCCACATGGAAGAGGAGCTAAAATATAGTTTTGGAAGCATATTTTATTACTCTTTTTCTGTAAGTGTGCATTACAAAAGACATTCCACTGGAGCATGTGGTTTTTGTTAACACAATCCACAAGTCATTAAGTACAGTAAATAATTTACAGATCAGAAAATTGATTGTTACTCAGAAATGAAGGCAACTCCTGTTTATTAGATTTTTGAAACATTTTCTCCTTGTAGCAATCAAATACACTCACTTTGAAAAGTCTTTAATTTATCTAAAAAAGAAGCCCAAGATACATAGAAGTGTTAATATTGTTTTGTGCACTACATTCATCGAATACACTGTATAGGCTGATGGCAGAGACACAGGTTCATCAGGGGTGTGAGGTAATTGTTTTCATTTTCATCTCAGTAGGAATTTTGTTTGCAAGAGACATGAAAGGAATAAGGGTTAAAATGAGCACAAATCTCTCCTCCCACCTCCAATTTCCTTTTCTAAGATCTGAAAATCACAGTGTTTTAGAACAGTTAACTTACTTGAAGCCAGACTTCACTCTAGATATAGCAAACAGCTTAAAACAAAAGATATTATACCACAGTATGAGCTGGATTAAATTAGTGGATCATTTTTCAGGTTGCATAGTAGATTGGGAACAAAAGGATGAATATCATTGATACTGTCGCTTCTTTTTCTTAACTTACTGCCTGTGGAACCTATTAAAGTTTAATGTGCTTTATTAGCCCTTTTGACCCAAATGCTCTGCTAAATTCAGGGTGTTGAGATTGTTTCCATAAAGAGGAGAAATTGATGATGAAGTCAAGTGGGTTTTTTGCCATACTTTTAAAAATTAAGCTAAAAGATTTTTCTCACATATCTTTTTCTCAGTGGGGTTGTCACTGCCTATGTGGATTTCTGGTCCTTAGCCACTTTCTTCAGATTGTCCCCCTCTATTTCCCTGGTGAACTGACAACCACAAAAAAAAAAAATTCTATTCACGAAAATTCTCTGCCTACTTGTTGAACATGTATCTATATTTTATATGGTACCAAGTACAAATTTTCTCTGATGGTAGTATCTAGTTTTCTTAAGGAGCATATCTGTTTGGTTTAACTATACTAAAAGTAAAGTAACAGTTATGATGTATTTCAAATATTTTGAGAATTCTGACAATCTCAAAACAGTCATAACATATAATCTTTTGTCTTATTTTCCATTTATTTGAATTCAAGTAATGATAAATATTAATAATCTACTGAAAAGTACTCCCAAGGTTTTATATTTCGGAATTAGTATGACTGGTCTCATCTGGAAAGTCTCACCTTCAGGAATCAAGCAAGATATTGATTGTTCCAACCAATTATGTCACCATCTGAAAATGTAATTAAAAAGAGCTTTTGCATGACTTACTGTCTGACTAACCATGAACAAAGAAGTGCACACATGGGGACGTATTTTGCAGTCCTTAATCAAATGAAATCCTGTTGTTTTCAATGGTAGTTCCGCTCAATTAAGAACCACAGATTTGGGCCCGTGCATTATAATGCACAAGGGCAAATAGTGGCGTCAGAGTTGGTTTTAGGATGGCAATTAGCTTATTTTCTATTGAATACATGTGTGAAGAAAATACAGGAGAAAATGACTGATTCTGTACTTCATTCTACATGGGGTTTTACATATTCATTATCACATCAGTATGTCTTTTTACCTTGGTGTCGGGTTTATACAATGCTAGAAAATAAGAGAACAAGTTTCTTGCCTTCTTGCCTTTTTGCTTACTTCAGCCATTTGTAATCTTACCTTCAGTTATTGCTGTGACTTGAGATTTTAGAGTTGCATAATATGAAAAGTCTCCCCAGACCAATAAAATGAATACCTCTACTTAGCTCTCCAAACTCCATTCATTACTTTGACTAGAGGCTGAACTGAATTGCTTAAGCCTAGACACCTACTGCCATACCTCATAAAATGAAAATAATCTGTATGGGCTGGCAGATATGACAGCAGGATCTATGGGACCCCATTCCGGAGCAGCAGACCGGGAAGTTTTTCCTGGGGTATGACCCTTCTTTTTCCTTTATGCAACTGAACTAAGCTCTAATATTTCACTTGTTATCACATTCCAGAGATCAGTGTTTCTCCAGACTGAATACCTTTGAAGAAATAAGAGCACATCCCAGTGTTTCTGTTACTTAGTAGAAATACTTGAGTACAGTTTAAGGGATCTACCTTCACAGGCTTCTATCAGTAGCAGCAGCATGGGTCAAGAAGCTGGAGCAGGGACCACTGAATTCATCACACAGATCTCTACCAGGTAGCAGCATCTTCTGAATCCTCTCTGAATGGAGGAAACTGTCCTTCAAAGGTGAAGAGCTCTGTGACTTCCCATTCCTTTGTACAGTTCGGATATATGCTGTGTCATGGCAACAGTATTGCTTTGATACAGCACTTAAGTCAATGCAGCTACTGAGTGAAAAGGTGGTGGAATTTTATAAAGACCCACAGAAAAGCCAAAACATTCTAATAAAAAGAAGATATAGAGAAAATTACTAAGAACTAATAACTCATGAATTAGAGACCACATTTCATTCTTGGCACCTGAGACAATAATACTTGTGAGTAGTAAAAATAGAGGTTCCAGCTGAATACTTAATTGCTGTTTGAAAAGAGTTTCCATTCAGACTTGCCTATGCCTAGTCACTGTATAGGATTCTTTGTGGTGAAATAAATGCTTTGAAGGAAATAGTTATAAAGAACAATTTCAATCCATGGTCCTGAGCAACTGCAAAAATTAGTCAAGTAACACTTTTCCCAAATGTACATCTTCTTTTGCACCAGCAAATTGAAAAGAAAAAAAAACAAAACAAAACAAAACCAAAACAACAGACCATTTCCAGAGCATAAGCAAATGAGTCTGCAAGATGATCAGCTAAATGTAATCTCTTGTGTGTAAGACAATTTTATTACTCCCTGAGCTACTTGTTCCTTACTTTTCAGTTGGGAAACTCAGCAACACTACAGACAGCTGCCACAGTGGAATAAAGTCCAGTGCACTAAATTTCTTAGAAAAACCCCAAAATGTTGACAGGTGTGTCTTAATTAGTTTTGATATGTAATTAAGTTGTTTTCTTGAACAGTGTTTTCCTCCTTCAGTTTTACTGTCTCTTGTGTAATTTCCAGATGTATTCATCATATCTCATAAGAAAAATATCTATTTTGGGAGGTACATACAGCCTGATATGAACTCACATACAGTGATATAAATACCATGAAAAAAGTACATGTCCCAGAAGCTGTAGAGGAATAAGATTTTATCATCCTAGGAGTACATTTCATTTTCTATTCAAACCTATATTTGGTCGAGCTATTGTGGTAAGATATTGACCCTACATTTTAGAAAATTAACCAAACACATAAACCAATTTGATCTCAGCACTCTCAAGACCAGTATAACACAGGATTGCACACAGCAAATCACACAAATAGCACTGCATAGTGGAAGAATGTTTTCTGAGGTACTATTTATGGGGAGCAGGGCCCAACTGCATTGATAGAATCTGATTAGTTAGTAAGAGAAGATGAGGGTTTTTTCTCTTGGGACTCAGAGTGAGATTGTAGTGAAGGAAGAGGTAATGTAAAGAAAAGGAGGATTCTGGCCCCGTTGCAAAAGTATTAAACCCAGTAACAATCTGTGAAGCTACCTGATTCCATCTCCCTCCTAGGCATTGACCTGTGTGACATGAGTCTAACAATTCAAATCATGATTAACTTGATGAACTGTGAGCTTTGTGATGTTTTATGTTTTGTAAGGCTTCTTCACATCATCCTTAAAGGACTAGAAAGGCACTTGCACAACTTGAACAAAACACCTTTTCTTTTTCATGCTATTTCATCAGTCTCTTCTTCAAGATTCATTAGTGAATTACTAAGTAGGTAATAACCGTATCAATAATAAAATGAAAATGCAACAATGACAAAATCATTTTTTCCTATTACTTATGCTTATTATTGTTGCAAAATGGAATTATCTGCATATATTTTGCTAAAGACAGTGAATAACAATTGGTAAATGTTCTTTGTGACAATAAATCTGTTGTAACTTCAATACATATTTCTGTTACTAAATGCTTTATCTAAGGAAAAAGGAATTGCATATAGTTATAACTTAACAGTGATTATTTGGCTTTACAATAGCCAGTCACCAGGTCATAGGCTGACTGTCACTGTCACACATAATTATGAAACCATAACACACATTCTGCAGTGTTCTGTTAAGACGATAAACTATTACTTTTCCAAGAAAATATGGCCAGTGTAAATACCTTACTTTTAAAATGAAATAGTTATTTCTCAACTGAAAAATAATAATTAAGAAAAGCCCATTTGACTTTTAATACCAAGTTAACACACAAAATTGAGTTTTCAAAGGTGTGAGATTGACCACTTTGTTTGGGAATGAGTGTTTTTTTTCTTTTAATTGGAAAATTTAATTTATAAATTGAATATTATTGAACCTGTCAGCACTGTGTACCTGAAAGCCTAGATATTCAAGAATAAGAGGAAGCCTAGCTACCGTAATCATCAAAACAGTACAAGGACTTCATAGGTCTCTTCTTTTCCAGTGTTGCTCTTCTACTTGTTTCAAACTGTTGCATACTTCCTCCTTTCCCAAAAGGGCAAATTTACAAAAAATCCCTCATCTTTTTAGCCTCTAAACCAGAGGTTAATCCCAGTATTTGGCATATGCATCAGCCCATTCAGATGATGTTGCTGTTCATTGTGCAGCTTAGCTGAAGTTCTGCCGAAATTTCTTGTTTCCTTAACTCGGATGCCTTTCTTATTTCCATTCCCTTAGTTTTGGTTCTTTCTAGGTATCTCACATTTGTTTACCTGACCCTCATCCAGCTTTTAACCTACCTTTTCTTAATTCCAGTCCAATTTCTGATTTTTTGACTTTTGCCTAATTTCTGAGCATAGTTATTGCCTAGATTTTTGTTCTGTCACAATACTGAATTTCTCTTGAGTTTTGTTGACTATATTTGCCCTTCAACAAGAAGATAATAAGAAATATGAAGAAGGTTGGGAGAAAATGCTAATGGCACAAAAGAATGAGGAAATATAACCCATATATTGTGAAAATGCTCTAATCTAACAATATCCTGGGGAAAACAAATACAATCTCATAGTAATTCTTTTCAGTTACAGTAAAAAAGGGGACAACAGCTGAAGGGAGCACTTTCTCATGTCACAGTTATTAGAAACAGCTAACTGTGGGGTTTTTTTAGAAAAAAGAAAAAACTTTCACCCAGTACCACCAGAGCAACAGAGAAAGATCATACAGGAAATTCTTTGCATGTTAAAATGTGAAATAGGATCACATAGAGATTCCAGGTGATTTAGTTATTAAAACTGTGTTCAAGGATAGATTTAAATTTGGAATGTCTTTCAAAAGTCACACATTTTTTATGAGGGGAAACACAGTTTGAGTTGTTATAAAAGTTTTGCTATTATGAAATAAAAACTTTTATTTTCCAATTACTTTTTGATATTATTTTATAGCTCTTATAAGACTACTATTTTTTGATCAGATGTTATATGCTTGTTCCTTTGTTGGTTATTTTCTGTTATGTAAAAAGTTATGTAACAATTTCTGCTTCAGCAGGAAGCAAGGCTGCCTATCTGCTTTGTCTTTCTTGTTGTCCTCTTAATCATGTGTGATCTTCTAATCTTCAGAGGAAGACAGAAATTGTTCCTTCTTCTAGAACAATAGGGGATGCTGACACAATAAAGGTTGTAGACTACTAGGTGATGCAGGCAGTATATCCATGACAGACACAGCAAACTGTAAGGCTTCAGCACATGTAGAGGGACTGGGATGCAGTTTATCTCACCAAACTTCAGCACAAATTTATCTTGCCTGCTCTGTGTTTCAGTCATACACATTTACATCTATGCTTTGTGTTTAGGCTCTTGTACTAATGAACAAAATTCTCTGATTTAGTTCAGCTGTTGATTCAGACATCTAGGACTCGATTCAGAAACACAAACATCTAACCCAAAATATCTAGATGCATGTAGATATGACACAGGATGCATAAAAGACCACCTAAAGTGACAGTCAGAGATGATGTGGAATCCCCTAGCATATGCATGCAGCACAAACAAACCTCCTGCACTAGCATCAGTGCAGATCAAAGCACATTTTACCTGCCTAAAAGTGCATGTTTTCTGTAGCATGAACTGAATTGATCCTTTCACTATATTGACTGAAGGTTTAATTCATTTACTCACATATAAATATCTGATGCTCTTTACCTTGACCTAGCATATTTCAGCTACCTTCAAGCTTCCTACTCAGGAGATCATGGATCTCTTTTAGTCCCTATGTCATAAATTCCAGCATTACATAGATGCCTTAAATGCTCTAAAACAGTTCAGAAGGCACCCAAATGGTGACTGAAGTAAAACTTCATATTCCTACTGACTATAACAGGACTGCTCAAATCTAACAGATCAATATCCAAGGAAGGATTATGCTACATTAACACAATCATCTAGTGTCATGTGAGAGCTTCTGGTTCTCTACACCCATGCCAGGCTGGCAGACGTGACACAGAATCAATGGGGGACCCATTCTCTTTTGGAGTGGCAGCTGGAGGACAAACAAGCTACACAGGACATCCCAGACAAGACTCCGCATCTGTTGGTGGGTGACTGGATTGAACCTTGACTGTCTACATCTGAGCTAGCCAGCCTGGATTCTTTCTGTGTTTTGTAGAGGGAATTAAATGCTTTCTGAGCATGAGTCATTTCCTCATAAAATAGGCAGCTGAAACAGATCAGAGAAATAATGGCTGGGAATTACTATTTCTCATCATTGACTATAATGGAAGCCTAAAATGAACAGCTCAACTTAGACATTGGCTATATGGACATATAAAGATACACATGATGAATATTATACCAGAAACCCCTTGAGACAAGCAGGGATAAGACATGTAATGAAGCATTACAGAACATCCTTATGGAACAAAGGGACTATATGGAGATACTGGTAATGCAAGAAGTCATTTAAAGTTGAACTGAAAATAAGATTGGAGGACAGAACTTGCCCTGCAGCGACAAAGTAGGCTATATGTAAGTTTAGTTTCATATTATTTTATTTTACTTTAATTTATTTTACTTTATTATTTTATTTTATTTTATTCGAACCTGCCTCAACTGGTAAATATGATTTTCCCTAGACTCTAGGACCTGGTTTTGATCTGTTTTCTACTCTAATAACCAAAAGTATTAGAGAGTATTAGAGAGTTAAAGCCATCTTCACTCTAACGGAAAAACGAAGATGATTCTTCCTTAAAGCTGCAGTTGAATCAGGCTCCTGACTCTCTTTTTTTTTTTTTTTTTTTTTTTTAAAGGAGACAGTCCTTTTAAAATGGCAAATTAGAATGTCATTCCAAAAATATTAAATATCCTAATTTTTTTATGCTTACATTTTCCTTACTTTTTCTGCCAAAATAAAATGTCGCTAAACTTGACATTATTTTGGAAAGCAGTTTGATATTTGGTTGAACCCTATTTTCAAAGAGAAAACAGGTCTATGTACATTTTTCTAATGAAGTCTAATAACAACTTGTTTAGAATTTGAAGTGCTTAGATGTTAATAACAGATTGATTAGGCATTAATTCATAATTTGGAGGTAAAAAATAGAGTCAAAATATGTTAGTACTTACCAATCAAAATGCTTAAAAATATTTTTAAAAATAATAATTATAATAATATAGTTAAAAAAACTTTTATAACTTTTAGAAATGGAATCTGAATGAAAAGATCAAAGAAATTATGCATGACAACCTCATAAAAAAGCATATGGAATCTATATAAGGTGAAGACACCTGCTGTTTCCTTGTTGTCATAGTTGCAGTCAATATGACTACTGGGAGGTTCTTAGAGACAAGAGATAACCTTCTTACAAAACAGACAGACAGACACTTCTTGAAGTGGATTATCTGTGCCACAGATACTGCAAATGATTAGTCTGGGCTTGTTAAAACATTTTTCTGTGAGTTTTGTTTCTTGTTTTGAATACCATGATGACATGATCAAATTTTTGCCACTACCAGATCCAAGTAGCTTTAGTTTAAAGATAAAAAATTTACTTTGGGCCAGATTGAGAAAAAATTACTTTATTAGCAACTTAAGGAGATCTGTGCAACATCACCAGGATTTGAAAGAATCTTTCGTACAATATATATATTTTCATACTATATATGTGTGTGTGTCTATACTATATATATATATATATATGTGCGTGTGTATGTCTATACAAAGTACTCCTAAATTTTTAGAATAATCTCAGCCATCTTCTTGTAAATTAACCTGAACCAAAGACCATATACAGTAGTCAATAACTAAATTTTGAAGGATATACTAGATTGTAAAAGACTGGATATGGTTTTTTCAGTGCTATTTACCCTCATTTACAGAGCAGATTCTCAGAAACATTTCATTTACTAAAATATAGGTACCCATCATGTACAATGCAGATGGTTCAAAGCTAACTCACAGTACTTCCACGTAGTGTTGAAATATTTAGCAGTACAAAGTAGAAAGTATATTTTATGGTTTTTTTAATAATAAAAGCTTTATATTTGGAAATAGAAGTAGCTTTACTTTTCAGATTAGAAGTGGAGAAGAAAAAAAGACAACATTGCATAGCTCTTCTCTGATTTGCAGCTACAGAACTTTTTTTTCATCAGTTTGTTCAAACTTTTGAATGGTAATATAAATTTCAGGTAGGCAGAGGTTAAGACACTGTAGCTGATATGCTGTACAAAAAGCATGATGAACATGACCAATAAAAAATTCTTAAATAGGATTTTTTAAATCTGTGAAGGTCATTAGTGGGGTATGAAATCAAGTTAAAAGAGCTCTAATGACAATAATTAGGAATGCTAGAACAACCCCATGAGTTCTCCATATAATTGCCAGTACCTGCCTGAAGTTTAGATACTTGCAAATACTATTTCTAAGCTATTTTCATAATTCCTTGTGGAAACAGAATAGCAGGAATTACAGAAGGTTTGTAAAAATCTCTTCATCATAATGATGCTTTGTTAGTATTTCGGTTACTGGAGCTCAAATAAATTTTAGCTGAGGGATTTTCTATGCGGCATTTTGGAATAACTATTGAGAAATTTGAGCGACCATTCCCCAAATAATGTTGCAGTTTAGACACTTACAGAGAGATTTCTTTATGTAGCCTACCTATCCTCCAGCTGCTGCTCCAGAAGCCTACAGGTCTTGTACGTATCCTGGGTCACAGCTGCTAGTTCTATTCAGACATCTTTTGTACTGCAGTATCTAGACCACATACACCCATGGGAAGCATCTAAAGCCTTCCTTCCTCTAGATGAAGAAAAGTTCATTGCTGTTCATCTGCAAAATTCACTTTGAAGGCCCAGTTCTAAACTGGTGCTTGTGGGAACAGTTCCTGGCTCTCCAGTTTAGGTACCTGTCCCATCCACTTCACAGGTCTTTTTTAGAGTGCAAGCTTGAGGTTACACCAGTATTTCATTTTGCTGCATATTTAGTCTCTCAGTGATGAAGGGAATGAAATGTGTTCAGGTAGTTTACTGAATTTATAAGATAAAAAGGCCAGGACTCCCAGATATGCCATGCCACCCACCATCTTACCCAGCCTAGATACAGTTGCTGGTTCCTTTTTAAATTCATGCACTACTTTGTTCTAGAATGACTTCCTAAATATGTATGTGCAAAAAAAAAAAACAACAAAAACCAAAAAGTGAAGTACTTTATTAGCACCTTTAATTGTTACAGTAGATCTCATTAAAATGGACTATTTACCTCTTGAAAGAGATCTACTTGGACATTTTACTCATTCTAGAAAGAGTTTCTCGGTAATAGCATTTTACATTTTTATGTATTATTATTTCCACAATGAAAATGCATGTCCTCACTGTAACAACAAGTGGTGTTTATTCAGGTTCAATTTGCAGCTGGAGAGAGTTGATTTATCAGAGCTAGGCATTCCTACTGAATGGGACAACTGATTGGTATGTGGGTGAAGCAGCCTTTGTCAGACAGGGAAGCTGAGTACTGTGAGGTCCAATCCCAAATTACTCTCTCAGGGGTGCCCTGCCCTGCCTATTGAAGTTGCCCTTTAGAGGAAGAGAGACAGAACTCACCACTATAAATGAATATCAGCTAACTTTAAAATATGAATAAATAAAAGCAGGTAGGGAATATTTCATTGGGAATTAGGGTCCTAAATGCATGGCTCAGTCTAGGCTTAATTTAGTAATTACAAAATTCTGCTTAAAAATAAAATCCTGCCTAAAACATCACCAACCCTGGAGGTATCTAAATACATTAAGAATACTGAGTCTTCTTAAAGATCTTCACATGACCAGAAAACAGGCTGGGGAACATACCTACCCAGCTCCCTCAGGTACAGAAAGTAATGGTACTCGTGTGTTTGTTCATACTGGGACTGATCCAGTAACTGCATTATAGACTTTATAGTGGCCATGGACTAGGTTTTCTGCAAATTCCATTCTACTTCAAAAATACAGCAATTTCTAGCTTTCTTGTAAAAAACATGGCTGTGATGATTAGTGTATTAAAGCAGCATAGGGGTGCACACCCACCTTCGGGCAATAGCCTGGATGACACCACCTGTTAAGATAAGAATATGAGTGCACACAGTGTGTGTGTGGATCTAATAGTCAAAACTGTCAGAAGGGTGTTTGTCCAAAATTTAACAGGTTAAGGAGAAAGAGGACCACTCACCCCCAGCTTTCAATGTTAAGCAGGAAGGCAGTGATCAGCTGGATAAAACAGTACCCAAGAATTTTCAGAGACTTTTGAAGCAATGAAGGAGGCAATCTGAAAAGAAGTATGTAAAAAAATTAAATTAAAAAAAAAAAAAGGGAAAAAGCACCGTGTAGGTTCCTTACAGGAGGGAAAGACCTTGGAGAAAAAGGAGTAGCAATCACACTGGGCTCATGCCTGCCATAGTGGCTCTGCAGCACCTCAACCTTATCCCAGACCAGGCACACCAGGAACAGCTTGCACCTGGCAGTGGGGTGCCAGCACGAGGCCAGCACCCAAGGCCCCTCACTGCTGGGTGCAGGGGGACTTCTGGGGAGCTTTCTCACAGAGCTGGAGGGCTTGCGTCTTCTACAGGGGATGAACAAGTGGGGAAGCTGTACTCCTGGAGAGGGGTGCCAGTAACCTCCGGACAAGGAGCAGAGGAACTGTGGGATGAGGATTAAAATTTACAGGGGTTTGGTCAAAAAAAGGTATTTAGAAACTTGTAGGTGCTTATTAACATTTTGTAAGCACCTAGAGTTGTGGCTTGTTTGTTGCATTACTGATATTGATCCTGAATGTATAGCTAACTGATTGCCAGTTAATTATGTGACATTAATAAAATTATAAACTATTTTGTTCCCAATTTTGGTTAAATTATTCAAAACTGGTAGTTTTTTTTTTCTTGTGACAGTCAGGAGGAACAAGTTCATATCCCAAAATGCCCTATTCAATCCTGGCCTTGTTAGTTTCTCTCATTTGCTTTGTGAACAAGAGAAAAAAGACAAGGATTGCATCCATTTTTCAAATTCAGACTTACGTAGAAATATATTTAGGTCCAAGGCATACATTTCTGTTTGATGTCCTTTCACATGTGTCCAGGATATCCTGTCCCCTGTGTCCAACAAATACATATTTACTCTAAATTTAGATATTTTCAATATAAGCATTTTTGCCTGGTTATCTCTATAGTCAACACAGAGTAAAAGGCTGCAATTCAGTTGTCATGTTTTAGAAATCTATTAGGGATTAAATTAACTGCATCTTAAAATACATAATTTTTTTTCAGTGATTATAAAGGGATTTAATGGATTAAATTATATATGGTCAGGGGAAAACTGTTTCTAATGCCAACAAATTTTTTTGACCATTCATACCCTGAATGGAAGAAGGTTCCAGCTGGAAAACCTGTCTTGGACAACCAAGCGTGGGGAAATACTCATGAACACCCTTTTGTTTAGTGTTTCTTTTTGCTGATTTCTGGGCATAGGTTATTTGGATTGCCATCCTCTGACACACCAGACTTTTAATTTGTGGTATTAGGAGTGTTTTGAGTTGTGATCTATTGTACAGATGACAAAAAGACAGACAGTGTGATCCTTTTATCTTTGTTGGGTCCAGTCAGCGCATGATACTTTAGCTTAAAGATTAGGATACGCATTTAGGATGTACTGAAATCCTTCCAATTTGATTTTCTGGCTAATCTGAAGCAGGAGCTTTATTATAGGTCTTCCACTTCGTATTTGGCAAGTAGTAAACTTTTGAGTACTTAGTTATCAATGCAAACTGAAAAGGTCCTTTAAAGAAAAATAAAATACTGCAGTAGGATGCTTTCACTGCGATGTGGAAACCCGGCTTCAAGCTGCTGCCCTGAATCAGGCACAGTGCAACCTGAAAAACCTTCAGGTATTATAGGCCGTGTTAGCTCATCTGCTTAGCAGCAGAGGTCATGATAAGCACATCACCCCAGTGGTCCATTATCTCCTCATGAAATTCAGAGACCAAATCAAGGATTCTTCCCTAGTATTAAGACTCTCTACAGGATTGGCACTAACTGGCAGAAAAATCGGCTTTCCCTGCATGATCCTGACCTCCCAAGGCATTACATTCAAGTGAGGCTCTGAAACTCTTGACCAATAGAATAAAGTTCATGTGAAATATCTGACAGTATCTGGACAACTAACTGTGAAGAAGAATTACTGTCATGCATGTATATATTTGTATAAGTAATTCAAGAGTAATTGCTTTTCTTTAACTTTCCTTTAAGTTTCTTAAATATGTATAAATTCCATGTAGCAACAAAAAGGCAAGCAACCTCCAGCCTCCTTCACCCACCCAAGAAAACCAAAAAAACCACAAAACAAAAACCAAAACAAACAATCAAACCCACCATATCAATAGAAACAAGCTATAGGCCAGATAGAGAAGCAGAAGAAAGAGAGATACTGATATTTTTCTCTTTATACACATGTGATGAGTATCAGGAAAGTATGTGAGATATAAAGGCTCATCCACTGTATTTTGAAAGGAATTAATTTTAAATTAAAGTGCTCTATTTTTATTTTTACAGATAAACGAGTCAAACCGATAAAGTATCCAAGTTGTGGGTGCTGAAGTTGACTGTTGACTGAATAGTGTCAATTTTACAAAGTGTACTACATAGTGATGTAAAAAATACATGTATTACACTGAACTTTGAGGGTTAACAGCTAGACTAGTAAAGTCCATGTCTATACACTAACAGCCACAACTACTTCAAGGTATGTGTGCACCTTCCATACTGAGGTGGCATGTAGACACAGACTAATCCACAGTTTTCTCTCCACAGGTTTTTCTTTCCACAAAACAAATCAAACTGTATTGCCAAAAAGTGAGTCTGAGAAAGGAACTGAGTCCCCAAGTCACTCTGCTCAACAGAAGGTAAACAAGCAAACTACTGAATGGATCTGTTCTTGAATCCACTATGAATATATCCTTATAATCTTCACAGGTGCTACTTGATTGTCAGCACCAAAATTTTTGCTTCCTGTAAGCATATGCAAAACAAAAAACAGGTGTCGTTTTGCTGATTAACACCTACAGCTGGAATCATGAGGCTAGTGGTTCTCCCTGAACCTCTGCTTCAAAATTTGTGAAGAAAGCACTCCTACAAAATGCTTACTAGTCTCTGCCAAATAGTAGTTGACAGATAAGACTTTTTAGGTATTGTTCTCTGTTTGTTACTGTATAAATTTAAGGCAATTAATATGAGAATTACGTATCTATCTGGTTTTGTTAGAATCATAGAATCATAGAATAACCCAGGTTGGAAGGGACCCGTAAGGACAATTGCGTCCAACTCACTGCTTCTCACAGGACTACCTAAAACTAAACCATATGACTAAGAGCATCATCCAGACGCTCCTTGAACTCTGTCAGGCTTGGTGCCATGAGCACTCCCCTGGGGTACAAAGTTTAGTTGTAGAGCAGTGACTAGTGGTGTACCCCAGGATCAGTACTGGGTCTGATCCTGTTTAACATCTTCATTAATGATGTAGATGATGGGGCAGAGTGCACCTCAGCAAGTTTGCTGAGGAAACAAAAACTCTGAGGAGTGGTTGATACACCAGAGGGTTGTGCTGCCATCCAGAGGAACCTCGACAGGCTAGGGAAATGGGCTGAGAGGAACTTCATGAAGTTCAACAGTGGGAATACCAAGTCCTATCTTAGGAGACAGAAAAATTCTTTTGTTGAAATTGCATATTTTTCAAGAAGATTGACAGTCTTTCTAGTTTTGAATGTATTCAATTGAAATTAGCTCTGAAGTAAATCAGTGTCTAATTATTCCTTTACAAAAGACAGGTTATCAGCTTTCAATGAGCTATAAAAATATTTATATATTTGTGTAAAAATGGATATGGGTGTATGAACTCAGACATAACAATGTATATAACCATGTACACACAGACCTCAATGCATACATACACACATACATTCAGAGATAGATACAGAAATGTTTGTGTGTACAGGTGTGTGTACAGAGGCTTACTGGAAGTTCAAAGATCAGGCACTACAGTGATGTAATTTAGAAAAATAGGATTTGAACAAAATATCAAAGTAAAATAACTGTTTTAACTTCAGTCCTATCTCATGTGGTTTGTACAGATAAAACCTCGTTGCTATGGCTGGAAATTTAATTTCTGCTGAAGTATGCTAGTTTAAGCTCCTTTTGTTTCAGTCATGTTTCTTGTGAATAATCATTAAAAGAAAGTAAAATCAATAGATTCCTTCTAGAACTCCAGAAATATTTCCAAATGCTGTAGCAAATACTGTTTGCTAGACTAGAGATAAATACATAAATATAGCTTAGAAATAATGGAATTCATTGCAGAGTTCTGAGATCAGAGCTCAGGACTGCACAGTAAACAATTTGAAAAGCATTACCATAAGTCAGAGAATCAGAAGACTTCATGGCTTAATATCCACCCAGGAGAGCTTTTTAGATAGGGGTGTCAGATCTGAAACACTAACACAGCAGTGGGAAGTACTTCAGTGTTCTGGATAGAGCTGAGCAAACTCTCTTTTCCTGAACTTGACACACAAACTGTAATTTCTAAAATATGCTGGATACCTTGTTTTGCTTATACTACAGTAATCTACAGGTATTGCATCTTAATGGAAAATTTGAAGTAATGCAGGCATCAGAACAGACCTTTGGTGGTTCTGAAGGGCTCTTTACTCACAACACCATTTATTTTTCAAAGTAGTACAAACACAATTTGTTGGACCACACTACCACTGATGTCAAATTGCCTTCTGTGTCCTCTATAGCAAACAGTTGTCTTTGAAAAGTTCTTTCTTCCAAGAAAATGACAACCTCATTTTCAGTTCCACTATGAAATTAATGTGAAAAGGTTTTGGTCAATGTATTGCTTTCAGCATCTCTTGTGTTGAACAACCAAGGATGTCAGCCAGAAGAAGCAACCAATTAAAAGGACTCTGGAGATTGAAATAACTTGTGTTATCCTTTCACTGCTCATTGACTTTTAGCACACACTCAAAATCACAGAAAAAAAATCAATGTAAGTTTTCGACAGAGGTTGTCAGAATACCTTATATATGTACTTGCTAATTTGTGTATGTAATGTAATTTAATATATGTGTATGTATATTGCATACATTTTCATTTGCAACACAAACAGGATAAAATGTACCAAGTTTTAAATTATGTGGAATCAACTTATTCCAGTGATTAAATGGGGAAAAATAGCATGAATTTTCTATTTATATATATAAGTAGATATTGATTCCATATAATATAATTATACTATTATCAATAATATGTAATCATCAAGCGATAGCATTTGGCCAGGGTACTGAGATGTTCAGACATGCTTATGATAGACATCCTTAATATGCTGCAACAAGTAGTTATAGCTTTTAGTGTTTGGATTTCTTTTCCTCCCTGCATATTACCCAGAGGAAAAAAACTTGCTACATCAGAAACACAATGGAGTATTTGGAGCTGGTCTAGGAGGAAAGACCTTTTGAAACACCAGGATAGTTTCTAGTACACTTGGTTTTCTTTTGGAATTTACTTTACAAGAACTGATCTGGTCCAGTCATTCTCAGTGAGTTATAGGACTGACCAGTTCAAAAAGCTACACCTCTGCATCCTGTAAAAGTTTGGTTGCAATGACAGCACTGCCACTTTATTACAGCATATAGAGCATTGGTAGCTGATCAAACTGCCTTCTGACAACCTTCAACAGTTATTTTTGAGCGTAAGTGGCTCATTTCACACCAGCTACACAGCACTGGGAAATGAGGTTTTGTGGAGAAGTATTCTGTGTGATAGTATTTGAAGTGACTAGGAAATGAGGCACGGGGAGATTGCTGTGCAGTAAGATTGGTTACTGTAAGTACTTCAAATGTTTGCCATTACACAGTACATTGGCAAGCTCTTTACCCAGTTTGATATCTGTTAATTCAGCATGCTTAACAAGGATATCTGCCCTAACACTGAATAATAAAATAATTTTTAATAAATCTAAGCTGACTAAATAACAAAATTTCAACCAGGACCACGGAGTCTGTAGGTTCTTGTGCATTTAAGGACTTTCTTTGGGTTTAGTCCTTAATATTTAGCTTCTAGTACTGTTTTTCTTTTTCACTCAACAAATATAATTGCATTTATTGGCTAAATAAGGGAGACACATTGTTCTATACACAGAAATACATAATAAGTGTGGAAACATAATTTTCACTGAGCAGCAGGGGACAGGGTGTGACATGCTAAGATACATTTGCAAGCATGTTTTTTTTCCTATGTCTCATGGGTTTCAAGACATTGCCAAGTTGTTACACAAAGCAAAGGTCCTTGGGACAATCATTTGTGCATTACACAGGGCTGGCTAGAAACTTCACAGAAGTTGAGTTATCCTAATACAAAGAAAACCAGTCACTGTACTAACAAGTCAAATTATCTAAGGTAATTTCATGGGTTTTTTTCACATTCTCAGTTCATTACATATAGGACCACAATCCCCACAGAACCAAATGCACCCACATACCGGTAGACATCTAGGTGGGCATGTGGCAGACAGTGAATCAGCAAGGCACGAAGAGTGCACCCAGTTGCTTACTTATAAACCTAAGTAAGGTTCAGATACGGTCTTACAGTTGTATTACTTTTCTCAGAGCCTCAAGTCAGGAATAAATTTGTTCATTATTATTAAGTTTATAAGGAATATAGTTCTCATGGAGATAATAAAATGCAATGTTTTAGGCTACTAGGGTGTTTATAGAAGATCTCATCTTTGAAATTCTGATAATGGCAAAACTCCCATTGGCATCAAGGAGAATTTTGCTTGCCAAAAGACTACAGGATCAACCAGACAGTATTTAAGATTAATTTACAGTACATTTAAGGGCTTTTATGACTTCAGAAATAATTTTGTGATTTCCCACATAATAAGTCTCTAGACCTCTGATGAACTCATTTACAAATTCTTCTTCATGGATATTAGTTTACACACTTGAGAGAAAGGTACAATTTAGAATATCCTAGAGTAATGAATTTTGCCCTATCTTAAACATCAGAGATCTAGGATAAAAAGGAACAACCAGCATTTTGTTTGGTTTTGGTCCAACTCTCCAGATAAACAAAGAGACTCATAATTCATCAAGAAGATACTTTCTGCTGTAGAGACAACCAAATTTTCCCTGATTACATCATGGTAATCAGAGATACTTACCTCTTTTATTTGCATGAAGAATTCATTTGTGCCTTTTGCAGTATCTTACTCTACTTTAGTTAATGCTAATAATCTAAACATACATATTTTCTAAATTTGCATTAAAAGGGGAATATTAACAACATACTACTGTAAGAGTAATTTGAAAGTCTTCTTCATGCTCTATATTACCCTGGGAAGGAGTGGAAGAGATGCAGAGAAATAATGAGAGAAGAAAAAAGATGGACAAAGAGAAAGAGAGAGTGGAAAAGGGGAGGCAAGGCAGAGGGAATAACTCTTCCAGAGGGTGATTCAGAGCAGAAACATTACTGAAGTATTCTGATTCTGATTCGAAATTCCCATGTCATTTGCTTATGATTAAACACTATTAATAACCTTCAAAATGTCATGATGAAAGAAAATAATGGAGAGATTTTTACTATACTTTGCACACTCATGATTTTATTCTGACTAAATGATATGGATTTAGACATCATGACAGATGTTTTCTGATACAGTAACATAAGGTGGTTTTTAGTCACTTGTTAATTTTGTTCCTTTGGCCTCTCAACAGCATCCTAGCAAAGTCAAATCTGAAGAAGACAAAAATACAAGCTTACAATTATTATCACTGTGTCATTAAACTGTTACAATTCCACTTTTCATATAAAGAAGTCTAGAACTGGATAATTGCAGTATGATTGCAGCAGTGATTTTCTCCTTCTGCCAAGGACTTTGTACTGCAATTCTATTGCTCATAACCTTTGAATACCTGACATGTAATTTTGTTCTGATTTATTATACTTTAAATAATATTTGATTGGTATGAGCTACATGATGATATATATCACTTGCTTTACAAATGCATGTGAGTGTTTGCCACACTGAGAAATTCACTGAGAAATTCATCATATGCATTCTGAAAAATGTTATGGACACTAAATAGAATGGCTTATTTCATGAAGTGGTTGTTTTAATAGATTTCAGAATTTCACATCACTAGAAAAGTCAGTTTTGGAACCATTTTTTTTTTCTCTTAAAAGAAAAAATAAAGCTCAGTTTTCTATGTCTAGATATACACATACAGATTACAAATGCATTATTTGATTTTCTGGTTTTGATAATTATATATAGATCCATCAACAAAAGTGTACAATGAATTTTTTATAATTCCCCTACCCAGTGTGATCTCAGTGTGCTTCTTCTGAGATTACATTGAGGAAACATACTTTACTGCACATTTTTTGATGGGGGATGGAAGTGTGACCTGTTTGATGGAAATTGTCCAAAGGCATACAGAAGCAGCTACCATTTTTGTTGACAAGGATTTAAATTTCCTCTTCCTTAGCTCTTCTGAGTAGTTCATAGGAAGTTTAACTATGGGGAAAATAGACCAGTGGCATGTCAGGGAAAAAAAAAAAAAAAAAACCAAAATGAGGCTTCTCAGCACTGAGATGCCAGTACTTTGTAAATACAAAAGATCCCTCATACACCTCCGTCTTTGCCTAAAATACAGGAGTCATCTGGTATTTGTATGAGACCAATTATTTCAGTTCATTTGTGATCTTCTACCAGAATAATGTGGTTGGGGCTCATTTGCAGAAATAATATTTGAATCTCAATACAGGCTTTTCACAAACCTGTGAAGGTTGTCATAGGGTTTTTGTGGGAGAACAATTCTTATTAGATAAAATAAAGCTGTTTTTAAAAATTATAACAGAGATGAAAACCAAAAAAACCAAAGTTCTTTTGCTGTATATTTTCAGTGCTGGATAGTCTATATACAAGTGGCTTACCAGTGCACAGGGAAAGGTGTTTTCACCCTGTGTCTATACACACAAAGACATCTACACAGAACTTTGATTTATCTTAAGAAACATGCTACTTCCCAGTCCACTGGTATAAGTCTTACAAGATCTTTGAGTTTTACTTAGGTCTGAAAGGAAAGAATTATGCTGAAAATTTTATAATTTTATCTTCAATTTGGAAAAAAAAAAAAAAAAAAGAATTTCATGTTCTGAACGGCTTTTTTTGTCTTTTAAAAAATTTACATATATGCGTAGTTACTCCAGCAGAAAGATTTATTTATAATGGTAAAAGTATAGATCACAAATATGTCATTTAAAGGCAACTCTACAGCGATCTGAGAAAGGAAGGCAAATGTTATCACAATTTAAACTTTAGGCAATTAATAATGTCTTAGCACTGGGTACTCAGGCTTAAGGGTAACAGAATATATAATATGCAGAAACTGAAAAAAGAACTTTTGGGAAAAGGAAAGAATTAAAAATAAAAAAAATATACAATAGTGTGTCCGTTCAATCACAGTGAAGTGGCATTTTACATGTTTCTTATTTATTCTTCTTTAATTATCATTCTTCACAGATATGGGGCTTAGGCTAAACTGAAGTGTGTGCTACAGAACTGCTACTAGCAATTTCCATTATATTGCCTGTCCGTCACTTTATTAAACACTTACCACCTTGAGTTTTATCACAGCAGACAGCACATGAATAAGAGAATTTTAGGAATTTTTAAAACATTATTTTATTCACTTTTGCAGTACAGATTTCTACAGCAGCTAAACACTTTAGTTTAAAAAATGAAAAACATATAAACTTCATGTGCTACTTACTAGGAAGAATAAATAAGATGTGTTCCTGCTAGAAACGTCATTTAAAGGCATCATTAGAAAACTCAGTAGTAGTTATTTGAACAAAAACTAGTAAACCAAGAAATATTATTCATCAAAAAATAAATGAAATAGTTCTCTCACTCTGAAGGCAGGTAGGTTTCTCCAACAGCTACCAGAGGAGCAAATTCTGAAGGCAATGGGGATCCACACAGAGTCCATTTTGCTCAGCCTACAAAGATGATGTTCAGTGCATCACAGCAGTGTCTTAACAGCTGTACTAAACCCTTTTCATAAGTGACAGGTTCCAAACTACACAGAGCTTTAGAAATTACTTACAATTTGAGCAGCATGCAGAGGAAAGAAAATACTTTAAAGTATGAGCAAAGGTTGAGGATGTGAACTTGTGAAGGCCTACTTACCTAAAAAGGACAGGAAAGTTCATACAGCTTTCTGCTCAATTCTTTTTCCCTGAGAAAATAATATGTTGAAATTATCTAGTCTTCAAGAGCTGGATACACTTGATCAAATATAGACATCTTCAGCACTGAAGTCATCAATGTCTTCCTCTAAACAGACTCACCCAGGTTAAATAATGAATGGAAATAAGCACTCACTCTTAGGAAATAAATTATCTCATCTTAACATAAACAAGTAGACCAAGTCAAATTAATTGTGTCCAGGGGTGCCATTTTTGTCCTCAAATGTAAAGAAAGACTTGGATGCCTAGTTCATCTGTGGTTTCCTGAACTGCAGATGTTTAAGATAATTGTATTCAAGAGAACCAAATTATGTAAACATATCAGAAAATATGAGCTATGTTAAAAGGGTTGTAGACTTCTAGCTAGTCCTCTGTGGTAAAGGAATCTACCAGAACCTACAGGAGAGCTGCAGAGTTGTGGAGTGCAAAAAAATAACAGTGCTTTTTTGTCACAGTCTGATTATCAGGGAAAAAAGGTATGTGAAAGATCTTCTATAAAGACACAGAGTTTCAGATAACAACACCCTTAATTTTCTTCACCTCATATCTAAATGAGACAGATTCTAGTTGCGAATGTTTTGAATCCTATGTTTTATGACACCTGGGTATCCTTAATAAATGCATATACTATATGCCTCCAATTTTTTAACTTACAGTAACGACCTTCATGAAAATACTATACTATAGAATTTGATTCTTGAAAAAAAATTGATGGCATAATATTCCTCCAAGCATGCTGTCTGATTGAATATGTAATGTAATTCAAAGTGTAGGAATGTCATAGGACATCAGAGGAAAGGGTCTAGAAATACACACAAGGACATATACCATTACAACTGTGAAAATAATAGAATTTTTTTTTTTATCTTTATACTCAATTCCATCCTCCATTCTCTTTTCTAATTACCTTTCCTCCATAACTTCTTTTATAACTCTTTAGCCTCTGGCTGGGATGACATGTGGAAAAATTCCTCTGAGGCCAATGTTAATGTGGTGCTCTGTATTGCCCAGTAGTCATCACAAAGTATTGTTGATAAAATCTCTCAAGCACAACACCTCCAGGATAACAGGCAGTGTGCCAAGAAAGTAGGACTGACCTGAAGTTCATTTCCCTTTTTGTGTGAAAAGAGAATGACCCTATCTCTATTCTTCTGTTCTTCATTTCAAGGTGAACTCAACATATTATGTGTTAGCTGTGGTACATGATTACTCAGTATGTACCCAGCACTCTTAGATTTACTAACCCTTATTGACTATGGTTAATCACTGAAATGGAAAATGAATACCATGCTATCATATGTATAAGTAGAGAATCTGTGTACAAGTGACCAGTGACCAATCAACCAGTCCTGGTTGATTGTTAAATCTGATGGATGTTTTAAAAATCAACACCTTTACAGCCTCCTGTGTTCATAAGCAAGGTTTATGAGACACAACAGCTACATCTCTGATTCCAACCCTGAGAGTTCAGAATTCAGAATACTGTGTTGCGCAGCACACAGTGTCAGCGTGGAAACAGCATCAGAAGGAAATATTTAATGTATAATTTTTTGTTTATTTTCTGGGAGACTACTTTGTTTTATATTGTCCCATTATGAAAAAAATATCTTGTAAATCCTGCTGTAATATTCAGGACATAATTACTCTCTTGTTAAAATTCTCTTGATTCATTGATATTGATATGTAGATAATTAGAGGAATGTGCAACATATAGAAGAGCCTTTCCTTTTTTCTCAAATGTCAATTATTTTAAAGTTCAATTTTAAAAGTAACACCAGCCATGAAATTTCCTTTTTTATTTAAAGTTCTCTACAGAATGGAGCTGGGATCAGAAATGTAGATGAACGGCATTTTCAGGTGAAAAAAGTGAATCATTCATCTCAGAAATTCCTAATGAAGTCTTAGTGCATACTGTATGTCTTCAGCACATAAGACTAGTGAATAGAAGCATAAGAAAAAAAATCAAGCAGCTATTATCATTACTATTATCATCATCAGTCATCAGCTCCATCACACAGGTTTGTGCATATGCTGTAATGAAAAAAAAAAGAAAAAGAAAAAAAAGGGAAAAAGAGAAAAAGCTCCTGTTAATTCTAGATTGCTGAATAATTTTGACTAAGCAGCAGATTATCCCTCTGAATGACCTCTTAAAGGAGATTACAATTTATCATCAGCTCTGTCACTAGACTAATCAATATAATCCTGTTATATTTGCTTCTTATTTATAGAGGCACTCGTAGGAAAGGTTATCAGCAGCCCCTGTGTAAGTATTCTTCTGTCCCTATGGATGCACAATATGTCGCCAGCTGTCAGTCAGATCATCACTGCCATGGACAAGGAACAGTGCCTGTGTGATTGGCCTATGCAACATACTATATTCTTCCAGAAGAATGAACATGAGTCCAAAGGGACCATCATTGATGTTGTCGAGCATGGAGATTTGGTGTGAATTCCCTGCTAAGTCAGTCAGACCAAATTATTTTTATGATGTATTCCTAAGGAGGCCCTTGGTAAAGATAGTGGGATAGCTACATTTGCTACTAGTCTGCTTGTCAGGAGACTCAAAATACCTTTTTATAATTTTCCCATAATCCTTAAAGCAGTAAAAATGAGAGCCGTGAACCACTGAAACTTTGTTGGAAATATGCTGGGCTGAGCATTAGCACTGCTATTTTCAGCATACAATACCAACAAATACAGAACTTTATTTTCCTGTAATGACAGTTGTCTAACCTTCCTCACAAACCATAGTAAGCAGAAGGGGTAAAAATGTCGTTGTAGCTGGCTTAAAATTTTATTAGAGACCATGTGATTTTGAGAGTAAACTGTAGGTGAGAAAATTCACATCCAAATTGAGGGAAAATACCATTTAGAGGGAGATGTTCACATGCTGTTGTTTTGCTTTTTTGCTTAGTATCACAAATCACGATGTTTCTGTGTGTACTGAGAGGAAAAATAATTGTGCAGAGCTAGGCTATTTCAGAGTTCCAGGAGCAGAGCTATATGAAGTTTATGAGATAACCACATACAGAGCTCCAAGAAAAATCATTTACCAAGCTTGGTGCAACCTTTCTGTCCCAAGTTCCCCAGATAAGTTTGGAACAATATTTTATTAATGCTGCCTAAGCATTTAAACTTGTACCAAAATGAGATAGGAAGAAATCAGTTTATTAATCTCTAAGAAAGCATCTAACATCTAAATAAGCATATTAAAAAATCTTATCTATCAATGTCACCAAACATAATCCATTATTTTGGACATCTGCATGTACTTCAGAATTAGACATATTTGTTGATGACTTTATGGGCATGTCATCAGTTAAAGCTGATCAATACTTTCTTCTGACTTGCCTGGAATACTTAAAAAAGAGTTCAATGTAAAATGCCCCAGTATCAACATGAAAAGCCAAGTGTAGCAATTTATGTTATGTATTTTCTCAAAACAGCTCTTGCATGGTTTGATGGCTTTTTTGCTTTTGTTTAATTTTTATTGTATGTATGATGAGTCATATTCTGTGTAACTTTGCCCTAAAAGCATTCAACTTCGATATCTAAATAAGTTTTAGCTTTTCTATTGATTTTTTTTTAATTGTTATTATATGATTTCTAAAATATCAAATCACTTCAAGTCTATGCTGTGATGGCTTACATAGGTGTCTTTGACTTCTTATTGATTTTCTTTCAGAAAAGAACTGAGCACAAAGAAAGAGTTCTATTTTTGCTTTTCATCATTCCGGTGAGAGTAAATTAACTGCTATACATACAGAGCAAGGCTCTTCCTATAGATAAAGCATACCTTAAATACTGTCAGAAAAGCCAGAGATAGAAAACTGGCAGCAGGTGGATGGCAGAGAGCCACTTCTCCAAGTCAGTCCAGACTGCGTATGCTGAAAACTCAGAAAGAAATAAGATCAGTATAAAAACGGTGACAAATTATATTATCTAGATCCTGTTAGAAAGCAATATTCATACCTTGGAGAGAGTTTTGCTATAGATTCATCTTCACCAATGTGCTTCAATGTGCCCCATAAGCTAATTTATCATAAGTTAAACTTAAGAATATTTAAGAGGAAAATTATTCCTTATTATCTATTAACAAGTTTCTTATGGCATCTCGGAGTCAAGTCTTCAGAGAAAGGGAAATATGCAATGTTTAAGGGTAAAATGTGTTTTAAATGCCAGTTACTTAGACAACTTTCCCAAGAATCAAGAAATGAATTAAACTTTTATGAAAAGGAATAGACTCCTTTCCTATGTGCCATTAAGAATTAACTGAAATCTTTGTCATTTTCCTGAGTGAATTAGGTCAATGATAACAATGGGTCAAAACCCAACTCTTTGTGAGTAAACATTCATCTTCCAAACATTACAGCAAAATTTCTAAATCAGTAGTATTTTATCAATATTTATGTATCATTTGACAGTGATTAAAAAAGGTTCTCAGGCCTTCATTTTTAAAATATAGATTTTTTTTTTAGAATCTTGCAGGAAAAAGTATTTTTTATTCAGGTTCTTATGCTTTCAAAGATACATTGTCAGATTTATAAGGAGTCCTTAAAGCATTCTAAAGAGTTTTTCTGAAACAGTAGATAACAGTGAGGCAGTTAAAAAACCAAAACCAAACCAGAACTGTACAAAACATTTTAAGGCATTTTTTCATTATCTTTAGATTCCCTGCATTAAGTCCTACACCCTTGGCATTCTCAACAAATAAAAATTCATATGAACTGTTTCAACTCTTTACTCCTCCTGTACAACCACATTGACCAAAAAGGAGAAAATCAGACAATGTTAGCATGGCAACTTGTTGTAGATAGACACTGGAAAATATTTTCCGTATGAACCACATCCCCCATCGATATAGTGCTACCACTGACTTTGGTTTGACCTTGCTTTATATATTGCATGCATGATAAAAAGAAGTATCAAGAATCAGCATAATAAATCCAAATGAAAGCTGAGCAGAGTATAGCTTTTCATATGCTTATATAGCAAACAGTTCTTCCTCGTCTCTTTCATTAAATCAACTTAAAACACACTCCTAGGAACTTCCAAATGAATTAGTGATACCATTGACCCATATTACTCTATCAAGATATTTATCTAGTTTTCATTAGCAAAGGAAAAGAACACAGAAACCCACTATCTATATAGAGCTTGATTTCCCGTATTTGCTATACCTATTTTCAGAGAAGTGAAACTTAGGCCTATGCCTAAAACTGGAGCAATCTCTGAAAGTTTGCATGCGTACATTAGTGACTATGAGATCAGCTGTTTCCCATACAATTAGTTAATCTTGGATTTCATTACTCAGAAGAAGGAATTACCCTTTCCTAGGCTTGGAAAATGTGTAAATCATTCAGTACTGACAGAAACACATGTATAATAAGCCCAAATTGCATTCACACCAACCTGCATTTTCTACCTGACTTTGTTTTTTTCCCATATTTTGTCTCTTCTGTAGCATATGATTTGCAAACTCAGAAGAGATAGTAGCTATACACACCTAATATCATGGAGGAAGCAAAGTAAGTGTAAAGAGAAGGGAGCAAATTTTAGCAATCAAGTGTTTGAAAGAAGTCTGTTATACAGTTTCAGAAAGATCATTTAGTCTAGACCTCAATAGCTTTGGTAGGCATTTTTTCCTGGGCCTAAATAATGCTCTTTAGAGCTGAACAGCTGTAGACATAATATTCTCAGAATCAGGTTGTTAGCCAAAATAAGAAACGCAATTAAAATCCTTTTAAAGTCCATTTAATGAAAGCAACAAATACTCATTGGCAACTACGAAATCTGCTTTAGAGATGACCCCAGTTGTCTTTTCATGCTTGTAAGTTATGTGTTTTCCAAATAATGTTTGCAGTTCATTGTTACCCATACTTTTTCTATTATAATGAAGAGTGAAACACATTGACATGTACAATGGGTTCACAGGAGGAATGACCTCCTGTAAATGTATTTGTAAACACCAGAGTGCTGCTATTGTTCAGTACTATTTCATTTCCTTACTTTTTATTAGAGTTTAAATTAATTTAGTGCATCCGAAAGTTGCCAAACTGACCTGCAGGGAAGCTGCAGATTCTTGTATATAGAGGGGGAAAAAAAAAAAAAAAAGATGCAAGTGTGATATTATCCATTCCAAGATCCTCTGACCTTTTTGTGGAAGGATTGTCTGAAATGTGCATGTATTTATCCCATTACTCAGTTTATTTATTACCTGTGCATAGTTATTTTCAAAATTTGAAAAGGTTCATATACAGGCTTCTTTTTATACATGGAAGAAGACTTATGATGAATATGATAATGCAAAATGTTGATCTGAATGTTATATATGACTATGCACAAGCGAATGATATAAGAACTAAACCAAACCTTTTTGTCATGCGTAATGTAATCGGAGTTTGTATATGCCAACAAAGTTTCCTCAGGTGACAGATTCTCACTGGAGAACTAAAAATAGTCTTTCAGTATAAGTAAAAAAATTAACTCTTTTAGAGATGATGACCATGTCTTCAAATTCTGTTAACAATGGTTTTGAAAGATTGTGGCATTTGCCAAAAATTCATCCCAAGTTAAGCACTGGATTGTCATGTATCTCAGAAACCGAAGTGGATGAATTTGTAACTATAATGTCAGTCTTTCCAGTGGCTATAATACATTAAAAGATGAGAAATTTTTTATTATTAACAGCTAATGAAACTATAACTTCATTGACTTTTTTGTTGTTCCTTTGATATCTAATTTCTTCCCCAGAATTTTCCCTTTCTTTCAGTTTTGTAATACTTAATGGCCACAGCCAAACTCAGTTGCACTGCTGTAGTTACAGCCAAACTCATCTCACCGTATCCTGTCTATACTATCTGCAGTCTCACATCTAACTTTTGTCTTTCCTACCAGCTCTAGATTTCTTTCAAAATTGAATCTTTCCACATTTGTTTCTCACAGTGAATATATACATTACATAATATCTATTAATTGTCTTAAAACATTACACTTGAGTTTGCCTTTAAGGACTAGCTAGCTTCATCTAGTCTTATTTTGGCCATTTACTACATCAGAGAATAGCAGTCACCCTGCAGCCAATGGGAAGAGATGAGATTTTCTGGGTCAGCTCCTAGAAAACGTACAGTCCTAACCTAGGCTCCTCAGATAAATTCTTTAAATGGAATGGGATGAATCCAACAGTTGTGACCAATGATATCTCATGAGAACATAGAATAATTTGGTTGAAAAAGACCTTTAAGATCATCCAGTCCAGCCTACTACTAAACCATGTCTTTAAATACAACATCTACATGTCTTTTAAATACCCCCAGGGGTGGTGACTCAACCACTTCTGATAAGTCTTTCAGTGAAGAAATTTTTCCTAATATCCAATCTAAATCTCCTCTGGCACAACTTGAGGCCATTTCCTCTCATCCTACTGCTTGTTACTTGGCAGAAGAGACCAACACCCACCTCACTACAGCCTCCTTTCAGGCAGTTGTAGAGGGCAATAAGGTCTCTCCTCAGCCTCCTCTTCTCTAGGCTAAACAACTCCCGTTCCCTCAGCTGTGCCTCATAAGACTTGTGCTCTAGATCCTTCACCAGCTTCATTGCCCTTCTCTGGACACACTCCAGTGCCTCAGTGTCCTTCTTGTAGTGAGGGGCCCAAAACTGAACACAGTGTTTGAGGTATAGGCTCAGTAGTGCTGAGTACAGGGGCACGATCACTTCCCTACTCCTGCTAGCCACACTATTTCTGACACAAGCCAGGATGCCATTGGCCTTGTTGGCCACCTATGCACGCTGCTGGCTCATATTCAGCAAGCTGTTGACTGACACTCCCAAGTCCTTTTCTGCCATGCAGCTTTCCAGCACTCATCCCCAAGCCTGTAGCTTGTTGCATGGGGTTGGTGTGACCCAAGTGCAGGACCCGGCACTTGGCCTTGTTGAACCTCATACAATTGGCTGTAGCCCATCCATCCAGCATGTCCAGGACCCCCTGCAGAGCATTCCTACCCTCAAGCAGATGAACATTTCCACTCAGCTTAGTGTCATCTGCAGACTTGCTGAGGGTACACTCATTCCCCTTGTCCAGGTTGTTGATAAAGATGTTAAACAGAACTGGCTCCAAGACTCAGCCCTGGGGAACACCACTTGTGACAGACCTCCAGCTGGATGTAACTCCATTCACCACCACCACCTTTGAGCCTGGCCATCCAGACAGTTCTTTACCCAGCAAATAATATGCCTGTCCAGGCCATGGGCAGCCAGTTTCTCCAGGATAATTTGCAACTTATCTGTTGCTCTTTCATATGAAATTTGCTTAAGAAAATGGGGGAAGTGTAGTTAAATGACATTGTGGTGGATGTAAATTGGATGTAGATTGGATATCCATATCCACAGAGAAGGAAATAAACTGTCTTCCATAATCAGGATGTATCATACAAGAAATAATGAGCTTCAAAAGCAACACAGAAAATTCCAAATAGACACTGGTTAACATGTATAGGTCAGGCAGAGAATTACAGGTATAGATTGCAGGGGGAGTCTCTGTCGTAGAAATCTTTAGGAGAAGTGGAAAAATGTCTGTGCAGACTCATAGAGAGCTGGTTCTATCTTAAGGCAGGAAAAAAGACTAGATGACCTCTCAACATCTTAGTCTTGTTTTTCTGAGATTCTATTATGTAGATATCTAAATGTCAATACATTATTCAAAATGTTGTAATATCATAGTTAATATTTTATAATAATACCAAAGTAGTTAATACTATCCAGGGAATGTTGATAATGACACGTGTAGGTTTTTTTTTTTACTTATAGTTTAAAATATGATTGGTATTTGAATGAATATTACTGAGTAAAAGTGCCATCTATATATAAGATATAATTTGTGAATTGATATCCAAATAAAAGATTCAAGGTCACTATATTTTATTATAATTTCATAACTATAACTTTTATTTCCTGATAGGACCATTTAGATTGATAGATACAAAGTTTTTATGAAAAAAGAACCAGTGGAGCCATTCCAAGGATTAAGGAAGCATCTGCTCTGGTCTCTTTTATTGCCAGTGAGATGACTTCTATTTATCTGTACTGTTTCTGTGTGTCAGAATAGCAAACTTGGGCTTCAGTAGTGAAGATAAGTATGAAATTCAGTTCCTTCAGGGGACTGAGAGGCAGGATCTCATGAGAGGCTGACCTGAACAGCAAAGGGACTGATGTGATCTAGTTTTCTTCATGGAAAAACTCCTTAAAACACAGGAAGATCAATCCCAATATGAACAAGAAGGTGTGGCAGAAGGCCAGCTGAGTCAGTGGAAAAATCCTGGATGACCTCAAGCAACAACAAGCAAGTATGGGAAGCTGGGGACACTCCACTCAAGGGTAATGCAGAAACAGTGCCTGGGTCTCTAGAAAGAGAATTAAAGGAATCAAAGTTCAGCTGGCATTGAAAATGACAGGAGATGTGAAGGGGAACAAGAAGCAATTCTACAGGTGCGTAGAGAAATAGAAGGGAGATAAAGCAAAATGTGGGCCTACTGTTGAATGAGATAGACATCTAGCTATTTAGGATACTGAAAAGTCTGAAGGACTCAGTACCTTGTTTATCCATCAAGGATTGCTGTCAGACTACCCAAGTCACTGTCCCCAGTAGCAGAGTATAGGGTAAAGAAGTCCTATGAAAGGTACCAGAAGACCAATTAGATGGAGGATGTCTTAGTGACCACTAGAGCAAACTTTATATATACAAGTTCATGGGACCAGACTAGATGCATCAAAAAGGGCTGATGCCATTCTTAGGCTTCTTTCATCATCTTTGAAAAGTTACAAAGACTAGAAGACATCCCTGATGACAGGAAAAACACAAGAGTGTTGTCCGTTTTCAGGAAGGAGACAAGTCTGTCTCACCTCTGTCTCTGAGACAAATAGAACAAATCCTGCTGGAAGTCTTTTCCAGGCACATTTTCATGACAAAAAAGTTGTCATTGGGAACTGTCAATATGTTGTGTGTGACCATAGTTCATGTGTAACCATGCCAGTTAGCTTCTGTGATGAGATGATTGACTCAATGGACAAGAGGAGGGTGGTAGTTGTCCTTTATCTTGTCTTTGGCAGTGATCTTGACACACTATTTCACAGTGTCCATGTAGCTAAATTGGAGAGTTATAGACATAGTAAGACTATGAGTTGACTAAGAATCTGGCTAGGTTGCCAGACTGCTAGAGAACACTAACAGACATCACTTCAAAGTCCCATTGGTGTCCAGGTATTAGTGGGATATACTGGAGGGTAGGAGTGCCATTTTGTCAAGCTGGAGAAACCCAGTGAAATTCAGTAAAAATAAATGTAAAGTCCTGCTCCTGGAATGGAGTCAACCCATGCAACAGGGTTAGAAACCTGTGCAAAGAAGGAGTCCTGATGAACAGAAAATTGAACATGAGACAGGAGAGTACCCATGCTGACTACAGAGAAGATAGATTCTCCTCAGATAGGCTCAGTGAAAAACTGAGGTACATCAGACAGGCACAAGTTACTGCAAAGAAAATTCTGCTTAGGTATATAGAAAGAAACATTCTTCATGGTGATGGTGGTCAAGCACTCAAATATTGGAATCTGAGAAATATCCATCCCCATTAGATGTTCTCAAATCTAACAAATCTAACAGAGCAATCTAAATTCAAAGTTAGCCCTACTTTAATCAGGAGTTTAGGTAAGATACCCTTACAGGATTCCTTCCATCCTATCAACTTTTTGGTTATATTTTTCTTATACTTTTTCCAAAATTATAAGAAATCTACCTGTAATACCATATTTGTTGATTTAACCTTAGCTTCTCCTTTCAGAATTTCCTGTTCTTTCTTCTAGCTTCCTTAGCTGACATAATTTTAAAAAAACTCCTGTTGAGATTTATTTCCTTCCTATGTTGTACTCCATTATCATATAAGCCACTGCTTGCCCATGTTGTGATTATTTCTTTACATTTCATTCCTTTTGAACACTTAATAATTTTTGTTGCACTTTCCTGAACTCCCTCTGATTTGTTAATGTGTGTAATATTGAGGTTCCCAGAACTGAACTTATTCTTGCAGGTGTGATCACACTGGAGTCATATAGAAAGAAACTATTGCCTGCCTGCTGTGTGACATCAATATGACAGATTCCTTGGTCTCTAACAATAATTCCCATTTAATTTAAATAGGAAGGGAAATTATGATTTCTGTATCATTGCAAGCCTAGTACACAAACACAGACATGCGCAAACATGCACAAACATGCAGACATGCACAGATGTATACAGACATACATGGTTCAGAGAGATCAAGCTAATTTCTATCTAACATCTCCTGTCCAAAATGATTGCCATAGAAAAAAAAAAAGAGAGAGAGAGAAAAAAAAAAAAAAAAAAAAAAAGATTCTCTTGGCCTTTTTATAGTAGAAAAAATGGCTGAGAAGAATAACAGTTTTAAAAAAACATCAGAACAGATGTAGGAGTTTATTAGTCATTGGTTAGGGACAGGATTGTGATTAATTTCTCTTGAATGGTACGCCTGGTCATATAGTGATCTGATTAAATGCTTTTATAAAAAGACCCCTGTCATTATGACAGTAAACATTACACCTTTTGACTAAATAAATCACAAAATATAACCAAACATGGACTGGAGGAAGATATCTTGGGATACAGGGAATAGAAATTTTCTCAAAAGCTCTCTACACTTAAAGCTAAGCTCTGCCTCCCTGGCAGAATATCATCTGGTTTCAAACTAGCAGTGTCATATAAGCTATCCCTTCTGGTTTAGCACAGTTTTCTTTCTCTGGTCTTGATCAGTTTGGGGAATCTCTCTCAGACTGTCCCAAGAGAATCATCTTCACAGCAAAAGCTTCTGGCTCCACTTCACACCTGACTCTCAGTGAGATGAAGCATAGACAAAAGGATCTTGCTCCCCCTCAATTATATTCCTAGACGAAATACAGTTCAGACAGGTCCACAGGATAAGGTTATGAACTACAAGCAAGAAGTGAATTCAGAGGGTAAAAGTGACAATTATTTTTCTACATGAACAAAACTGAAAAATGCATTGGCCTTTTCCTTAAAAATGTATCACACTGAGAGTTCAATACTGGTGGATTTATAGTCTTACTTCACACAGATGTCCCAAACAAAGCCCCTAAAAATATACCTGACATGAACCAATTTTTTATATAATCATCCGACTACACTTTTAAAAAAATAAGTATCTAGAAAGCACCAAAGCATTTAATGACAAATAATTCTTTACAGATGAAGCAAAAACTTGAGATAATCTATGTAGAGGTATTTACCATTATCGTGGTACCTACCTAGTTAAAAATCACATTTGGCACCACCAGGAAATTCAGTTGGAATATGACCAATTCAAAACAGATATGGACTGCACACTATGTCATGAACTTACAATCTTTTAAACCAAAAGGAACACAGAAAGCTGATCTTGAAAATATTTTTGCATGTATATTATCTGCTGACACATTTGTCAGCTGATCCTGAAAGGGTATACAGTGAAATTAATTTCTACAAACATAGAACGTCTTGAAAGCTGATCAAGGAGCTGACCTCAAGAAGACAGAGACCAATATGTCTCTCTCCAAGAGTTTCTGCCACTGAAAGGCAGTTTGCAAATTAATTTCTTGTCTTAGCTTGCTGAAGACAGACTTTAAATGCAATAAAATGCTTCAGATGTAACTGAATGTCTTCAGATAGGATCTAGTACAGAGTTAATGAGGGACTGCTTGACCCATTCTGCTCACATTATAGAAAGTTTGCTCATTCCGGGTTCATCGTCTTCTGTGTTGGTTTGTTGTTTTTTGTTTTGTTTTTTTTTCTTTTTCCTCAAGTCAATAAATATACTGCTTTGGCTATAAATCATCACCATGCTTGTAGATTTAACTGCTTGTTTAGCTACATGAACTTCACTCTGAAATCCTGCTACAGCTCTTCCAGGTGTTTTCTGAAGAAGAACACCATAGAAAAACAAAACATGCAAAAGAGCAACTTCTTCTTTTAATACCCTCTGCCACAGTGGTGTAGTAAGTGTTTCAGTTATTCCACAAGGAATTACAACTGAAGAAGCATACCTGTAACCTAACTTACATCTATAACTTTTTGGTTGTATTCCTTTGCACAGACATTTTCAGTTTTCTGTTTAGTGTAATCACTCTAACTCTGTCTCCACTTTTCTAATGTATTTTTTTTCCCCGGATATGCCAGCGTTGTGGTTTAACCCCAGCCAGCAATCAAGCACCACACAACTACTTACTCACAGTCTCCTGCGGTGGGAAGGGGAAGAGAACCAGAAGGGTAAAAGTAAGAAAATTCATTGGTTGAGAGAAGAACAGTTTAATGATTGAAATATAATATAATATAATATAATATAATGTAATATAATATAATATAATATAATATAATATAGAATCATAGAATCATAGGATGTTTTAGATTGGAAGGGACCTTTAGAGGTCATCTAGTCCAACCCCCCTGCAGTGAGCCAGGACACCGCTAACTAGATAAGGTTGGTCAAAGCCCCATCCAACCTGGTCTTGAATGTTTCCAGGGATGGGGCCTCCACTACCTCTCTGGGCAACCTGTTCCAGTATTTCGCTACCCTCATTGTAAAAAATGTCTTCCTTATATCTAGTCTAAACCTACCCTGCTTCAGTTTAAAACCATTACCCCTTGTCCTGTCACAGCTGGCCCTACTAAAAAGATTGTCCCCATCTTTCCTATAGGCCCCCTTTAGGTATTGAAAGGCCGTAATCAGGTCTCCCCACAGCCTTCTTTTCTCCAGGCTGAACAAGCCCAACTCTCTCAGCCTGTCCTCATAAGAGAGGTGCTCCAGCCTCTCTTTTTAGTAGCCAGATGCTCCAGATCTTTTTAGTAGCCCTCCTCTGGATCCCCTCCAACAGTTCCATGCCCTTCTTGTGCTGAAGGTTCCAGAGCTGGACACAGTACTCTAGGTGATGTCTCACCAGAGCAGAATAGAGGGGCAGAATCACCTCCCTCGACCTGCTGGCCACGCTCCTCCTGATGCAGCCCAGAGTACGGTTGGCCTTCTGGGCTGCCAGCGCACATTGCCGGCTCATGTCCAGCTTTTCATCCACCAGCACCCCCAAGTCCCTCTCGGCAGGGCTGCTCTCAATCCTTTCTTCCCCCAGCCTGTATTGATACTGGGGGTTACCCCATCCCAGGTGCAGGACCTTGCACTTGGCCCTGTTGAACCTCATGAGGTTCACACAGGCCCACCTCTCCAGCCTCTCCAGGTCTCTCTGGATGACATCCCATCCTTCTGGTGTGTCAACCACACCACTCAGTTTGGTATCATCTGCAAACTTGCTGAGGGTGCGCTCAATCTCACTGTCTAAGTCATTGATGAAGATGTTAAACAGCACCGGTCCCACTATGGACCCCTGAGGGACACCACTCGTCACCGGTCTCCATCCGGACATCAAGCCATTGACCACTACCCTCTGGATGCGACCATCCAGCCAGTTCCTTATCCACCAAACAGTCCACCCATCAAATCCATAGCTCTGCAATTTAGAGAGAAGGATGTTGTGGGGGACCGTGTCAAAGGCCTTGCAGAATTCCAGATAGATGACATCCATTGGTTTTCCCTTGTCCACTGTTGTTGTCACACCATCACAGAAAGCCACTAGGTTCGTCAGGCGGGACTTGCCCTTGGTGAAGCCATGCTGGCTATCTTGAATTATCTCCCTGGCCTCCATGTGCCTTTAGCATAGCTTCTAGGAGGATCTGTTCCATGATCTTCCCAGGCACAGAGGTGAGGCTGACAGGTCCATAGTTCCCTGGGTCTTCCTTTCTACCCTTTTTGAAAATGGGCACAATGTTTCCCTTCTTCCAGTCACCAGGGACTTCACCTGACTGCCATGACTTTTCAAATATCATGGAGAGTGGCTTGGCGACTACATCGGCCAATTCCCTCAGGACTCTGGGATGCATCTCATCAAGTCCCATGGATTTATGTGTGTTCAGGTTCCTCAGGTGGTCACAAACCTGGTCTTCTCCTACAGCAGGAGGGGTTTTACCCTCCTTGTTCCCCTCATGCTATCCATTGACTTGGGAGGGGTAAGGAGAGAGGTTGCCAGTGAAGACTGAGGCAAAAAAGTTGTTGAGTACCTCAGCCTTCTCCTCATCTGCTATTACCAGTTTGCCAGTCTTGATCATCAGAGGGTGTATGCTTTCTTTAACCATCCTTTTCTGGCTGACATACCCGTAGAAGCCAGCCTGTGTTATTATTAAATAAATAAATATGAATATAATAATAATGATGATGAAAAGGAAAACAATGAGAGAGAGAGAAAGAAACAAACCCCAGGGAAAACAAGTGATGCAACTGCTCACTACTCACTGCCCGATGCCCAGCCAGTGTCCAAGCAGCAATCGCTGTCCCCTGGCCAACTCCCCCCAGTATATATACTGAGCATGACATCATATGTATGGAATATGGCGTTGGACAGTCAGCTGTCCTAGATGTGCCCCCTCCCAGCTTTTTGTGCACCTGGAAGAGCATGAGAAACTGAGGAGTCCTTGACTTAGTATAAGCATTACAGGGTGTTGTCAACATTATTCTCATGCTAAAGTCAAAACACAGCACTATGCCAGCTACTAGAAAGAAAATTAAATCTATCTCAGATGAAACTAAGACAGTCAGTTCTGTAAAACAATTTAAGTGATTACAAGTCCCCTGACTTGAAACAGACATTTTGCTGACTGATTTCCCCTGTTTTCTGTTCAGAAATAGAAGAAAATCCCATCAGATCTTCCACTGGTTTGGCTTGCATATGACACCAGACAGAAAAATTTTGTCTTATTTTACAGTATGTTTATTCCATACCTATCATATTATACTGTTGACGTTTCCATTAATATAATAATTTAAAAGACATATTAATTTATTTTCCTGTATAATAAATTAATTCAAGGGCATTTTGAGTGTGACCATAATTAGTTTGACAACATTCTCAAAAATGCTTGTGGAATAAGGCATTAGAAACTAACAGTACTGTACTCATTATAATGCTAGTGCTAGTGAGATCACAAACATATTATCATTCTTGTTTCTTGATCCTGAGTGTCATGATTGTGTCTTTTTTTCACCAAAGCTCATGCTTTATTTGCTCTATTTTCCTGCTGAAAACACAGAGGCTTTAGTGGGTATTATTTATACTTTGCGATGAAGGATAGGCCTCTCTTTGAACTTGAGCTCTCTTCACATGTAGAGCCAGACAATAATATACAGGACAAATAGAATTAATTATAATGCCAGCTCTGAATATTAATGCATGAAACATAATCTTACATTTTAGGATAAGTATCCTTATTCGAGGCTAATAATCAGTATTTTTTTTTTTTTTCCTAATGACGGAGCTCCCTAATCTCTTTTCAACAGCACTGCTGCTAATCAACATGAAGCAAACCACCACATTATTCAGAGAACAACTGTGCCTCTTTGGTCTGAACAGTAACGGAGTCTGACAACATATTATAGACCAAACGTTATTGAGGCAGTAGGAAAGATGAGAAACAAGGCACCCATGCAGTGATTCACCTGATCACTGATAGCAGACAAAGGGTCATAAGTGATGCCATGGCCCCAGTGGACTATCAGAGACAGTTAATGTCCAGGTCACATGACAGCAACAGCCAATTATGCAAGCAAATTTTGAATGTTAAGAGTTGCGCCCTCCTTAGCTCCACCAATGGTAGTGCAAGTTGAGAGAATCATGCCTTACATGGCAGTAGCATGTCCTGTATGTCATCTCAGATGATGTGGGAGGCATTCTGCCTATGTGAAGATGTTGGTCAGGGGGCAGGGTGTCAGCCTCCAAGAAAAGAGAGACTTGCACAAACAGAACAAGCTTGTAATAAAGACAGTCCTATAAAATTCCCAACAATTCCCAGATGCTTTTGTATAGTAAAGATTAGATCTGAAGGTACAAAGTAATATTAGTAAAGATTTTTTTTCGTGCCTGTAGAGAGTTTTATTTGATATGGCAAACTAAATGTTGAAGACAGAGTGAAGCTCAAGCTAGAAATAAGATGGAAAAATAAGAACAGAATATTATATGAACTGATTGCCTACAACACCAATAGATATACATCTGGAAACTTTAGATGAGTTGTGTTCATTTTTCCAAACAATATCCTCTGGTTCATTCATTGCTGCTTGATAGGAAATACACGAAATCAAAACTGCTGCTTGCCAAGTGTCAGACTTCTAGACAAAATGTCCATCAAGAAAAAAATCAGATATCAACATAAAATTTATGGAATGATATTTCCTGAACACAATGTTCTTAGAAGTAAGTAGTCATGATTTTTTTTCCCCATTTAATTACAAACTAAGATTTGTGTGTACAAAAGGTAAGTTTAATTGTCTATCAATGTACTTTTCTTTTGCTGGTGGTTGGAAAATGCTTCTGCAATGAAAGCAAATAAAGGTGTGATTCATGATTATGTCTCCTAAAAGAGTTTTTCTTTTTGCTGTTTTGTGTATGACAGAACAAAACAACATACACAACAGCTTCTTATACCTTTAAAGCCCATTCTCATTACACTGCACTGGACTTCATGCTCTCTCTCCATCTGGTTTACCTTCACCTTAAGACAGTACAGGAAACTGGACCAGTACTCTATCTGTAGCTTTATCAGAGTGAAGCAGTGCAGAAAGATTAATTTACATACCTTATGGACATCACTTTCTTTTCTATATTCCAGGGTAGTAGAACAGCATGACATATTAATTTCAAGTTCAATTTGGGAGTGAATATGGTGACCAGATACTTTTCTTCAGAGCATCTTCTTGCCTGTTTTATTTCTAAGCCATGTTTGCACAGTTCATTCATGATTCCTGCATAAGTGCAGAACTTCAAAACTTTATGTGTTGAATTTTATCAGCCTATCTGTTTGTGTTCTGATCAATTCCTCAGTGGATCATTTGTGAAATTAAATAAGTCTATTCTGTATTTCAATATTTAAATAATTTGTGAAAAAAACAGAACCATGCAAGACATATGAAAGACCTCTGCAGAACCTGTCTAAATACTACCTTCTGATTTGATAGCCAATCACTGTTAATGACTTTCTGGGCACATCTGATCATTTTGCACGTCTGTAATACTAATCATCTTAATCTTATCTTTTGCTTATAAGTGTCATGTAAAGCAGCTTCAAAAGATTTTGTAAATTCAAAATATCTAACACAGCATATGCATTTCTTCTTCTTTATCTGCAAGGCCGTTATCCTATAACAGAAAGGAAATTAGATTATTCTGACAAGCTTTGTTCCCAAGAAATCTGTGCTGGCAGTTACTCTTATGTTATCTCCAGGTGCTTATAAATTGTTTGATTATTTGTTCATGCTTTTTACAAAAGGAACTAAAGCTGACTTGCATATAATTCTCCATTCCTACTTTTCCACCTTTTTGAAGATGAAAACTCTTATTTTTCTATTTTCATCTCTCCAAAACTTCGTAATATTTCATGAAGTCTACAAGGTTTCAGCAAGTCTTTAAAGTTTTCTCAGTAAAATTCAATTGGACTATGCAACAAAAAACTTCTTACATTAGAGCTCTTTAATGTACTTTTCCTTCGTCCAGATTGAATCTTTACCCCTTTCTTCTTGATTATGTGGCAGCCACCTGATCTCAGACAATCTTTTTAGCAAAATCTGAAGCTAAAAAGAACATTAAACACTTTAGCATTCTTGGTATCATCATCAGTTCTTCCTTCCCCCATTCAGCTTTTCCCTTTATCGTCATCTTGATACTAACATGCTTACTGAATGTCTTCTTGTTGCTTTTTATGACTCTTGCCAGTTTTGTCTTATTTTACATCTCAGCCTTTTATGATTTTTTTAACATGTTTGTCCTTAATGATTTTACCTTTTTTTTGTGTTCTGTATACTCCCTTCATGCAATTAAAATCACTGAAGAGTCAATACTTTACCAAAGCTGATTCTTTTTCTACACTTGCTACCCTTCCAGTATTTGCATAGTCTGTAATTATGATTTTAATACAATTTTTTTATTAAACTGCCAAATTTCTTCTTCTTTAGACTTGTTTCTCACAGAATATAAGTTCTCAAAATTCTTAATTATTGTTCTAATAAATTTGCATGTTCAAGATTTATTTAATCTAACGTCTGAGAGTCAGGAGTTTTCCCCAAGGGAAATCTATAAAGGCAGTTGAAAGCATTTTAGTTTTCCCTGTTCTGTGGGCTTTGACTTATTTCCCACAATCATACAGACATTTTCATCTAACAAATCCCATGCTATTGAAGGACATACCCTGGATGTCTCTTGCTCTCTTGCTGTGACACATTGTAATTTGTTATAATCATTTTTATTGGTCTTATTTTTTTTTTCTAAGGAACTAAAGATAATCTTGGAGTTTGGGGTTATGTAGAAATATGTGAAGTAAATTTTTAGAACAGCCTACCTATTACGTACTTAGTCATAATTATCCAGCGATATTGACTGAAGGGCCAACAGATCTTCATTAGTCTATGTACCTTTAACATTAATGTGTGCAGTTGTTCAATATTCTTTTGCATAAAAATTACCATTTAAATTTTTACTTCAGTACTGTATACTTGTATGTAAAGCTCTAACAGCTACTGAGTCCTTTACCATTTGTTAGCCAATTATTTGCACTAAACCAGAATCTTAATTTGTTCCTTTTATAAATTACTTTAATCCTCTGTCTCCAAAGATAACTAGAAAATAAAGGGAGGCTCAAGAAAGCAAAAGTTTACTCTAACTTTCTGATGACGTGAAAACTGTATGTTATGGGTAGCTGATATCTATTTCTGCTGCCATTGGATTTATGCTGTGTCTGTCTTGGTCAGGACACAGAGACTGAGAGGAAAGAAAAAAAAAAATCTAAATTATAACTCCATTAAAATGAAATAACAGTTGAAGGTCTTCTTATCCTATTCAGAAATATCCACCCCAAAATGCAATATATACTTGACCTAGAAAATGTACTCGTTATCAGATAAGCATATGGCTTATTTCAAATCTGTTTGTAGAGAAGGGATACTGCCACAGAGAATTAATTGGATGTGATGCTCATAATGTAATATGAATCACAATAAAAATCCTAAATAGCCATTGTGGTAAAAGCAGTGAAATGGAACTCAAAATAAACAGCATAGATGAGAGTGTATCAGTTAGCTTGAAAGGATAACAACTTTCCAGTGGAGGAAGAATGGCCAAATACAGTATCTATTCAAGGACTATTACATGCAAATGGAAAGTGTCTCCCTAAAGCCAAGCACAACTATTTGCCGTATGAATGGAAAATGACAAATAAATAGCTTTGCTGCCACAGGATGTTTTCCTATTAATTTCCTAAGTCTCTCCCCTGAAGGTTTCTTAGGGATCTAATAACTGGTTGAACTCAGATTACAACCTTACTTTAACACAGGTACTAATCTCTCTATCTGTGCATGTTTTCAGTAAACTTGTTCATCATGCTTTCCTTGCATAAAATCTGTTTTTTCACATTTTGCAACTGACCAAAAGATTCAGCTGTTACTGGAGATTAAGGATGGTCTATCAGAGAGAAATACAGACAAGACAGTGTGATTTTTTTCATCTCTATTTGAAACAAAGGTGTTTTTTTAAAGAGAGCATACCTTTTTATCAGGGGAGCTAGGGTAGACAGAGGATGAAGAGGAACATCCTTATAACTGGCTTTCTTATTGCTGGTGACACAATAGATACAGGCACAAAACGTTGGGGGCACTTGTGGCCTCAAATTCAGCCTTTCCACTTAAATGGTTGTCTTATATTTTCAAATAGATCTCCACACAGAAAATGAATTTGTCATTGCTGCACAAGGAGACATCCACGGAGTCATCACTAAGTGAATGAGAAAGGGAAGCAAGGAAACAGAATTTGTGAAGCATAACCTGGTCTTGAACATGGATTAGCAACTAGAGGAATACTCTCTGGCTACTGACCTGCTGCATTCATGCTTCAGTGTCTTCACAGCTATTTTATACAAGTAGCTTGATTAAAGCTGCTGCACAGGTAGCTTATTCATATTAGTCATGCTAGATGATAAAGGCAAGCAAATTTATTTTCTTAATATTGTTCATTCTTAACAGAGGACATTAGAGAGTCATCAGTCTGCAGTCAACACCACTATTATCTGGTTTGTTCCATTGTATTGCCACCCTGTATCTCCTTTTGGTGAACTTTCACAGGACTTTGTGTGGTGTAAAATAGGAATAAATTTCTTACACACAAAGTTGTATTTAAGTGAAACATTTTCAGCATGTCTTAGAGTACTACAATATTCATCATAAGAAAAGACAGGTGCTTTAGCAAAAATAACTTCTAACAAAAATATCTGCTTCTTCAAAGTAAAGTTAAAAATTTCTTTTCTGACTTTCACTTGATGACTGCAATACACATTATGGAGATAACATTAAGGTATGTCTCACTGTCTGCAGAGTAAATTATACAAGTTTCTGCAGGGATATCAAAAGACTAAATTTATTCACATTTTCACTTAGCCTCTGAAAATACTCAAAGCAGACTTCAGGTAAAATATTGAAATATGTAAACTCATTGCAATAACAGATATATGGGACAGGAGGAGAAAGCACACGCAAAATTATGACTATATATATGCTATACTTTGACTCAGGATAATAAACCCGCCTGAAATATACAGCCTTATTCTGAGACCCAGTCGTGGAAAAATTTCACCCATGCCCAACACTGGTTTGGTTTCCAAGGTGCTCTCTCTAGAATCAGACAAACATGTATAGGTATCATGCAATATGTAAGTATGTCCAAAGGAAAAGACATATGATTGTCATTTATATTTATGTTTGATGTGATGTAAATTCACTTCTTTAGTGAGGAGTTTATCTTTAAAAGGGTTTGCAGTTTCATTCAGAAAGGAGTCAAAATTACGGCTTTCACAAGATTGTTGTCTGGATTCAAGACAAGATCTCATGAAAAGAAGATTTCTTAAAAACTTTGTCACATCTAACAAAACCACAGATATTGCCAAGCCATGGAAACACTTTCAGTTAGGTCAATCTGATTTATTTTAGATGTCTACATTGGGAAAACATAATTCACTTGCTGTAAATGTCTATCTCTTTCCATTGACTATAAAGGGAGCCTGACACAAGTAGCTAAGGACTAAACATTTACATTGTCTAAATCTAGACTAAATGCATTCTGTTTAGATCACAAATTTATTATTCAGAATTAATATCAGTTAACTACCTGTGTAAACACAAGATAATTACAGGTGTGTATAAGCATTGTTAATAGTGAGAATAAATTTGAAGGTAAAAAGGATGCCTGTACTAAGCTTTGAGCTCTGAGGCCCTTCCCAAGACCACATATTCAGCCAGTGAAGCTAGAAATATAGCCTAAGAAGCCACCATGAGGGGTACTGCAGAGGCTATGTATCCAAGCTGGCTTGTTGAATGATGTAGCCAGTTTTTTATACCATGTTAACAGCTCGGGTATGTCACCAGCCAAGCTGTTCACAAAAATTTCTTCCAGAGATTTGTAGATTGCCTGCCAGCCTTCTAGGGTTTGTGATGTAACTGGTTTATGAAGTTCCTAGTGTTTTGTTTTGTTTGGGGCATTTATTTTGAGATAGATATTCAATTCCTAATTCCTTCTTCTCCTTCTCCAGAGGAAGGTCAAACATAATGTCATTGTTACACCAACATCTCCAGCAAGTTATATTCAGAGTTCAACTTCATTCATCTAGCTCTATGGTAACACCTTTACTATGTACCTAATCAAATAGTCAATGAACTAAATGAAACCAAACTATTGACTCAAATCTCTTCTGTGTTCCCTGTGTTTCCATGTAACCCTAATAAATAATAATTACTCTTCTATTTTATGAAATTGCCTAAAATGAATCATTTATCACTGTTGAAACCAAAGTGTTTTATTTAAAGCATGGTGCCAAAGGGGTCCTACCCTAGAGGACTTCCATGGAAAGCCACACAACAGTGAGGTGTCTGACAGTGAAATGTCTGTGCAGGGTGGAGGGAGTTTAACCCCATCCATACCACCTAGAAGGAACAGTTCCTAGAACCTCTGGAACTGGACCTTATTGTCATCTCAGAGGACACAGGATGGTTCCCTACAAAAAAGGGTCCAGGCACTCCATCCTCAGCATGGAATGGGAATATGGGTCTGGAAACAAAATGAGCCACAAAATTATAACATAGAATCATAGAATCATAGATTCATAGAATCATAGAATGTTTTGGGTTGGAAGGGACCACTAGAGGTCATCGAGTCCAACCCCCCTGCAGTCAGCAGGGACACTGCTAACTATATCAGGCTGCTCAGAGCCCCATCCAACCTGGCCTGGAATGTTTCCAGGGATGGGGCCTCCACTACCTCTCTGGGCAACCTGTTCCAGTGGTTTACCACCCTCATAGAAAATAACTAAACGTTGTGTAGTCATTTCACATCACTTAAAAGCTAGGCATGTAATTTAAGCTTCTCATCTTGCTTGTTGACAAAACTAGTCAACAAAGACACATGGGCACCTCCAGAAAACAACAGAAAGCAATTTATCCTATGTGGTGGTTTGACCCTGGCTGGACACCAGGGGCCCACCAAAGCTACACTATCACTCCCCTCTTTAACCAGATAGAAGTAAATCAAAGGACTCGTGGGTCGAGATAAGGATAGGGAGAGATCATTTGTCAGTTACCATCATGGGCAAAACAGACTCAACTTGATAAAATTAATTTAATTTATTATCAATCAAAATCAGAGACAGAGAGGAGAAAAACTGCTGAATCTTAAAACACCTTCCCCCCACCTCTCCTTTCTTCCTGGGCTCAACTTCACTCCCAGTTTTCTCTACGTACTCCCCGCCAGCAGTGCAAGGGAATGGGAATGGGGGTTGGGGTCAATTCATCACATGTTGTCTCTGCCGCTCCTTCTTCCTCAGGAGAGGACTCTGCTCCTGCTCGTGCATGGGGTCCCTCTCATGGGAGACAGTCCTCCATGAACTTCTCCAACGTGAGTCCTTCCCATGGGCTACAGTTCTTCATAAACTGTTCCAGCATGGGTCCATAATTTCCACGGGGTGCAGTCCCTCAGGAGCAGACTGCTCCAGTGTTGGGTCCCCTGCAGGGTCACAGGTTCTGCCAGCAAACCTGCTTTGGTGTGGGCTCCTCCCCCCATGGGTCTGCAAAGTCTTGCCAGGAAACTGATCTGGTGCAGTCTTCCCATAGGGCCACAGCCTCCTCCCATCGGGCATCCACCTACTCCGGTGTGGGGTCCTCCACAGGCTGCAGGTGGATATCTGCTCCACCATGGACCTCCATAGACTGCAGGGGGACAGCCTGCCTCACCATGGTCTTCACCACGGGCTGCAGGGGAATCTCTGCTCCGGCACCTGGAGCACCTCCTGCCCCTCCTTCTTCACTGACCTTGGTGTCTGCAGGACTGTTTACTCTCACATCCTCTCACTTCTCTTCTCTCTCCATCTACTGAGCTGCAGAAGGTTTTTTCCTTCTTAAATATGTTATCAGAGAGGCACTTCCATTGTTGCTGATTGGCTTGGCCTTGACCAGTGGCAGACACAGGGAAAACTTCTAGCAGCTTCTCACAGAAGCCACCCCTGTAGCCCCCCCACTACCAAGACCTTGCTACACAAACTCAATACATCCTATCTGGCTTAAACATCTATGTTCAAAACAGAGGTACTGGAATGAAGGTAACTCTTGATCTTCATTGTCAGTTAAATAAGCCTAGGTGAATACATTAAGTTTGTTTGTTATTTACGTGAACTAAAGATAAATGAGACAAATCCCAGCCATAGCCCTTAATTAATTATAATTGAAATTTAGCAGGAACTGGAGCAATTCTTTCCAAACCTTTTCATTCCTGTCATTACACCGTGATGCTATTTAAAAGCTACACTATGCTCAGGAAATTTGATTCTGTGTTTTTTCTAAGATAATCACCTCCTCAGAAAACAAGGAAAAAACCCTTCTTTTCTTCAGTCTGGAAATCTAGTAAAAAGAGAGTGTTAGACCACAGAGTAAATGGTCATCTTCCAGATTTTCAACACAGGCTACTGAAATGTGCAGTAAAAAAAATATTTTGCTAAAATGAAACAAGTATTTGTAAGTTGATATATAATTTCAGGATTAGCCATGCTAAAGCTGAAAACTGTGCATCTATTTATTTATTTATTTTAAGAAAGGGCACACAATACTGAATTTGAGATAAAATCTTCTGGACCATATGGAAATCGTATAATATCTATTTGAATGTGCTATAAGTTTATCACAGAAGAAATAAAAAATAGAAAATAACCTTTTAGGTCACATAGTCCACACCTTGCTATTGCAGTGTTTCAAATTTGCAGCATTTTTTATTCTTGTCAGGTTTGCTAACTCCAAAATCCCTCATGTTGATATAATGTTGCTTGTTTAATATATATAAATATACAATATATGTACAAACACATTTAAACAAACATATGGGTGTTTTCAGCACCATGAATTCACGCTAGTGTATTTGGCAGTCCTCTTCTCCTCCTACATTCAGGCTGTTCTATATAATGGGCTTAAATCTCTGCTTAGTACAGTAAATTATACCAGCGTCAGCCTGCATTACTGAAATTTTAAACCCTTATTTTAGTTTCTCTTTTGACTCTTTATGATTTCTTATGTACATGTAAACACAGTCTCTCAGCTTCTCTCCATGCTTTGTCTCCCCTCTCACCAACACACACAGAAACACTCACACATCTGTCGCAGTCCACTGTTGGGTTGAACAATTTGGCAGAGGTTAAACACCCTTGCTTTCCAACTGACCTCAGATAATTCTGGGAGGTTGGGGGCAGCTGGACTTAGCTTCTGATTAACTCCAATGTTTCATCATGGCTAGGTTCCTTTTACACTCTTGGGAACAGAATTAAGACTAAAACGGAGTCAAGTGCCAAGTCATTTTATTTGGCCAACAAATGTGCAAGAGAAAAGCAGAGAAAGAGGGGAAACGTGAGAAAGCAGGAGAGAGAGAGAGAGAAACCAAGAGCATGAGAGTGTTGCAATAGCTACCGCCACGGGTCTGCGTGCTGTCAGTGTGGTCCGTGTGCCTGATGTATCTTTGAATCAGGTGGAGGGGAGATGTTCCAGAATGCTCCTCATGGTCTCCTCTGGTTTCCGCTTTGCTAAGGTTGTCATAGTCAATAACTCTTTTGCATACCCATGCCTCCCACTCAACAGTGGGGCGCATGCTCAGTACTGTCACTAGGGTGCTCGAAAGTTCTAGAGGGTCTGAGGCCCCTCCTCATACGTATACTCCAAGACAACAGGACATACATTCCTGTTGGGTAGAACTCAATGGGCTGCCTTGGTGATTAAACTGTCCCACTCAGTTGCCATGGTGATTAGGCTTCGGTAGTTAAACTTGCCTGCAACCAATGTTGAGACAAGTTTCTAGTGCCTTACAATGTCTAACAGATTTTTCAGTTTCCTGAGACCCTTCCCTTCAATGCTCTTCTGCCTCAGAAATACTCCTTCGTTCACCCCAAGTTTTGTGGGTTAATTTAGTACCACCTCAACCTACTTTTAATCTGCAGAAAGGGTCAGACACTGTGGTGCCTATGGTAGAAGGAGCAGGTGGCCATGGAAACATCTGAAGGGAAGGAGGAGAAGTGGAGTGAGCTTTCAGTTTCACAGCTTTGAGGAACCAGAGAAATGGTTTTGCATACTGGCTGTGAGTTTCCCTCATGGTCAATTGGGTTCCTGATTACAGAATAACATCAAGACGTTGTTCCCCTCACAGATATTGCCAGAACTCTCTAGATGTCACATGTAAAATGAACATTTCCAAGTTCTGTTCAAAATGGGGTGTTGCGGTTAAGACACAAAATTCTGAAATGAGCAGATACTCTGATCAAGAATACCTGATCACCCTGAATGAAAACTCATGAGCAGAGTAAGTCAGTCCTGTGAGACAACTTCCATTTGCATTTCCATCAATACACAGAAAAAATCATGACAGTCACTCTAAAGTCTCATAATAATAATAAAAAAAACCCAAACCACCATGTTAATCTTTGCTGATTTAAACTCTCTTACTCAGAGTCAATATGATAAGCAAATGTATACCATGATGAGTAGGAGCTGCACATTCTGAATTCTAATCAGATTAAATCAACAACAATTTCTGAAGTCCAAAGAATATACATTTATTAAAATATGCTGTGTCACCAAACTAAAGCATGAACAGATTAAAGCAAGATTATGAAGGTTAACAGTTTGAATTGTTTACTTATTTTTAGCATTGATTAAAAAATAGACTAAATACAATGCTTTTAGGGCAAAATTACTCCATGGATTCAAGAGTTTGACTCTGACAATATATAACAGTGACATTTTTACTACTGATAATGTCCATCTATTAAAATGTACCTATCCCCTGGCTGGGTTTAGAATACTTTAGAATTGTGAAAAGTATATACAATTTTTTTTTCATAGATAAATGTAAATGGTACATAACTGATTAGCAAAACTTTGTGCTGAATTATAGCTATGGGTTAGGAAATAAAATTTCTATTAATTTACTTTATTGGAAATACAAGCACTCAGACAAAGTTAGGCCCCCTTGAAATTTTCCCTATTGGATTACTTGGTATTAAAAAATATTTTGTTTACCTTTTCTAATTCAAACAAATGTTGCGGTTGTTGTCCTCACTTAAAATATAGATGTAAACTATTGAGCCAATTTCATTCTTCTTGTAATTCCACTGAGAATTAAGTTTAAAATATGTGTATATGTATGTACATGTGTATGTGTGCATGTGCTTTTATATATAGAAATACATGCATGTGTATATAGTGTAAAATTACCAACAGAAAAAATGAGGAACTGAAAACTGCCAGTATTACACTCAGTTGCTACCTGCTTTCTGGAGATAGTCACCTTGCAAGTGGAATGTTACAATAGAAGGCTAACCAGGCTCTTCTGCTGTAAACATCTGCTTATATTAGTTAAGCTCATCAACAGAAGTTTGGTGCAATTAATGTATGCAGCTTTAATGAAACACACAAAATGGTAATTGCAGCTATAATTATAATATAATTAAATTGCAATCATATAATTAAAGTAAGCTGCATAAAAACTTTGCCTTTGAAACAACTCAAAACAGCACTGTACCTATTTGAATATCTCATATCTACTTCTTCATAACTTTTTCTTCCAAATATATAGAGAGACAATAGTATAAATTTAATAGGAAAGAACAACATCAGCAGCAAAACCTACATAGTTTGCTTAAAAATGTTGCATGGATTTTCTGTGCATTTAATTTTTACTGAGCAAAGAGATACTCAGATGCAGATACACTACTTATAGCTGTGGCCTTGTCAAATTTCATTAGGAAAGCAAGTTTTGGTCTGGTCAACAGTCAGGTAACAGACCTCCAAGGAGACATCAGGTGCTGCAGGAAACAATATTACAAACTCCATAAATAGTGTCTTCTAAGTTGATCTCACAACAACGTTAAGTGACATTGTGATTTGTACATGCTGCCATTGGAGGATATGACAGTATATCTACTGTCATTTATGGATACCAAACAAGGTATGACAGTGTCATACTAGCAGAGAAAGAAAAAAAAAATAGTCAAGGGGTCAGCATGCCTCTGAGGAAACTTGATTGTTTATTCTTGATATTTGGGTGATTTAGCCTGCTGTCCTTGCTGCCTAGGGACCTGCCTGTCCATCTTACAACATCTGTGTTCCTGAAGGAGAAAAATAAGATTATAATGTGGACAAAAATGGGAAAGGGCATTTGATTTTGTCTTGTTGTCCTCCTCCCACCTTTTATGAAGAAGACAATATTTAAATGGAGATGATGTCTAGTGGGTACGTCTCTCATGTACAATCAGATAGCTTTGGGACCTTTTTCATTTGCTAACTAGATGTAGTTAGAAAATGCCTGACAACTTTTTTCCTTTTTCAGAACATGGTGTTTTGTTAAAAACAAGACATATCCACATTACCAGCATTTTGTTAAGAAGGATCTTTGCTCCCAGGGCTGTCTGGTTATTGCTGAGCAACATATTGTCTCCATAGTTCTGCTTTGGAATGATTTAGAGTGGAAATCAAATGTCATCTATTTCACCTCTTTTTTCTTTTTTTTTTTTTTTCCCCCAAACTGATTGCTGCAAGTCACAGCTTTGAAAGCAATTTTTATTTTATTTAAGCAAGAAAACATAATAAATATTAGAATTTTCTATAAATATTAGAATTTTTTATAAATATTAGAATTTTTTATGTCTTTGTACTTTTATTTGAATGAAAGCTATTAGCTGAAACAGGAAGAAAAATCAGCTTTGCATAATGAATGCACAGTTTATATCAGATTTGAAAACCAGAAAATTATCAAGTCTTTTTGCACTGTCAAACATTTAACCAAGATGATAGTTGTAGGAAGTTACAATACAAAAGCAAATTTAAGGAAAAAGGAGTCTCACGGTACTCTTCAAAACTTTTTCTTAGGTATTCATGACATAGGGAGTTTTGGTCCAAATACAAGAATTGTAACAGGGTTAAAACACCAGGATGAGACTCATGAGCCCCACCTTCTACAGTCTCATTTTTTTCACCCTATCCCATTTTATTTTAAAACTTCACTCATAAAACCTCTAGCGGTTGAAGTTCCTTCTATGTATGAGATTTAAATGTGTACAGTTTATAAACCAGCAGCTGCAAACCATTTACAGGTAAACATGCTAAAGATTAATTTAGGGGTGAGACAGTCAATTAATTGGCAAGTTAAAGATCCTTATGTTTTTGGTTTGTGATTTTTTAATTCTAGTTATTTAAGCATCATTTTACTGGGTTTGCATGGCAAGGTTTGGTAGTGGGGGTCTACAGGGGCCTCCATTGAGAAGATGCTAGATGCCTCCTCTACATGTGATAGAGCCAATACCAGCCAGCTCCAAGATGGACCTGCTGCTGGCCAAGGCCAAGCCCATCAGCAATGGTGGCCGCACCTCTGTGATAACATATTTAAGAAGAGGGGGAAAAAAAAACCCAACCTGCGCAATTGCAGCCAGAGAGAGGAGTGAGAATACGTGAGAGGAACAACTCTGCAGGCACCCAGGTCAGGGAAGAAGGAGGGGGAGGAGGTGCTCCAGGCACCAGAGCAGAGATTCCCCTGCAGCCCGTGAGGCAGGCTGTCCCCCTGCAGCCCATGGAGGTTCACGTTAGAGCAGATATCCACCTGCAGCCCATGGAGGACCCCACACTGGAGCAGGTGAATGCACCCAAAGGAATCTGTGGACAGCCCATGCTGGGACAGGCTCCTGGCAGGACTGTGGACCCGTGCGGAGAGGAACCCACACTGGAGCAGGTTTGCTGGTAGAACTTGTGACCCCATCAGGAACCCATGCTGGAGCAGTCTGCTCCTGAAGGACTGCACCCCATGGAAATGATGGACCCATGCTGGCTCAGTTCATGAAGAACTGTAGCCCATGGGAAGGACTTGTGTTGGAGAAGTTTGTGGAGGACTGTCTTCTGTGGGAGGCACCCCACACTGGAGCAGGGGAAGAATGTGAGGAAGAAGAAGCTGCAGAGACAATGTGTGATGAACCGACCGCAAGCCCCATTCCCTGTCCCCTTGCACCACTTGGAGTAGGAGGAGGAAGAGAAAATTGGGAGTGAAGTTGAGAAAATTGGGAAGAAGGGAGGGGTGGGGGGGAAGGTGTTTTAAGATTTGGTTTGATTTCTTATTACCCTACTCTGATTTGACTGGTAATAAATTAAAATAATTTCACCAAGTTGAGCCTGTTTTGCCCATGACATTAACTGACAAATGATATCTCCCCATCCTTATCTCAATCCACAAGCCTTTGAGGTTTGGTTTGGTTTTTTTTTTTTCTCCCCCTGTCCTGCTGGGGAGGGGGGAGTGATAGAGTGGCTTGGTAGGCAATTGGTGTCCAGCCAGGGTCAACCCACCACAATTGTTTTCATCACTCTCTATAACTCTTCTTTTTTAAATCTGTTTACTTGCAAGCCTGTACTCCTGTGTCGTGGTTTAACCCGGCTGGCAACTCAGCACCACGCAGCCACTCGCTCACTCCCCCCTCCTTCAGTGGGATGGGGGAGAGAATCGGGAAGGAGAAAAAAAGGTTAGAGTCGTGGGCTGGGATAAAGACAGTTTAATAAGAGAAAATAATAATAATAGTAATAATAAGAATGGTAACAGAATATACAGAATATACAAAATGAATGATGCACAACGCAATTGCTCACCACCCTCCGACCGATGCCCAGCCTGTGCCGAGCAGTGATCACTCCCCAAGCCATGATCACTCTCCAAGCTGCAATCACTCTCCCCGCAACCAACCGACTAACCCCCTCCAAGCATGACGTTATATGGTATGGAATAGCTCTTTGGTCAGCTTGGGTTAGCTGTCCTAGCTGTGCTCCCTCCTAGCTTGTTATGCACCTGGCCGAGCAGGAGAAGCTCAAAAAGTCCTTGAGTAGTCTGAGCACTACTTGGCAACAACTAAAAACATCAGTGTGTTATCAACATTCTTCTAGCACTAAATCCAAAACACAGCACTATGCTAGCTACTATGAAGAAAATTAACTCTATCCCAGCTGAAACCAGGACATCCTGTATCCTTCATCCTCTTGACCACAACTTGAAAACTATTCTGACACAAATCTCTATGTAGAGAGCATTTTCTGTGACATCTAAAAACTGTAATGATATTCTCATTGTAAATGGATCATTTAAATAATACTGTGGAACATTAAAGAAGCATGCAGTAGTGAGCTAACGATGATTGCTAATTTTCCCCAAAGAGCTTCTTACCATTGTAGTTCCATTTTACCTTGTTATCTATTCATGACTGAATTACCAAAAATATTAAACTAAAGTGAGAAGTAAAATGGATATCTTTTCACATGAGGAAACATTTATCTTTAGCTACCAGTGACCCCTGTGATTCTGGAATCTTTGATTCATGGATCTTACTTACCTGTGAAAATTATGAGTTACTCTCATCCCAAAACTGTCCTTTAAATAATTTAGAAAATATTTTCAAGCTCATAGTATCTTTGGTGAGGCCTGCATTAGGAGTAGTAACCAGTAGCTCTCAAAACAAACAAAAAATGTATATCTTTCTTCAGTCTGCAGATGGGAAACTAAGGCAACTAAGTTGTAACTGTTTTTTCCAAGGTAATGTATACCAACCACCTTTGAGGTGTCTTTACACCCTATATGATGTCTACTAGATATGCTTGCTCTATTAGTGCTAGCTGTTTATGGAGAAAAATATTTTTGAAGGTGCTTAACTATAATACATTTCCCAAATGATTTTCAGAGAATTTATTGTATATATTTACAAGATGAAATTAGACATGATGCACAGTTTCACTAGCATCACCTTTTCAAAACAGTGGTAAGTGGTCCTTACAAATATTTTCTATGTGAAGGCAAAGAAAATAATTTCAAAATGTACACCAGTCAGTTTGTGTGCCAACATTTTCTTACAGGATATGATCGGAGGATTTTCTGGGGAAGAGTCTTTCTGTTATCATCAGCAACCAACTATTAATAGAGACCAACCGCTAAAGCAAATATTCATAAATGCACACAAGATGCTGCTGACTGTCCAATAAAATCAGCATTTGACATATGGTGTCTATATAATTCATTGCTAATCCAAAATGTTTTGTGAGGCATTCATTTTAAAAGCACAGTATAAATACTAATGAAGTCACAACAGGAGGCAAATGCTGAATAATTCGAGTTTCAGAATAAAAGAAAAGCAATTAGCAAAAGAAAGAAGTAGTCTTAAACAGAGTATAAAAGTTTTAATTTTTTCTTCTGTTTAGTTTTATAGTTTATCATAGGCTAGACAGTTCTAATGTTAACATTTAATTTTTTGAAATGTACTGCAATAATGCAAGATACTACTTCATGAGAAAGGTCTAAAACTTTTCTGCTAGTGATCAGTGAGTAGGTCTATGCTTGTTCTGGAAGACAATAGCCTACACCCTGGCCAAAAATGGGAATATAGAAGGAGAAAAAAGGCATCAAAATAGCAAAAGCAGAAAACAAATGGTCAAACAAAAATTTGCACTATAAAATGCTTAATTAGCCAAAAAATATTTTTCTGCATACAACGTGCAAAGGCACAGAAATCAGTTTTGATACTGATTTCTGATCTTGAAAATGTAGGCTATGATGAACCCATACTCCTATATTATAATAAGTCTTGCAAAACTCTAATTTGATGTTTTTACCCTCAGCTTGCGAACTGTTAAGTTTCCTTCAACCCAGACCATTACTCATTTTCCTGAACATGAATATGTAGTGATACCTTAAGGGTCAAAAGACCCCCCAGATGTAAGCGGCTTACATGCATAAGATTTAGGCCTTATTGTCTAGTTGGCTGATGGTTTTGCTAAAATTCAGTAGTGTCTAGCTTGGGTGTTTTTTCTAACAGTGTCTAGCTTAGATATTTTTTTTGAAGTCAGTAGTGTAGCTACTTATTAAATTTAGAATCCTATTCAAGGACAAGAAGAATCAGGAGGGGATGGAACAGAAGGATAATAAAGGTTTGGTTAGACTAGAAGGAATGAGAACTAATTGATGTGGGGAGATTTATGGCTCCTTACGAAGGACAGTTTTTGATAAGAACCAGGAGTTTACCTCAAGAACTGGTCTACACCGACTCTGCAGTTTGGGCAACAGCCAAGGAGCAACTGAGTCTGTGCAAGAACAAGAGGTTACTAGCGGTGATGAAGAGGAGCCGGCAGCCTTCATCCCCACGACCCCCCGATAACCACCACCAGGAGGCACTGAGCAGGCGCAGTAGGGAGGGGTTTATGGAAATGACCACCTGAAGCTAATTTTAATACAAAGCAGAGATAGGTTATGCATATGTATAAGCATATCAGGAAACTTTATGCATATGTAATACTTTGCTACATATTTTACAGTTGTTCTTTCATTGACAAAACAACTTTGCATTGGTTAGCAGTGGATTGGTACAGCAGACTGAATATTTTTGCTCTGCATCAACTTTTTTGCCCTGGATGGGTGGTGGAGAGGAGTGGGTGAACATAACAGAAACATACAGACTGAAATACTTCATATTTTCAGGGAAAGTTTCCCTTCTTTGTTTGTTGTTTCTTTTAAAGCTTGCTAATCTCCTTTTCCAGAATCAAAGGAAGCCATGTTCTAGCACATTATTTGCTCTTCTAGGCAACATTAGCAGTTACATGTTCCAGCACGATGTGAAATTCCCACAGCAGATTCCATTTAGTTTTCTGTGTTTTCTCTGTGCTATCTGACCACCTCTCTCTGTGCTATCTGACCACCCTTCTGCTGCCTAATTTTCTACTTTAATGAAATAATGAACTTAATATAAAGGAAATTATAAGAAACTCACAGACCCAAATGAACCCATCTGAAACCTGTAATAGCCTCACAGCAGATGCTGATGTTTCTTCACTGAAAGGAGACTAGGGCAGGTAAGTAGCTGGAATTACATAAAATTTATTTAGAAACCAGGATTCCTTTCACTGTTGCTTAAAAGCTCGTGTCCTCCTATGTGACACATTTTTTCTGCACAAGAGCAAACCTCAAATAATTTGAGGTAAAAAAATGGATAACAGGAGAAAAAAACATATAAAGGTGCTTGTCCTAGTATTTAAAATCTTCATTGTCTAAATTTTTTACTTGACTTCCATCATAATAAATGTATAAATAAGTCCTTTTTCCTCAGATTTAAAGAATGTTGAAAGAAGAGATGTTTTACCTAAGAAGCATTTGGAAGTCTCCGTAACTTATAGACACACTGTGGGCACTGATTTCATTTTCACTGCGGGCTACTGATAGAAAAGTAATACAGTAATATATCCGTAACCTCTACCACAACACACAAAAGTCAATAAGAATGAGATGAATTTTCTAATGTTGTTTTTCAAGTGTCACATAACCTCTATACACAATAAGTAACAATCCTTTTCACCATGCAAGAAGCTCACATGGTAGTATAACATATCTGTTCATTTAACAAAATAATAGTAATCTGAAAAAAAAAGGAGGAAGGATGTACTCCAGGTGCCAGAGCAGAGATTATCTTGCAGCCCATGAAGACCATGGTGAAGTAGGTTGTCCCTCTGAAGTCCATGAAGGACTATGATGGAACAGATATCCACAGTGCAGCTTGTGGAGGACCCCGCGTTGGAGCTGGTGAATAGGTCCTGAAGGAAGCTGAATCCCATGGAAAGCCCATGGAAAGCCCATGGAAAGCCCACTCTGGAGCAAGGTAAAAGTGTGAGGAGCTGCAGAGAGGCACTGTTATGGACTGATCACAGCCCCCATTACCCATCCTTCTGCACTGCTCAGGGTGGGGTTAGATGGAATAAAGTTGAGGTTCAGGAAAAGGGATAGGAGTGGGGAATGGTGTTTTTGTTTTAATTTTGTCTTTGTTTCTTTCCACCCTACTCTTTTTGTTGGCAATAAATTAATTTTCCCCAAGTCATAGAATCACAGAATCATAGACTTAGAGACTCATAGAATCATAGGATCATAGAATGGTTTGGGTTGGAAGGGACCTTAAAGATCATCTAGTTCCAATGCCCCTGCCATGGGCAGGAGTACTTTCCACTAGATCAGGTTGCTCAAAACCCCATTCAACCTGACCTTGAACACTTCCAGGGAGGGGGCATCCACAACTTCTCTGGGCCACCTGTTTCAGTGCCTCACCACCCTCATAGCAAAGAATTTTTTTCCTAATATCTAACCTAAATCTACTCTCTTTCACTTTAAAATCACTACCCCTCATCCTATCACTACACCCCTGATAAAGAGTCTCTCCTCATCTTTTCTGTAGGCCTTCTTTAAGTACCGGAAGGCTGCTAGAAGTTCTCCCCAAAGCCTTTTCTTCTCCAGGCTGAACAACCCCAACTCTCTCAGCCTGGCCTTGTAGGAGAGGTGCTTCAGCTCTCTGATCATTTTTGTGGCCCTCCTCTGGACCTGCTTGAACGCGTCCATGTCTGTCTTCTGCTGGGGGCCCCAGACCTGAACACAGAACTCCAGGTAGGGTCTCAACAGTGCAGAGCAGAGGGGGAGAACCCACTGGCCACATTTCTTCTGATGCAGCCCAGGATGCGATTGGCTTTCTGGGCTCTGAGCAGACATTGCTGGCTCATATTCAGTTTTTCAGTTGAGTCTGTTTTGCCTGTTATGGTCATTGGTGAGTGATCTCCCTGTCTTTATCTTGGCCTACAAGACTTTTTGTCTTATTTTCTCCCCCTGTCCTGTATAGGAGGGGCAGCAAGAGAAGAGCTGGGTGGGCATCTGGCACACAGCCAAGGTCAACCCAACACAGGTTAAGAACAGGATGAAGATGTTAAGGTATTTTAAGAACAACCACATCCTCCAGCAGGTCCAGCCCAGGACTCCTTCTGCCCAGGGTGCTGTGGTCTCTGCTCAGGCTGAGAGATGCAGCTGCTGCTTTCCTGCTTTTGGGTTCGGCCAGTAGTGAAGCTGAGCATGTATCCCAGAGACACAGCCACAGCCGCGCAGATGCAGACACACACACAACAGACACAGAGAGAGGACACTGACAGGGCCAGTCACACAGACAGCCACCAAGCAGGCACCCATGTTCAGGTCTCGCACCGGACACATACACAGACGGCCACATCCCCACGATCACAAGCACCAGCACATTCCCAGATCCCCCGAGCACCGGCATGGCCCCTCTGCCCTCCCAGCAGCCCTGCCTGGATCCTGCTGTTATCTTGTATCTTTTTATGTCCATACTTATTTTTCCTTTGTTCCTTGGCATGTAGCCTTAATCTTCAAACTGTCTGCAATGGCTATTTAATCTCAAGTTACCTAATGATCTCCCATGATTATTTTAGCTTGATCTTCACTATTACTATGGACATAGCTCTTCAGATGAGTGTTATTTATGTTTGAGGAGCTAATCCTGTTTTTGTTGTTAATAGGAATGATAAGGATGAGATATAGTGATATAATTCTGGCACCTTGATTTACCAATTCTTAAATGGTTTCTGCATTACAATGATTTATTTGTTTGACTCAGGCATGAATAACTTCTATTATTTAGTTATCACATTTTCAAGGCTATCAATAATTCAAAAAAAGAATTTTAAATCCGAATTATTTTCCTCTGGACTTCAAGGAAATTGGGTTACTTCAGTATTGTTAAAAGAGAATGTGGTCTCACAAACACATTCCTGACTTACAGGTCACATCTGATAATTCCCATTAACAATTGCTGTTTGAGGCAGCTTGCTTTGTCTGTTTTTAATACTTCAGTTATACTCTTTATTGCTTGTAAATCCATGATCACAAAGGAAGGAAAGGCTGGCTTCATAACATTACTCAGTCATTAACCTCATGCAAGTACAGTTATCCATGTGTAAAGAATAGTACCAAACTCTTAAATCTGTACATCTCATCATACTGCCATCAGCTGTGGTGCTCTGCACTAGTGTGTCCAAGCAATCCAAATGTAGAAAGCTTTGAGTCTTTGTTGAAAAATAGTGACTTTAATATATTAATTAAAGTGAAATTTGAAGAACCTATATATAAAGAAACTGAGTTTTAAGTAGTTAGGTAGGAAACCTATCCCATGGGAAGGAACTCTGGTTTTATGCCATTTTCAGTGGACTGCAGAGAACAAGATTCTGGAGCCAAACAGGGAAACAGTGTTATGAACCCTCAGTTCTCCAGTTCCACCCAAGGGAAAAAAAAATGGGCTTCAATTTTCCATAAACCAACAAGAACTGCACCTCATATTAGTTAGGAAAATGTCTACAATACAGAGTTCAGAAATATCACAGAACATTGGAATAGTCTGATATTCACAACAAACCCGAGAATTATAGCAGAAAATGTTCATAGAAAAATTAAGCTCGGATTCTTGTAGGAAATGGATAATTCTTAAAGAATTCAGATACTAATTTCAAATAATTACAGTGCTGAATGTTAAATATTTATGGAAGTTTCTCTGATCTTGGGACTTCTCCCTCTTAACTCATTGTAATCTTATTCCTTACCCTTATCATATGTCTAATGACATTATACCTCCTCTGTGTCTCCATGAGCTATCCATGATAATTCACTTTTCCTGTCTGACACGTGAATTCCCTTCACCATAGTTAAAATCTGCAGAGTTAAGAGGCACATGTTAACAATGAAATATTTATCCCATTGTAATAAATGTCTCACCATGCTGTTAGAGTCTAGGAATAAAAAAAATATTGTAACATTAAAAAATAATATAACAATAAATATTTCTTTTAAAATATTTACAATTAAATATAACTTTCTACATCACAGAAGTAGGGTAGGCTGCATAGACTGCACAATGTATTCAGTGATATTTTCAACTTTGCCTAATAAAATAATAACACAATTTATTCTCATTTAAAAAATTGAAGTCTAGAGCCACAAATCCATTTAGAAAACTTTTTCTCATCTATATCAATGGGAAGCAGGTGCCTAAAAGACTTACTGCTTATAATTTAATATAGATACAGTTTATTTTAGTTGTATTTGCCATCTGATGTTAACCACTACACAACATTAACATGCAAGATCAATATAATTTTCTGGTTTCTATTCCTTATGGTGATCTTTACTGAAGACTTAATTTTCCTCTAAAAAAATAAATTTGATTAAATAGAGTTGGTAATGTATGAAAATGTGTCTTTTGCAATGAAATGAATAGCACATTATTCAAAAAATAAACTAAATTAAACATAAAAACTATTAAAGAGACTGTTTAAAGTGAATAATAAAATAAATTTCATCAGTGAAGAGTTTTAGGATAACTTCTGAGGCTTTAGGCAGTCAGACTCCAGAAGGAAGGAAGAATAAGACACACTGATTTTCGAAGTTATTTTTTATTTCTGAGCTATTGGATGTAATTATGTGTGTATGTGTATATATATCTCCTTATCCTGGCAAATGTTACTTTCACCTTGAAGTTGATTATGACCTTCAGAATTATTTCTAATATGGAAAGGAGGTTTGGTAGTAGTCTTGCAACAATGCTGTTTAGTGCCTACTTTGTAATATTAAACATGGTAAATTAACATAAACCTAAGAAAACTCCTAAATTCCCTTAAAGGCATTCACTCTCTATAGCATAAAAACAAAACAATAAAAGAGAAAGTAACTGGAATGTGAGGAAAACTACTATTAAGTGATGACCTAAAACTTGATTTCGTTCTTCTGCCAACACCAGTGGAATTGAAAAGACTTTGTCACATTCTCTAGACACATTGACTGTGAATAAAACACATACCTTATATAACTGAGGAACTGGCCAAGGATTAGACCTGACGTGACATAATTGACTTTGAAGGCTTGAAGAGGAGTTTAGACCATTGTAGCTAAACAGGAAAACTGTCTAAGTAAATCAGCGCAGTAAAATCCTGTCTTAAATGAAAGCTCACTGTTGATAAAGGATACATGCACAGCCATTATCTTCATATTAGTTACCTTTAGTGAATTCATAAAATACCTAAACTTTTGAGAAACATATGGCCAATTGAATTTGAGTTTATTAGAGAAACAAAGACTCCAAGCCCTTGTGGTCTATTTAGACATTCTGTATGAGTCTAATTAGACATTCTGGACTATATAGTCCACAGAATTTTTTTGAGGTATAAACCATGTAATGGTAAAGATATTTTATACTTTAACACTGCCAATTGCTCTGTACAGAGTGTAGAAACATTCTAAGATGACTTACTTTTAGGCAGATTCCAGGCTGCAGATCTTTCTGGAAGGAAAAGCTTTCAAACAGTCCTGGGGTAGGTGTGTAAACACTAGTAAGGAAATGGGCTATATGCTCTTCTTCCACATTTCTTGTTTTCTACAGTTCAGCATGCAAACCTATTTTCTTGTTGTTCATTTGTTGCTTTCAGCTGCTTTCTCAGACTTCTAATACCCTCCATTTAATGGTTGCTGGAATAGTTAGCCTAAAAGGTCCTTGGTTTTCACTGGAATCAGTGAATGAGACCACCTCATGGACAGACTACAGAAACCCTGAGGTATCTGCAACACTGACAAACAATCATGAAGATGTGCTACTTGCCTCACATACATCTGGTGAAAGAAATGGTTGGAGACTGTCTTGCATACAGGCACTGTTCCTGCCTAAGGGGATTATTTCAGAGCTTTTTGGAACCAACATAAACTGAGTCAAATGCAGTGTTAAACAGAAATATAAAGATGGTATAAGAACAAAGATGACCCTGCATGAAAAAAACCTTAAAGTTAACTTGATTTTGATATTTTAATCCTGCAAAAATCATCCTCTTCTTCATTGCTGTCCAGAAGAAATACTAGACTAGGCCACCACTGGTTGCAAAAATAGTCTAAAAAAACCCAAACAAACAAACCAACCAAACCAAAACTATTCAGACTTTTCCCTTAATTTCCCAAAAATTTAGTTCTGAATAGATTTTATCCCCCATGAATGACTCTATATATAGAAAGCAGTGTTAATTTAACTCAGGTTAATTTAAGAAGGTGTGAGACTGGATTAACGTACAAAAATTTCTTGCTATATTTTTTCTGTTGCTTCATAAGGGACCTTTTACTCCACTTCCTTCTCCTTTTTTTGCACACTGTATCTCATTTTCTTCTTTTTCCACAGTTACTGTTCCACAGGATGATGTCTTTTGTGCTATAGCACAATAGTTAGAGCACTTGGGGTGTGGGGGAGCAGGTAAAGAACAAAATATAGTATGTGACTTAGCAACATGATAATTTATTTGGATGAAGCTTGCCAGAGCTGATTTTTTATTTTGCTTAAAATTGATTCCTGTGTCATGAATTAGAACAAAATAAGATTGTCTTTATCTAAAGAAGGAAGTCCTTTCAGGAGCCTTCTCAGGGACAGTACTAACAAAAAATTTGACTTGGAGTCAAATATACTATTTGGAGTCTGTCTATATTTTGCAAATTTCTTAGGAGTCTGAGCCCTATTGTATTTGCTTTGAAAGCTGCATCAGAAGTGATTAATGCTTAAACATTAATGTTGGCTTATAATTGCTAATGCCATGTCAGAGGAGATAGAAATTTGCTTATAGACTTTTGCAGTCATACTGTCAGGGGTTAAAAAAAATAGGTACAGTTTTCTTTAAAAATTTTAGCTATGTTGTGTTGCATAAATTATCCACATCATCCTAAGTGAAGATTGCTTTTTTAACTCAATAAATACAGTGCAGCACTTTCCAAAGAATCAGCAATTTTCCCTCTTGAGTTGTCTGAAAAAGACTCTGAATTCAGAGACCATCTAGCAAAATCTTGCTTAGCTGTGAAAATAAGCCTGAGGATGCTCTGCCAAGCATTACAACAAACTAGCTAAATCATTGACTATAACCCACAACAGAAAGAGTTCTAAACGGAAGATGATATGGGCTGGAAACTGTTTCCTGCCTAGCAAAAATAGCAGCAGGGCAGGGACAAATAGATAAAAGAATAGATTTCCAAGAGACATACTCTACTCCACAGACAAATAAGGGCATCAAATTATTCACTTTCTAATGATATTTTACAACATGCCACTCGAGTTTTATTTCTGAATATTTATTTTGAAATATTGCTTAAAAATATACATATATGACCTAAAGTAGCTCCTCCAATTGTCACTCTGATATTGTTAATTAATATGTCAATAAAAAAAAATAAAATTAAGGGATTTAAAGTTACAGAACCTTTGCTTTTGCACGGTATGAACTGGCATACGTTTGTGGTTCTATGCTTCAGATCTGATGTGGTTTTTTGCTTCATCTGGAGTATAAAGTATAGGAATAGAGACAGGTAAATTGGCTTTTTTGTTGCTCCCAGCAGTCAGATGGTTTCCCATGGGCATCTTTATCCTGTTCCTGTTTCACTGAATAAAAACACTGGATCTGACCAAAAAAGAGCAAATGCAGGTGGACATGCTTTCTTGTCTCTGACTCTTCTGCTTTCTCTTCCTTGCTGAGATTTCAGTGGAACACTAACAGCTGGTTTACAGAGAAATGAAGTCATTAGTTTTGTGTTTATTGCTATTATTTTTGTACATAGAGATACATATAAAATAACCTGCGGGAAAAAGTAAACACTCGAAATTCTAAACTCACCGAATCTAACAGCCATGCTTAATTTTAAATATTTCTAGCAGTCTTGTTATTAAATGAAACTACGTATTGTGTCTAAACTTAAGCCTGATGATTGTAGCATCTTGATACAAACACCTAAATATATTTAAATATAACCAAATAAAGCATAGACCTGTTCATCAGTTCTGTCATTCAGTGTTAGGGCTTTTATAACAAGATGGAATTAAAAAAAAAAATAGTGTTTGCTTGTATGCATGTTGTAAAGTACCATATGAATATAAAAAAAAAAAAAAAAAAAAGAAGTTAGTTCATTTTTACTTCCAATTCTATTAGGCATCTACAGAGATTTGAGAAAAATCATGATGCAACCAAAACTATATCATGCCTTGTTCCAGGGTATTCTGTAGTAAAGGAAGGCATACCAGAAGCAATTCCAATGAAAGCCACACCAATGTAGAACTGTTTGGAGGTCAGGGAATAAGACTGCACCAACACCTAAGATGCAATGTTCTTTTTCATGACATTTATAGTTGCATCCCAGTTTTTGGGTCCCCTGAACTCTGGTGGGAAAGAATAATATTTTTAGTTTGAGAAAATTGTTGGAAGTTGCATGTATCTTGTTGCTTCCTTCATTTTATAAAATCTAATTTTTATAGACAACTGTAAAAACCTCACCCCAGCCTCACTGAAATGAAGGGATGTTTTAATGTTTTCGATTAATTTTGGAGCTGGCCCATATTATTATTCTGAATTTTTCTGATTGTAATTGTTTCAGGATTAACAAAATTAAAATGAAGAAACAGGAATCCCTAAGAACTCATGATAAAAGGATACATGAAAAGAAATTCTAAGTCTCAGTTATGTAATCAATACCTATAATAAGCTCAAGGACTATCTCAAACTTGTATCACCATTACTGGAACTGATAGCATCAGCATCACTGAAGATATTTGTTTGCATACTTTGATCACTTACAAAGCACTGTTTGAAAGCTTTTCTTTTTTTCTTTTTACAAAAGTAGCA
>JADKXX010001791.1:0-226691 GCA_017310255.1 Butorides virescens
AAGGGAAGGGAAGGGAAGGGAAGGGAAGGGAAGGGAAGGGAAGGGAAAAACGTGAAAGTTCAGGCAGCAAAGCAGCATACCTGTAACATTACTGGAGACAGAAACAGGGAAGAAAGTCACTGTTGCACTGCATTATGTTAGAGGTCCCTGGTGGCAAAGACCTTGAAAGGTACCATATGAAAAACTGTGAGGTAAGAAGAAATATCATCCTTACTATTTCATAAACAGAGCTACTTCTTGCAACGAATTCATTATGTCCCCTGTGCAGAGGGAGGATTGGCAACACATGGGGGGGGGGGGGGGGGGGGGGGAGGGGAAATGTCATTAGGCAATTGAGTAATGCAAAAAGGGAGAATGCTGTTAGTGTTCCACTAAGAACACTATGTCCACATTTTCACCATTTCCCCTGAGTTATCCACTGTTTCTTGGCTGAGGGGAAAAAGAAGGAACATTGTCTATCTTCCTCTGAAGCTACTTTACCTCACTGGGGAATGTGTCTCTCCTTTTCAATCTTTCTAACCACAAATTCTTTATTGAGTGACTCCGGAAAAACCAAACCAATACAAAGAATTCCAGAAGGGCAGAAGCACCTCTTGAGTGTAAATTTAAAGCATACTATTGCAAAAACATCCCCCTCCCACCACCACACACATGCAATAAATAAATACATTCCATATAGAAAACAGAGACTATCAGTCTGGACTTCATGGGAAAAAAAAGAAACAAGATCTCATTTTCTTACTTTGTTGTGATACCATGATGCTACGTGCTGCCAGATCCTTCTCTTAAATTGCTCTCTAACAGCTAGATGCCCTCCACAAAGCTGTCACCAGAGAAGAATAGCAAACACCAAGGTTGTTTTTGTTTGTTTAAGCTCCTGCTGTGCTCTTGTCTCTAGTATCAAAGCATTCCTTTTTCAGAACAAATTTCTTTTAACATATTGTTCTCAGTTTCTAAGATTCTGCCTGGTTCATATAACAAAATCTCCACAATAAGTCATTGATTTATTGAGAGAAATTACATTTAAAAAAACCCCACTGCTGAGATATAGATTCTCTCATATTTAATCAGAAAACAAGAGCTTATATATTGGTAACATATGATCCAAAATCATTATTATTAGGTTTTATGTGCTTTGCTACCATGAATTGATGCTATGGTCCATTTCTGTTGCTTCCACAGCAGAATTAGAACTTTAAATCTTCTGTTTCTGAAATTTGAAACAAGTTCTTGTTACTACCTACTTCTACACAACTTATAACAATGAGGAACAATCTCTGAATATATTTTAAGTTCTGCCTATATATATATATGATATTTTTATATATATACATAAACAGTAATGTCAGCATAAACAAGTAAGCAATCGAGGGAGTTGATTCTGCCCCTCTTTTCTGCTCTGGGGAGACCTCACCTAGAGTACTGCGTCCAGCTCTGGAACCTTCAGCATAAGAAGGACATGCAACTGTTGGAGCGGGTCCAGAGGAGGGCTACAAAAATGATCCAAGGGCTGGAGCACCTCTCCTATGAGGACAGGCTGAGACAGTTGGGCTTGTTCAGCCTTTCAGTACCTAAAGGGGGCCTATAGGAAAGATGGGGAAAATCTTTTTAGTAGGGCCAGCTGTGACAGGACAAGGGGTAATGGTTTTAAACTGAAGCAGGGTAGGTTTAGACTAGATATAAGGAAGACATTTTTTACAATGAAGGTAGCGAAATACTGGAACAGGTTGCCCAGAGAGGTAGTGGAGGCCCGCCCCATCCCTGGAAACATTCAAGGCCAGGTTGGATGGGGCTCTGAGCAACCTTATCTAGTTAGCAGTGTCCCTGCTCACTGCAGGGGAGTTGGACTAGATGACCTCTAGTGTTCCCTTCCAACCCAAAACATTCTATGATTCTATGATTCTATAACTGGGACAGCTGATCTGGACTGACCAAAGGGATATTCCAGACCATACAATGTCATTCTCAGGATATAATCTGGGGGAAGAAGAAGGAAGAGGGGCATGTTCAGAGTGGTGGCTTTTGTTTTCCCAAGTGACTGTTGCATGTGACGGAGCCCTGCTGTCCTGGAGATGGCTGAACACCTGCCTGCCCATGGCAAGTGGTGAATTAATTCCTTGGTTTGCTTTGCTTGTTGGTGCTGCTTTTGCTTTCCCTGTGAAACTGTCTTTATCTCAACCCACGAGTTTTCTCACTTAGTCTTCCAATTCTCTCCCCCATCCTACTGGGGGAGATTGAGCAAGGAGCTGGGTGGTGCTGAGTTGCCGGATGGGGTTAAACCACCACAAAGCCCTATGGACCTTGTGTTTTTCAGTTTATGGAATGTTAATAAATATGCAACAGAACACAGTATACTAAAGTTATTGATAAAAAGTAAGGTCAACATAGTTTAAAAACACAGAAAGTATAAGTAATTATTTAGTAAGTATCTAATTGCTATATTATGCTCATTAATATACACTGCAGGATATCAGATACGTTAATTAAAAAAATAGAACCAGGAAGAATATATAGCCCAGAAAGAAAACATCACCCTACCCACAGTTTATTTTTCATCTCATAAATGATGTTTACAAAGCAATACTATTTTCGGTGAAGACACCGAGGCGAAGGGCTCTGGAGCAGAGGATCACTTCGGGGGACGCTTTCCTAAAAGCGGCAGAACCGCGAAGTCAAAAGTGCAGGGAGGGAGAGGGCACCCCAGCCCCACCCCCCACCTCAGAGCCAGCTCCGAACGAGCGGGCAGCTCTGACTCAGCGTGGGCGGAGTCAGGGGTGACGGCGGCCCGACCCTCCTGGCGTACAAAAGCAGCTCCCAGGGAGCGCGAGCGACCCGGAGCGCGGCGAACAGGACGGGCAAGCGGGGCGTGGCGCGTCAGTAGGGCGTGGCGCGGCAGTTTGCGCAGGCAGTTGGCGCGGTCAGGGCGCGCAGGCAGGGCGAGGGCCCTCCCCAGCTCCCAAGGTAAGTTCAGGTAACTCAGCTGCTGAGAGGAAGCCCAGCCATGGCACCCCCCCGTCAGAAGGCTAGATCTGATCTGCTGGTCAGAAAGGAAGCCTCAGCGCAGACTGAGGGCCTTGGAAGGCACGCAGCGGTCCAGGTCTCTGGCTGCAGGGAGTGCCACCAGCTGGCGCTGGAAACGGGCACCAGCAAAGGCGACACCTGCATAAGATGTGAGCAGGTAGACTACCTACTCTGCCTGGTGGCGGAGCTAAGGGAAGAGGTAGACAGGCTACGGACAATCAGGGAAGCAGAGCAGGAAATAGACTGGTGGAGCCGCACCCTGTCCTCCCAGAAATCTATGCAGGAGCAGCCACCAAAAAAGGCCCAGGATCAAAGGGAACTAGTATCCCACACTCATCAGGATGAAGGAAGGGCCTCGATGGAGAACAGTGAGTGGAAACTGGTCTGTAGTCGGGGCAGGAGGAGAACCCTTTCCGTGCCCACTGCTTCTCCCCAGGTGCCTCTGAGTAACAGGTATGAGGCTCTAGAGGTGGAAGAGAAGGCGGTAGATGTTGACCTATCCACATCACGGGAGGCACAAAGATCAGAAAGACCCCCCCGTCGTATCACTACTGCATCCACGAGGAAGAAGAGGCGGGTAATAGTAGTGGGAGATTCCCATCTGAGGGGAACAGAGGGACCAATATGCCGGGCAGACCCTGCTCTTAGGGAGGTCTGCTGCCTCCCAGGAGCCCGGATTAGAGACGTCACTAGGAAGCTTCCTAGCCTGGTCCGACCCTTGGACTACTATCCCTTGCTGCTCTTCCACGTGGGTGCAGATGAAGTTGCAGTAAGTAGCCCGAGGCTGATGAAAAAAGAATTCAAAGCCTTGGGGCAGTTAGTGAAGGGATCTGGAGCGCAGGTCATTTTTTCCTCTCTCCTTCCAGTTGTGGGCAGAGACACTGGGCAGTACGGGCGGACTCAATCTATTAACACGTGGCTTCGCGACTGGTGTCGCAGCCACAACTTTGGGTTCTTTGACCACAGGATGGTCTACACGGCACCGGGAATGCTGGCGTCAAATGGGAGCCAGCTTTTTCAAAGCGGGAAGAGGGTCTTTGCCCAGGAGCTTGCAGGGCTCATTGACATGATTAAAAATGTAGTGACACCACACTGCTTGATTCAGTCAATAGTGTCCTTCCTCCCAGAAGCTTCAGGGCAATATATGCCATTGTGTTCTCCTAGCCTTACCATTAGTATCCCTTTTCTTCGATCATGTCTTGTCTACCTTACTTGTGACCGTCTCATCAAGTCAACATGATGAAAATGTATGTTATTAGACTTTCATTTTCACACTGAAACCCCAGAAGGGGAGTTTTTCTGCTTACAGCTCTAATTTCTTTAACAGCACATCTTTCAGCACTTGTTCTTGGGGGTTTGATTCTGCAGCCCTTACCCAGTCTGAGTAGTGTTACTCTTCTCAGTAGTCTCATTGATACCCAGGAGCATTCTCTCACGATTAAGTGCTACTCAGCAGGAGTAAGGATTGTAGAACTGAGCAGTACGAGGTTATTTCAAAAGGGCAAAGCAACTAGGCACAGATTCCAGTGAAAGGGAATACAAGGTTTGCTTATCTCACGTTTGCCTTCCATGTACAGCTAATCCCCCCTACCCACCCCCACTGCCCTTCAGCTCCCAAGTCTCTCAAGCACATAATAAAGAGAGTTCTAGTGAGTTGGAAACAGCCGAATCAGCTGATGTTGTAGCTGTAGTTCATTTCTAAGCCAATTCACATTATTTGGGATATTTCTATAGAGTGGAAAAAGTACAACTTCAAATGGCTGCAGAGGTTCTGGTTTGCTCTCAAGATAATTTTATTGTGGCAGTCTCCATTTAAGTTATTAATTTAGACAAACAATTGAAAATAATTCATAAAGAATGACAGATTTTATATATAGTAATTGATTTTCAGAAGTATTTAAGACAGTCTTCCAGCTCCCCTTCAAAGTTTATTAGAATTAATTATCCAATTCTAGTAGCACCAAGCACCTAAGGGAATCTATTAATGTACATTTGACACAAAGATAAAATTGGTCATCTCCTATTGTGGGAAAATAAGGGAAGATTGACAAGGAGGATTGTAAGCACATTCAAGTGACTTGTAGCTGGGGTGTCAAAACCCACATATATCATACTTATTGTTTGGCCTTGTATGTTGGACAAGTAGAACATCTGCGTTTAGATAACATAGGCCTGTGATAGACTTAGAGCCTTCCCTTCTCATCACAAGCTCACTTAACCTCCACAGAACACTGCACTCTGCCAGCTTCATACACTCAGATTTACAAAACCATGTCCTGATGTCCAGAATTGTTTCCCAAATTACAATGTCAAAAACATCTCAATGTCAAGAAAAAGGACTGAATGAAAGAAACACTGCTTTATTAATTGGCTAATTAACCCAAACCATGTTTCATACACAGTTCACAATTTTCAGGTGAATTTTAGGTTTAGCTAAAATCAAATCCTAAAAATACAGCAAATATTTGTTTCCTTCATCAGAATACACTTTAAACTTACCTTAAAAATATAGATGGAAAAATAAAATAATTCATCTGAGAGGATTTAGCACACAACATTGCAATATTGCATACAATAACAAAATGTAATAAAGTTTACTCATAAACATATACAGTCATAAGCTTATTTTAATTCTGCATTGTTTTGAAGAAGACAACATAAGTAAAAAATGTCTAACTTAATGTCTACTGAAATCAATCGTAAGATGCAGTGGATGTTTTGAAAATACACTATATATTGATATATATAAGGTATACTAATTATTATTATTATCTGGGGCTCTGAATTATTATCTAGCTCTCTGAAAATGCCTAGGCATATTTTATGCTTCCTTCTTTGAGCTCAGATCAGAGGATAACTGGCTCACACCATTCAGAGTCTATTCTTTGCCCCAGAATATCATAACTCAAACCTCCTGGCTCAACAGGTATTTGGCTCAGCTTCTTACATTCCTCAAGAAATTATGACCTGACAGTGTTTTCTAAACCTGCACAGTGAAGACTACAAAGACCAGTAGTGTATCTTATCATGGTTTTCTTTCTACATTGTTTTTGCAATGAGGAGTTGTGGATATTTTGTCCCCTTTTTGGTGATCAATCACAAAATCTAGTTCTAGATCTCGTACCAAGAGTGGATGTTTAAGACTTCTGCAGGAAAAGCCTGTTTAAAAGTCACCAATTCTGTTTGTTTTCTGCATTGTTGGCCTGACTAATTTAAAAAAACCTCATACTGTATCTACCAGCAGTAAGAACAGTATTTTGTGCATAGGTCTGGTTTTGGGTGGGGTGAGGTTTTGTGGTTTGGTTTTTTTTTTTTCACATGGAGGCACTTGAGGAAGTCATATGTCAATCAAGCAAAGGTTTTTTGGTGTCCATTATTACTTTCATGTTCATAACATTCTGGGGCTATTCACATTTTGCTCTTTCAATTACTCTGCTTACTAACAATTATGTTTCTTATTTTCTTTCCATGTTCTTCCTTCTGATATTATGGGTCTTGCAATGTTACAAAGCTTTACCAAAATCATACTTCTGTACAGGATTTCTAATAAGTCTTCCTTGATTAATTTTGCATGATCCTGTGTGCCTTTTGATATTGTAAAGTCTCTCGTTTCCAAAATCTATTTAATTTTTTTTGATCTTTCAAGATCTCTCAATTTAACTTTCTTCTACATGGTTGAAGGTTTTACGATGCTTCTGTAATTAGTCAATTAAATTACAATATAAGTCATTCGTCTCCTATTCTCCAGCAGTCTCAGCTTTGTTCAGCACTAGAATATGAAACCGTTATATGAAAACACAACCTTTATTTAGTTTTCTTATTTGATTTATAATCAGAAATTAGGTAGTATATTTATAATTAGGTTCTTAGCAATTCTCGTGACCATTCATTTCTCATAACTCACATCAGCCAGATTTGTCTTTCATAAGAAGATAGTAAGCCTTCATAGTATTGGATATTCAACACAGATACATTTACTGTGAAATTTGCAGCAGTGTCCACCTTTTAGCTCCGTAGTGGAAGTTTGGTTATGAGCTCCAATTTTGAGTGGAAATTGAAGCTTCTACCTGAAGTGTTTCACCTGTTTCTTTAATATAACCTTGCAAGTACAATTTATGGCTTTGTTCACTATCTACTAAGTATAATAATTAATCAGCATTTTATGAACCTAACACTTTGTGGGTTTTGTTGCTTAGCAACAGAACTTCCTCGAACAAGGGTCTATATCTAGAGTCCTTTAACCAGCTTTCATCTTCCATGGCATTTTTAAATTCAGTTAATCCCTTACTTTTAGAAAAAAAATGCATTTGTAATTTAAAAGGCTAGATTGTTTTATTTATTTTTTACTTCCATTTTAAATAACAAAATGACACTTTGGAATGGCTATAGCTTCACTAACATATTATGCATGGTAAATACATACAATGAAATCCAAACACCAGTAAAATAATCACATCAGCCAAATGTCGACAGTTCTTTTATTGCTGTGGGAAACACACTCTCAGTCTTTCCAAAATCACTATCAAATCTGTATTAATTTCCTCGATCTCTGGCCACAAGCAATAGAGTAGTAAATGATACTTCAGTGTAAACTAAATTTCAAAACTGAGAACCAGTCCTTTCTCATTTACAGATATTTTAAGTTCTAATTGTTGTTAAAATAGATGTTTATCAGTCCATGAACTCTTCTGTGGCACAAATAACAGGTCTGTTTGGTGCATCAAGGGTTCAGTTTTTAATTCCACTGTTATGCATAACATTATTGAAGTTAATATTAATCTCTTTATTTTATAAGTCTCATCAGCTTAAAGCTAAATTTATCCCTACTCATGCAGACCATAATTTCAGAGGGTACCCTTTAATTTTTCATCTTTTGCAAAGAATATACACAATTAACAAATCTTTGGTCTGATTCTTGGAAATGCTGTATATCCAATTTATGTCTGCATCAGATGCTCAGGAATGGAATTATGTCTATGTCAATTTAGGAGTAGTTATAAAATCAGTGGTGTTAGCTCTTCACAGTAAGGTAAAGAGACCATATAATAGATGAGAATAAAAACAGGAAAATGAAATTTACCTATTTTTAGCTTAGACAGTACAGTCTTACCATTTTGTAACACTTGTTTCATAACACCAAATGTGTCAATTTACCCGTTTTTATATACATATACACCACCATAGAAAGGATTTATTTGGAGAGAAAATTTAGAATGCATAATGAGGTCATTTGGATTCTATGCTAATGAAGTTAGCCTTTGACAAGTGCTAAATAAACAAATATATTGTATATGTACATTTATGAATGATACTTTTTTAGTTTTTCAATATGACTATGATTTCACAATAGTGAAAGCTATGTTCTCTGATATACATGCTCCGCTACAGTTCATTTGTTTGGCTGTATGTAGCTATTTGGATAATAATTCAATCTTATTCTTTCTCTTTTCACATTATTTGAAATAATTTCATAAACAGAATCTTTCACATCTGTATAGGGTCTCCTTGTAAGAAAATCAAATGGGCATATTGAGGGGTACAACAGTTTCTGGGGAAGTACATCATCTGATAGCATTATCTTAAAATCTGAGAGAGACATAAAAGGATACTTTAAAGTTTATAGGGTCTTTTCTAGAACTGTGCGTGCTTGATATATGCTGCATAATGTACTTACACAAGCACTAACCAAAAGTTTGGGTTACAGCAGTTATTTTTACAGACAGCTTTGAGAAGGTTTTTGTTTTCCTTTGTTTTTTTTTCCATTTGGAGTGGCTGAGTTCTGTTTTTATTTTTAATACAGATGAAAAGACAGAACATGGAGTGAACAAAGTTACATTGAAATGAAATACGACTCAAAAATCCTTTGTAATTCTTTCTTTCAATATTGCTCCTCCTTCAGATGCTCACTGTCTGTTCTTCACACTTTGTCTTCAGTCAGAACATTGTGAAAGATTGAGGGAACAAAGGATAAGTCTTAATGGTTTTGGTTTTTTTTTCCCCCCTTTTTCACTTGAACAAGCTTGTTCCTCTCAGCTATTTGGTTAATGTCACAGGGAAAAGTCCTGAGGCCTACTGCTCAGCCATATGACATTAATATAGAAAAAAACTTCTTGCTAACCCAATGTATTGCATGGAAATGATAAAGAATGTATTTGTCTGCAGTTTTTTCCATGTTGTTATGTGGAATAACTGCTCAAAAGAAAGAACTTGTGAATGTAGTTTTGGTTTGTGCTCTTTTTTGACAAAACAGTGTGCAAGTGTGTCATTTTTCAAATAATTCATTATTCACGGGAAGATCATCAGTGCATAAAATTTCTTAAAATGTTGATAGGGCATAAATAAATTTCTGTTATATAATTTTTTATTTTTTTTTTTTTTACAAAACCCAGTAAATATCTAAAGTTTCTGTGTAAAAAATATTCAGAGCTTCAGTGCACAAGAAACAAATATTTAAAGTGTTTTGAGGTGTACCTGTTCCGGTGCGGACTTATCCACAACCACACTCTCTTCAGAAGTCAACCTGCTCCTTACCCATGGCTGCAGTCCTTCCAGGGGAGTACCTGCTCTGTTGTGGGCTTCTCCATGGCCACACATTTTGAGGTGCTCTAGCATGACCTCATGCACAGCCACTGATGCTTCGAGGTATACCTGCTCTGGAATGGGCTTACCCACAGCCACAAACACTTTGGGGTGTCCTGCTCCCATGTGGACACATCCTCAGGTCACATTCCCTTCAACTCAACTGCAGTCCCACTGGAGTTCCAACCTGTCCAGTACAGCAGCACGGAAACAGCAGCGATGCCCTGGCCATCTGCCAGCCCAGGTGCATTGCCATTCATGTTATCAAAATGTTCCAAGACACAGCAGAGTAAGGTGATAAGTAGTATAACTATACAACAAGCAGCGACAGCAAAAAGTAGCCACTAATGAGCACTAGACTAATATACAGTAACGCAAGCAAGCCCCATGGCAAGCAGAAGAGCCTGCCATTGAATAGCTAAACAGCAACAACAGCTGTAAATTCAATCATCTAACACATTCCAATCAAATCTGTGTTTATCTTGAACCCTTCATGCCCCATGTTGGATGCTAAAAAGGACTGTCGTGGTTTAACCCCAGCTGGCAACTAAGCACCACACAGCCACTCGCTCACTCCCCCCTGGTGGGATGGGGGAGAGAATCAGAAGAGTAAAAGTGAGAAAACTCATGGGTTGATATAAAGACAGTTTCATAGGGAAAGCAAAAGCTGTGCATGCAAGCAAAAGCAAAGCAAGGAATTCATTCACTGCTTCCCATGGGCAGGCAAGTGTTCAGCCATCTCCAGGAAAGCAGGGTTCCATCACGCATAACTGTTACTTCGCAAGACAAACGCCATCACTCTGACCATCCCCCCCTTCCTTCTTCTTCCTCCTGCTTTTATTGCTGAGCATGATGTCCTGTGGTCTCAAATATCCCTTTGGTCAGTTGGGGTCAGCTGTCCTGGCTGTGCCCCCCTCCCCCCCGCCCCCCAGCTTCTTGTGCACCCCCAGCCTACTCGCTGGGGGGGTGGTGTGAGGAGCAGAAAAGGCCTTGACTCTGTGTAAGCACTTCTCAGCAATAACGAAAATATCCCTGTGTTATCAACACTGTTTCCAGCACAAATCAAAACACAGCTGCATACTAGCTACTATGAAGAAACTTAACTCTATCCCAGCCAAAGCCAGCACAGCTTCCAATCACTGCAATGCTGTGATCTGTGGAAAAAGTATTTTGCAGACAGAAAAGACAAAAAAAAAAGCAGGATCTCATTAAGTTTTCATGGTTTGGATTGGATATCTCTAATTTTTTATTGCATGTATGTAGAAAGGCAAGGAATTATGTGGGGTGGAAGTTTGGGTCAGGATACAACTATAGAAAAACAGTGTCAAAGAGGCTTTTACTGGACAAAGCCATCATAATCATTGAGGTCTCTGTCACGTCTAAACTAAATGTTATGAGCCTCCTACTGCTGTCAACAGTGACTTTCTACATCATTCTGTAGACTGCTAACTGCAGTTACCCAGTCTAGGAACTGAGTAGAATGTGACTGCCTTGAGGTTCAGAAAGAAAGCCTGTATCTACCTGCAAAATGACATGTAGTTTTTCCTAAAGAAATGCCAACATTCAGAAAGAATTAGCACAGTATTGAGAAAAGGTAGAATTTTCAAGGGTTAGTCATGAAGGTATTTAAGGCAAGTTTTGCTGATTTACCCTTAGGAAAGCAAAATATACACTTTATACAAGCAAAATATAAACTTTATACACTGCCAAAATTTGGCTGAGTGTTTTACAAGATAATTATTAACAGAATTTATCCTCATCATTGTGTAATGTGTTATTTTTTTCCAGTTTTCAAAAATAGTGAACACTAAGTTTCTTTAGTTTCTTCAGTTGAAGCTACAGGAGTCTTTTAATGGTCAACATCTTTTGAAGTATATGCATGTATTAATAGACCTAAACACAAATTCTATGTCTAAGGTTGTATTTAAAGGTATCTTAAGCTGCTGTTTGTTATGAAAGTCTCTACTGACTAAATTTAGACTTCTGTTGCCATTTCAACAGTGATAGTGTATCCAAGATACCCAGAGACAGCTTGAAATGACACATGAAACATCCATGAGTCTAGAGAACAGTCAAGGATACCACCAAGTATTTCAAATTATAGTAGATGCACACATGAAAGCAACTGAATCATTTCCTATATATTGATTGTAGATCCATTGACTACAGTAGGAGCTCAGTAGTACCCAAATCTGCCTGTAATCTGGATCTCAATTCCTCTCTAAAAGCATATATTCTGTCACCTTAACTTAGGTGCCTAAAGCCATTTGAGTTGATGCAATGTATTTCATCTGGCTTCCAGCTGCCTATCCAGAAAGGTATCCCTCTAAGGTCTCCTTTTGGCCCTCTGTGAACATTTGGATAATCTAGCAGATTTGACGTGGCACCTGACACTTATGTTTAGATAACTGAAGCCCACCACAGTTAGACAGTCAAGAGAAAAGAGAATAAAGAGTACAGGAAAGAGAGTTTTTACAGTGACTCATTCCATAATAAGAGCCCTTTCATGATTGTAAATCATCCCACCTATGCTAGACACTTGTGTTTCATCAGTGACTACAAACATCCTCCCTTTAGGAGGTCAGAGTTAGATGTGATTAGTCCAGCTACAGGCTGATTTCTGAGCACCTTTCATCCAGTGCATTAATGGCTAAGTGGACAGGCCCTTTTGGAAAGTTCATGACATGTTCGTCTGCTTCTGCAATCATCCATTCACTTTGAAATATCTGGCAATTAGCTGTTTGATTCTATTTTTAATAGTCTTAGGATGAAAACACTGTCCTAAACAGAAAGAAAATCTCAAACATAAATTTAGGTTCATAGAAAAGAAGCATAAAGTGTAAAAGCACTAACAAATTCAATTAGTCTTTTAAAGTGCTATTTTGAGTTATTGTGATATTCATGGCAGCCAGAAGCTGAGAAAAAGCTGCCTGTATCCAGAAGCTACCTTATTTTTTTCTTGTTTATCAAATCTTTATTTCAGTCTCAAGCAAGTTCTGAATTATTGATTTGCACGTTGATAAAATTCACCCTAAAGTGAAAAAATGATGAAAAGAGAAATCTGAATTGTAAATACTTCCATTAAAGTAATTGTTTAGAAAAATGAATAAAAAACCCCAACAAAACCCACAGAAATTTACCATATAGGTAAATCATGCATACTATACAAGATAATAGCCTTTCATCGGACTAGCTTCTCTAACACTGAGGATGGAGATGAATACAGTGTTCTCAGTTTTTGTGAAGTTATTTGTGTCGGGTTTTAGCACTGTTCTTCTGGAATGTATAGAGAAGAGCTGTGAACTACTGTCTTGGTTTTGCCTTATTGAGTTACTTTTAACTGCTTACAGAAATACCTTTTTTTTTCATACTTCCCTGAAAGTTTATTCTTTAAACTTAATATTATTTGTGAATGTGCTGGATACTAAATCTGAATGATTTGTACTTTTTCATTATGTTATGTTACTGAAAAAAGTTTTGATCAAATTGGTGTAGTTTTTATCTTTTTTATTATTTTCTCCTTCCGTGGTGCTTCAAAATAGAAAAAAATTGTCTCTCTTTCTAACAGATACACAGATAGAAAAACTCTACCCACACCATAGAGATACACTACATTATCTTATTCCACTTTTTATTTATTAAATTTTGAGACGGGAAATGGTTTTAATGTAAATAATTTAATTGAAGAAAAATCTGCTGAAAGATATATCCAAGGACACCTCCAGTCCAGGAAGTCTCTGGAGCATGAGCAGCTATAAACTCTAGGAAAATGTTTATCATGTTCTTGTAATGGGATATCTGGGATTCTCCACTGGTGATTCCTGCACAACAGACACCACATGGATCTTTTCCCTAATATAGTACAGTTTTAATGACATTAATAGAATGTTATACTGTAGATCTTGTCTACAAATTTTCTCAGTTCTAAGGTGGGGAAGATATTCTGAAATCCAGAGCAACACAAAGATATTCTGGCTTACACAAAAGGCTGTTAAAAAATAAATGCTTTAAAACATGTTTTAAACTTTACACATTGCTTTACCTGAATGCACGTCACCAGAAAAAATGAGAGAATTTCAATTTATGATGGTAGCCCATGTTTCTTGTCCATGTTTTAGTTGATAATATCGTAGAAGAACATTTCCCGTGCTTCCCTCTCACATTCAAATTTCTTCTTTCTGTTCCTTATGAGGAAATTTGTGTAACAACATATCTGCACAGTGGAGAAACTACAATGGAACAAAAATGGTCTTGAAGTATAAATCAAATTATTTTTGGTGATGGAATGGTATAACTGATCTTGTGACATTTTGTTTGCTAAAGCAAAGAAAACATCCAGTATTTAAGCAATGACCACAACTTTCTATATTTCATCTCCCTTTTTATACTACAAAAAAACAAAAAAAAAGGGAAAAGTCAACAACTTGAGGTAGGATAATTTATTCACAGAAGAACATTTAGCATTTATTACACAAGCTGGTAAATTTGTTGCATCCTTTGGTTGTTGTTACTGCTTATTAAAAAAGGCTATTCAGAAACTGATAGCATTCATAGAACTGTGAAGACCCATAAATGTATAGATGTGCATGAACACAGATATAAAAACCTGGACTTGCATATTCATTTATGAACTACTTATAATGCTATATGTATTATATTAGAAGAGACTTCAATGGCTCCTTGGGCTTTTCCATTGACCCTTCCACCCATCCGTATCAATCTAAAGGGCCAAACCAAAATCTAAAGGAAAATTTAAAAGGCTTTTATACTTTAAGAATGCTTTAGCTTTGTCAAAAAGCCCCAAATAGCATTTTCATCCAACCAGGACCAACCTCCCATGGATCTCCAAAGAACTGTTCTAATTGCTCCCTTCATCGTAGAAACTGGGAAATTTGAGGCTATTCATCTGGTACAGAATGTGATACTTCTTAGAAAGAATTTATTGTGACCTTATTCTCTTTAATATTCAGGCAGACAGAACTAAAATATAAAGACTTTACAGATTATTTTCAGAGACATTGTAGGAGTGAACCATCTGGCCTTTCTTTTACTACACTTAGGTGCCTTTCTTTGCACTCAGCCCTCTTCTGCCTAAAATACTAGAAGCCAGTATGAACTCCTGCTTCTGAAAAAAATAATAAAAGTCTGGATAAAGCACTTCTTACTGACCCTAAACAAAAAATAATAATAAAAAAGGTGAAAGACCTCCATGTCTTTCTGTTTATCACTGTTCTAACCAAATTTGCTAGAAATTATCATTCCTGAAAGCAGTGACAGGTTTTATCTTTTTGCTATTCTTAATTATGAGTACTTAAGTTTTTGTTTAGAAGATAGGCATCAATTAATTTCTAAAGTTTTTCTTTCTCTTATATATTTTTTAACAGATTTTCCATTGTCAGATTCAAGCATTAGTGTAGTAGGTTAGTGGATTTCCAACATGAAAGACACAGACATATAAGCGTATCCTTAATTCTTGTAGTTTCCTATGACTCCATGAGGTATAAACTAATACTTTTGGCCATCCAACTTCAGTTCATTACCATGTTGCTTGGAGTAATTTTTTTACACCTGACTATTTCTCTTTCTTATAGTATGTAGTTATTTTACATATATCTCAAACTCTTTTGAAAGGAAAGTTATGCAGTTTTCTATATTGAAGCATTTTAAGACAATGTATAGGTTTATCTTTTTTTTTTTTATTCCGAAGTATGAATTCCTTTTAATTTCTGTAAATCACTGACTTGTCTTCCCATGAAAGGACTACATGAATATTTTATAAAGCAATCTATTTTTCTTAATTTGTTATTTCAAGATGTTTATAGGTGTTCTCATTTCTTCATACAAAAAACACAACATGAGGCAATTTTCCCCCGTATTTTATAGTGGGAGTCTCATTTGCAATATATCTGGTGCTTTCAGTCACATAATGTTGCACAAATGTTATTGTGTTCGCCTCAATAAAGTGAGCTGGAACTACCAAAAAAACCAACCTTCCAAAAAGTATTCAATAGCCATCTGGGAAATTGCAGACTAAATAACCCCACACTTCTGTGGTTTGCCGAACTGAAGTAAAATAATATATCCTTTTAGATATCTGTTCCTGAAGAAGGTTGACTTTTCAGTGGCAAATCTGGTGCTGAGTCATCACCTGAACATGTTTAGTTATGTGCACTAGGTTATCTGGCAGTGTTTACAGGTTTGATATGGATAATTTATTTTCTGTCTGCTCCGTACAAGTCAGAACTACCAGCAGACTGGTTGCTTCAACATCTTCAACTTGCAACGCAGCTATGGGTCTTTCATGGAAAGGTAGGTGTTCAGCTCTTTGATATTATGCACTATCAGAGCAGTACAGAAGCATTGGTGAATTATGCTTAACTTTCCATCTCTGCACAGGATGTTAGAAACAGGCAGGCCATGGGTAAAATCCTGACCTGTAAGTCTGTAGCCATGTAATATGGTATTGCCAGTCTAATAATGGGCCATAAGCTCTGTATTGAGTTTGTAAGGCCTTAGGACTACAGCTTGTCAGGCCTGCTCTGTCTGAACTTGCCTTGATCAAGAATAATTTTTAGTCAAAAAAAATATTATTCAGGCAACCACATATTGCCCACAAAATCATTTTAGGTGTTGTAGACACTTAAATGTAGTGTGTTCCTCAACTTCATCCTCCACTGCAAAGGGGAATTGATCATCATAAATCCTGAGCTGTTACCTGCTAACCTTGTGTAGGTATCTTGGATAGCCTATAGTGTCTTAGAGGGCACTCAGATTTAGTCTTGTCTCTCTCTCTATCTTATCTCCATGGACTATAGCAAGATCTTAAATACATCTGTAGACACCTACAGGAAGTTTTCAACATATTAATAAAAATTAATCTAAATTAATCTAAATTAATCTAAAATCAAACCCCATCACTATAGAAAAAATAATAAAAGCCTACAGAATCTAGAGTGGGGATATGCTTGAAAAAAATATAAAATCTCTTCAATTAAGATATGGGGAACCTCAAATCAAATCCACTTTCTGAAGCATATTACAGCAAAAGTCTGAATCTTTGTTTCCTATTTCCTAGAAACCATTTTTTAAGCACTTGCCTAACTAGTTGAAGTGGGACTTTTCCTTTTTATTAAGCTGAACCAATTAGTCAAATTCAGCGTGGATTTGTCAGTGAATCTAGCTTTACCCAAACTGATTTATAATTTGGGAGCTTTTTGTCAAACAAATTATGTGTTAAATTAGAAACACAGATAACTAACTTTTCCTTTCCTAATTAAAATAACCGCACCAGAGTTCCTTTTAGGATTAGTTCTCTAGGTGCTATTCTGTGAAATACGGAGATACTTTAACTCTCTCAGTAATTATATTTACACTGTATTAGCTATCATCTTATTTTTCAAATCAGATTCCACTTGCCCTGTCTTTAACCCTTAGCATTGTTACAGAGCATGCTTCATCAGTTTTGGAAGAGATATTGAGAAATCTACTTGAGGAAATAGTAATTTTATTTTTCCCTTTTTTTTTTTTTCTTTTTTTTCTCTTTTTGAAAAAGAAAGGATTAATAATGCCTGGGAATTAATACTTTCTATTGCATTATGCAGTAGTGCTTATGGAAAGAAGAAAACAAGTGCCATATGTACAATCTGTGACATCTGATATGCTGCACCAAACTCATTCACATTACTTACCATATCATATGCCAAATAGGGAAAGGATATTTATTGATAACCAGCTTAATTGCTTATCACTCAGCAAAGTCAATTGAGCCACCATTTAATCTTTTAATTATCATTTAGGCACACCATCCTGACACAAAGTATTCACAATACATACTTAACTAATCACATTGCATACAAAGGTAGCAATTTAGAGTTTTGCCACGTAATTCATTACCGTGTATTTGCCAAGATATTCATTGTTATTCGGGTGTTGTCACCTGTCACTCAGTGAAAATGCTTGGCTGGCATCATACAGCATCATTGATCTTACCTAGTGTGAAGGAGGTGACAAAGCTTACGGCTTCTTCAATAATTTCCTGGATGTAAAAACTTTGCCAAGTTGCTTTAGATGTCTAGGAAGATCAGGCTATTGTTGATAACTCTCTTTTGGGAAGCAAGGATATGAATTCCTACCAAGACATTAACAGCAAAAGAGGGAAGGATTTTCCTATCATAATAGGATACCTGGGATTTTCCAAGGATGAAAAAGTAAGAATACTTTAAAAGAGGAAGAGATATTCCAAAACAAGGTGCCTTCTTGAAGGATATATTAGTGCTAAACCATTCTTCTTAATAAAGGTTGTAGAACTGAACTTAGTCTTAAGGAATAACAAGAAAACCTTTTATATAAATAAGAATTAGATCAAATTCTGTTTTTATGCACGAAATTAGCCTTTTTATGTTTTGGATCTATCAAAAATGTCTTCTAAACAGTACTAGTATCTGTATAACTTCAGTGAGTTCTTACAATTTGCCTTAGGGAATTCAGTGATTTGGAGATCTAATCTGTTTTCTGTGTCTAGACATAGCTAGATGAGTTTCCAAACTTTGCACTATATATTCTTGAAAACTAAATTGCTTTATCTTAACCTCAAAAGCTCTCATACTTGGACTTTTATATTTTTTATAATATATACACATCTGTTTAATAACAATATGAAGTAAAAAAATCCCAGTAGTAAGGGAAAAAAGCTGCTTTTTTTTTTCATAAATTTCACTCTTCTATAAATAGGAAAAATATTAATACAAAATAGACTTATACCAATGACAATGGTGAAATAATTTATATCCTAACAGTATCTAAGGGACATTTTAACAGCAGTTTCTAATAGTACTTCCAAACCCAGCAATTTCTGTAACCTACCTAAAAGGATTCTGAAAATGCTGGCTGAGGAGCACACTGACTCATTAACACTGATTTTCAGTTAGTGTTATAACACTGGGGAAATCACAGAATGAGAGAAAAGCTAATGGTGGATTAACACTTTAAAAAAGAAACAGGATAACTTGTGTCTGCCAATAAGATATCAGCCCCAGGCAAAACAATAAACTGCATTATATATTATTTAATCAGTAAAGAATTAAAGCCATATCATTTATTCCACTGAATACTAGCAACTAATTTTCTGTCTTTCTTTAATAAGGCTACAAATGTGGTATTCAAAATGTCATACATTTTGGATTCTGTAAGGGATCTCACTCATTGCCAAGCAAATATGATCGCTATGATCTTAACACCATGTGACATGTTAAATGGATTAAGGACTAGCCAACCCATAGATCTTGGCTTGATGCTGTTTGGTACTGATAATCCAAGGGAAATGGAGGAGGGGTGGGATTTCACATGGCTTGGTGTAGAGGGATTTCTTGAACAACAGGGCCACAAAGTGTTGTGGAACTATGTGGACAATCCAGGTGTGTGACTGATATGATAAAGAGGGCTATTCATGGAGTTTGGTTAGCACAAAAACAAAGAAGGGGGGATTGTGGATACATTCCTAGCAGAACAAGGACATCAGGTTCTGATAGGGTTGGAATGCTCTTAAAGGGGAAATGCTTATCCAGTGTACAGGACGCTATTAAAGGGGAAATGCTTAGTTGCTAGAATAGAGAAGCAGTAACTGCAAGTAGGGTAAGATGATGATAATGAAATAACCAATGAGTGAGGCTTTGCTGTATATATCCAATCGCCATTAGAGGAGAAGTGTATGGACAGTGTGTTAGACCTATGAAATTATTGCTTATGCTGTGTGAACCCTGCTCTGCTCTATAAGTATACCTGCACTTTGCAATAAAGTGGAAGCACTCACTATACTCCTATGGAGACTGTGTCTGCTTTCTAAAGCTCCCCTCTTCCCTGGTAGCCCACACAAACTGGTCACCCTGTTCAACAGCTTGGTACTAGGGTGACTGTCTCAGCAAGTTCTGTTCATTCCCTAACCCAAAATGCGTTCTGATATGCTGGACAGTCAGCCTATGTATATGAGGAATCAAAATGGCACCACACTTTAACAGACCCATAGTGCTCTGATTTTATGAGAGAAAACTACAGAGATAACTGACCAAACCCTTTTGTTTCTTTTTTTTTTTTTTTTTCCCAGAGGAATACTTCCATTTGGATAGTAAATGATTTTGGAAAGTCCTATTTAGGAGGTTATAATATCATATTGCTAAACCATGGAAAGCATAACATCAGTAACTACTGCTATTATACATACAACACAATTAGGCATAAACAAGTTAATTCAGAAAAGACAAAGGATTTAAATGTCTGTGGTGATAAGTTTCATACAGCACGATTTCATATTTCCTGTGCATTCAGTTACAAAGAACAAAATGCAGACAAGAGAAAGAAGAATTAATTTCTAACATCACCAGGAAAAGGAGAGAGAATATTTTGGGAGATGTTATGAAATATGAGAGCCAGAATTTATAGACCAGATTTTCAAAAAATTCTAGCTTCTCTAGTGAAGAAGAGTGGCTATAAGCGTAAGGAGGTATTTAAACCAGTTTTATGTGTTCTTTGAGTAATGCCTGTTGTGCAAAATAGCCATAAGAGACAGAGCAGCTCCATGGCTAGGTTTGGCTCTGTGGAATTGAGTTCTTTATTCTTTATTGTAGGAGTTATCAGAAACATAAGTAGTGACACTGGCTACCTCAGTGTATGCTTATGTATTGCTGACATTTCCCTTCCAAATACCTTATGTAATTACCTTCTATCCATGCATATGCTGCAGAAAGTTTATTGACTCTTTGTTGAGTCTCATTTACATGTTAGAGTGCCAGGTTAGTTGCATATCTCTTTCAATAGTGCACAGAAGGATATTGCCATTATTAACTAAAAACTACTTTTAAGCCAATGTAAACAACTCTGTATAAAGTCTAACAAAGTAAGACTACTTAAAAAGCATCTGTTTGAAGGAAATGATCAGTAATGAAGACCTAGATAATTTTAGAAGACATTTTTCAAAATATGCTTATTACAGTATTGTATTCTTTCCCAAAACATTTATGCAACATAAGCTATGTGCTTTACATTAACTCTTCAACTACATTTAAACTCCTTCCTTTTCATCTTCATTATAACCCCCAGAATGATTAATTGTTGAGGTGCAAGTGGTATATTTTCAATACAGGATTGATAAAATATTCAAAGAAAGATCTGGTTTTCCTTCAATGAAACAGCTATATGCTGGGATTTGCTCTCCAAATCATGAGGTAGTTTAGAGTCTAATATCAATGAGGAATGTATTTCATAAGATACATGTATTTCATTCAGCTATTGTCATTGGGCAAAGGAAAAAGCAATAAAAATTCTTCATTAAATTTGTATTTCAAGTTCATCTGTAAATTCTAGTTACTGAAATAGTGAAAGCAACTTTATGTAAATAAACCGTCAAAAGTCTTCTCTGATGTTTTTATACTAAACAGAAAAAAAAAGTTAAAAATATGTAAAAAAGCCAGCAACTCCAGAGTCAAAGTACAATTAAACAAGGCATAAATGCCCACCATATTGCAAGTATATTCAAAACCTAATAAGAGAAGAACATAAATTTCTGAGAAGCTTAAACCATATATCCTTATTCACATTAACTGAAGTTACAGGGGTTTCCAAAAGAACTCAAGCCCTCTCCTTAATCAGACCTCTGAAGTCAAAACCTCTTTTTGTGAGGCAGTCCTTGCCCACCAACAGTCCTAGTTTCTTCCTCCTATTACACTTCCGGCATGTGCATGAAAAAAATTTCTCTCCTTTTAGTTTTGTGAAAAAGGTTACAGATATGCATATCACTGAGTAGGTGAAATACAAGTTTTCTCAAATACAGTCAATATCTCACCTGAAATAAATGTGCTTCAATGGAATAATATTCATCTACACCAGGGGAAGACGCAACTCAGAGCATTGGAGGAGGCATAAGGTGTGAGACTGGGATGCAAAAATAGATTTCCAGTGTCATAAGTTCTCTAACTGTGGCTCCAGAAGGTTGTAACTAATTTACACGCTGCTGTATCAGCTGTCACCCTGCAAAAGCCTCTGATGTCATCAGGTATATGGAAATCATACCATATGCTAGATAACGGGCACATATATATATATAAATAGATAAAACCTTAGAAGCGTGATGGGTTTTATCTTCCAGGACATCTTGACCTGATTCTGAATAACCTGATAAACTTGGGGCTGCATCATCTGTAAGCTTTTCATTATTTTAATCTAAGACAGATGCCGGGAAAGAAAGAGATGTCATAAAAGATTCTAACAGGTCACAAATATCTCACAGAACTACTCTCTCTTTACATATACTGCTAAGCTGTAAAATGAGAAGCATTCTTGTGGACAGAAGACTACAATTAGTACCAAAATGCTAGATATACTACTTTTCTGAAGTGAAAAGCTCTTTAAGCTTTCTTTGTGGGCATTGGTGTCTTTTGTGATTTTATAGTACTTTCTCATTTTATTGTGCTTGTCACAACAGCTATTGAAGATTACATGTCTATTAAGTATATGTTTGTTATGCCTAAACTATGAAAATTGAGTTTTATATTTTTAATGAAGTTTGGAAATACAAACCAAATAGGAAATGTCTGGACAATAGCTGCTACTGTATCACAAAAAAAGAAAAAAAAATCCCCTCATTAAGACCCTTAACTCCTTCACTACTTTCCTTTATTAATTCATACTTTAAGGAGAAGTCATCCATAGACAGCAAGATGCACTGGAGGAACTACTGTGTTTTGGCAAGCTGTAGTCTCTGTCATTTAACAGGTCTGCTCTGTAATGGAAAAATATCATTCTCCTGCATGCCAGCTTTTTAATGGAATGATGTGTCAGGAATGTAGAGCTACAGAAGAGATGTTTTGCTCCACTCTGACCTTTTATAGTAGCAGTGATGTGGTTAAATGAAATGAAAGCTTGCAGTCCTAATAGCATAGCTTCAGAGTGGAAATTCTTGCCAAATAGTATCTAATTATCTGCTGAATGTATTTCTGTAAAAAAACATGTGTTAAAACCTCACAATTTATGGGTTTCTCAGCATAGGAAAAGTAAAGCTGATAGGGAAAACAATTGAAAATCTTCAAAGAATATTCCTTGGAAGTGTGATACTGGGAAATCAGGGCAGCTGTGTAACTTCAAAACCAAACAAAGCCCTTTGCTTCTGTGTGTGTTATAAAAATATTTCATGTTCAGCTGAAAACAACTGAATGAAAGAACAATATTTTTTCTAAAATGATGTGTTGATTTGGAAATACTAAAGAAAACTAAAGATTCAAAACACACTAAAAAGTCCACTGTTGTTTGACTGACTTGATTTTTCCCCTGATATTGATGCTTTGATTACATCATTAAATATTTAACAATTTATGATTAAAACATTACCGCTTTTATTATTCTATTAGGAAAGAAGAATACATACGAAAGAAGTAAAACATAAGGCAGGAATTACTTTCTGGAAAAAAACCTGAACAAATTATCATTTACCTCTGATACCAACCTTCCATTTCAGAGTGACTTGTCTACTATTGCCAAGATCAGTTTTGTCTGCTTTGCCAAAACTAGCCCTAGTGCCCAATTGTATTCTATGTCAGGCAATATTTTGCATTATTGCAAGAAATAACATTAAAAGAATTATTCTGCTGGTGTATTGTATTATTCCTGGCTGAAATGTTACCATTAAAATTATGGGAAAATAACAGCAGGTGCAGTTAGCAAAAATTTAGTCCAAGGACATGTTCTGAACTCAGACAATATCACTATCTGCTGTCACTTGCTGCATATGAAATGCTATGTTTAATGTGACATCATATGTTTCTCCCCCTCTTTCCCCCATTAACTGTCAAATAAGAAAAGAAATTAGAACAAATAGTAACAAATAAGTGTTCTGCAGCATTAGAATGAGTTACTTGCTCTCTGGCAGCACCTACAACCCTCATATGTAGCTCAACCATACTAAGATCCCACAGCCTCTGTTCGTAATAGTTTACAATCTATTCATCTAGAAATAGCAGACACAAAAATGAAACATTTAAAGTTTTCTAGGAAACTAAAAACCCTCAGGTTTGCTATATGCCATAGATTTCCAAGCTCAGGTTTTCTCTCAAGACGTGTTGAGGTGACAGATAGGTATCATTTGCAGAAGACCAAAAATAACTTTTTTTTTTTTTTTTTCACAAGAGAGATCTGACCTACACACTTGAAGACAGTGCAAGGAGTTTTGTTCTGAATTGTTCTTTTTTTTCTGAACAGATTTCTCTGAATCTGTTCTGCATCATCTAAAACAATTAAGTAGTTATTGATACAGAGATAAACAGTAAGAGAAACTTTAGGACACTTGTTCAGATGGCTAAATATCTAATACAGGTTTTACCTCAAAAAACTGTGCAGAATAAAAAGATAATTACCTGGTCTACAATATTTACTTTTAGTTAAACTACTGATACAGGCACTATCTGAAGATGACTCATGTTACCTTAAATGTCTGTCTTAAAATGGGATGTTACAACCTCCAAAGCTCCTGTTTCTTTCCACTAATATGATGGGAGTTTTGTTAACTATAGTTCAGACATCTGAGTTAACTGGAATGAAACGTTCTCAAAGACATGTATCTCTGATGTGAGCTGACTTTATTAACAGCGAATCAAAGACTGTCGTTCCTAGAATTTCTCATTCCTGAACATTTCTTCCAGGAGGATACTCCACCATGGAGCAGGAGATGTTGTTCAAGACATTCCTCAGATAAGACTAATATCCTTGCTGGTGTAAAAATCTTGCCTTTGAGTAAATGATGAATGTCTCCTTCTCAATCAATTTCTGTAACATGTCCCACTACATGTCTTCCTCTCTCTCCTTTCTTTTCCTTACAAACACACCTAGAATCTTTTGTGCAAATAAACACTTCTTTTTAAAAAAAAAAAAATTTAATGAAGAGAACAGTAAATCCATATTAAAATCAAACTCTGACAGGGTTGTGTATGTGTGTGTGTTCTGCTCTAAGTCCACAGATGTGGGCTTCCTCTCCTTTTTCCACTTTTTGTTCAGTTTTTATAGATACAATACAGAGGTGGAATGGTGGGAGAGCATGGGCTGCAACTCATACTTAGGTTGTTCTTAGTATATCATAGGCCTCTAATGGTTCTAAAGACAAAACTGTGTCAACCCTGTTGAATATTTTTTTTTTTATTAAGTCAACTATCTGCGGTTCATTAAGTTAAATTATAGTCTCTATACTATGGGATGCTATGTCCTGTCTCCATGTGTATGAGATTTTTTCATTACTACACTAAATGATAGTATTATCATGAAAAAGCAAGCTCAACAATGGAGAAATTTTGCAAACACACTGTTCAGTGAGACATCAGCTAGAATAGTCCCAAATCTGCAAATATTTTAAGCAGTCTTTAGCACTTGGGGACACGATGCATGTTTGTTAAAGCCTATATTATCACAGAATTGCATAATTACTCTTTCAGCTTAAAAACAAAACACGGGTTTAAAGACTTATGTTTTTGGAATATTTTAGAGTCAGAAGAGTGACTTTAACCTTTCCTAGTGATACTCCCTATTTCTTCTGTCACAATGACTTCTATAACAAATTTTAAAGTCAAGCACAAACATAAATATGAAAATCCCATTTAAGTCTCCTTTTGATTTTAAACCTATAATCAAGTTGTTGAAGATAAATAAGGTAGAATACAATTAAATTCTTCTGTTTCCTTCTGTCACTTAAGGAATCTCTTTTTAAAGATATCCGTGGTACAAGGATGACTTAGAATGTTGGGGGTTTAGGATCAGTTTAACTTTTATAGGTTCTAATATATAAACAGATCCTTTACAATATGAAGTTGCAATCAATGCCCTGATGTTTAATAAATGTTATAATAAATAGCATTAATATATTAAAATCAATTAATGTATTTATGGACTACCTTATGAATTCTCAGATAAAAGCAACGTAGAAGTAGTGGACAGATGAATAACATAACTAAATTTTTTTTATCTACCTTTAGCTCTCAAAAGTATTCTAGGTAAATCACATACATCCCCTACAGTTAGTGAAGACAAAGAACATGTACTTGAGAGAAAAATGGATACTACATGTTATAGGCACCTCTGTAAGGTGGGGGGCAATGAATCACCCCTTTCTGGGTATTATTTTGGACTGTTAACTGTAGAAATTCTAGATAGATAGCTTAAACTCTACAGCAATGTCTTTGATGGTTGCAATTTGGACGGATGAGCTGGCACCCTCTGACTGCAGGTCTGACTAGGCTGTGGTGCACAAGTAGTACTGAGTGCTATTTTCAAGCTAATAAACTCTGCTGCATACAGCTAAACTGTTGCTACACTGTGTGAATATATTTGCTCAGGTCAATAGCGCTCAGGTCAGGTGATCCACTGAGCAGTGCAGACATGCCCAAGTGTGTCCTAGGAGGGCATGTTAGTACAGAGAGGATGGTAATCCAATCAGGTAGACCTGAATAACCGGGAGAACAGCATTTAAAAAAAAAACAAAAAACAAACAAAACCAAAACAAAAACCACACACACCCCCAAAACAAACGAACAAACAAAAATCCCCAAGCAAACACATCAGTATTTCTGATTACTGGAAGAAATAAGTTTTGCAGAAATTTTCCAACCTGCTTGAAAGCTATATCTTTATTTGATTTCAATCAAAGAATGTTAAACAAATCAAAACTTTTTATTTAATCTTTTTTAAACAGTGCTCTTATATGAATTCCAGATGTTTTATATTAAAAAATAATCTTTACAATATTTCTGTGGTGTACATAAATCCTTGCTTAACAATAACATAATTAGAATACAGAGGAAATAGACCTGAGCAAATGTTATATATAAGGCTACAGACCAATCTAGAAATAGTTAGATGTCTTGTTAACTAAGTTAGCTGCTTTTCAGCAATCATTATGCTGCCCTGGATAGAAAAAAAATTCCTCTTCAGTAGGCAATACTTTTTACAGCTAAACTTTCATTGCTAACAGTGCTACTTCCTTCCTTCCTTCCTTCCTTCAATTAGTCTTCAACTATTTTCTTATCCCTGTATAATTTGTCCCAACACTTTTACAATCCAATCTCAATGATTTCTGGGAAAATAACACAAAATAAACCTAGTCTTTCTCTCTTACCTAAAAAGAAGGCTATTAAGTAGGGAGTGAAAGGAGGTGGTATTTTATAATGGAAAGAGAAATCCATTTCTGTCTTAGGAGTCAGCATAGCCCTATACAAATCCTATTTGTCTAAGTTCAACTATATTAAAAGTTTTTGTTGAGGTGCTGTATAAAGTTTTTAGAAGATTAGCATAAATTAAATAAGTCATAGGAGGCTTTGGGCAAAGGATACCCACAAAGCCAGGTGAGCAGCTTGATGACTCCTGATCAACTATGAAATATAGAAGATAATGGGAGATGGACGCTGTATCTATCATGAGTGGATAAAGGTTTTTATCTATCCTAATCTAGATAACTATTTAATTTAAACTATCTAACACTATAGGTATAGCAGATACGTAAGGTCAAGTGTAGAAAGAGGGACCTGCCAAGTCATCTTGAAACAGAATCCCATCTCTGAAGACAATTATGTTCCTTGTTGAAATTTATACAATAACATTACCCTCAAAGACTATGGGTATGTACAGGTTGGGTATAGCTACCTTTAATTATGTAGTGTAGCAATAGGTACACTTTGTTTGGCTAAACACTACACACTTAGTAATTGCAGTGAGTGCATGACAGTAAATGCATATAGATTTTAGTCCGTCCTTTTGATTAAAAGAGCTGAAGACGCTATCTGACTAGTGCACATAACAATTACTTTTTCTAAGCTCAATTAAAATTGGAGTTGTATACTTCTTTTTCTCTAGATGGCCTAAAAGGTGATACTGTTGTAAGCATAGCTATGAATCTTAACTACAGAGAATAGCCTATTTGACCTCATTTTAAACAAGAACACAACACTGTTCGTCAAATTGCAACATGGGATACATTCCTACATAAAGCAGTTCTATCTATCAGTTCCCATTCAGTTTGAAAACAACACTGATAATAGGTTCTCAAGATGTTTGCCAGGTCCTCAAAGTCAATATTCTCACAAACATAGCAGATCATGACATATAATTTATGTAAGAAATGAGCCGAGTTATGATTTTGTTAATTTAAGACCATCAAGGGAGTAAGTTTACCCACAGAAATAATCCTAAATATAATTTATGGATATAGCCCTAAATAGTATTAATGTGAAGGAGTTCTCCAAGCGTTGTTGTGGTGATAACATATTAAACTAAATATTACCATGAAAGTTACTCAATATTATTTCTAAATTTACAAAATTATCAAGAGAGTTAGGAAATGAAGATTTTTTAAAAATTACTCAAAGCACCTGCATGCATTTCATGTGCAAAATTAATTGCTGTATTACATTAGCAGAATGACATTAACATTAAGGGACCATTAGTATCATTCATAATTATTCATTATCTTTAAGTTAAATCGTATGTCATTTCATTGACATACTGTATTTATTATTAAAAAGGATTAGCTTTTCAAAAGTCTGATTATGGGTAAAGAGCATATATAAGATATAATATGCATAGTAAGAAAACCTAAAGATAAATAGTGTCAAGTAATTTTTCTGTAAAGAAAGGAATATTTTTTATGTAGAAACTTAATCCAGTTGGGATGAAACCTGGGAGAGAGACTGTAAATTAAAATCGCATAAAGTGATGGAAAATGTGAAAAAAAAAAGAAGTGTCATGAAGTCAATCACTCACTGTTCTCCTTAACAGTCCAGATGTTACAACACACATTTTTCATTATATTCTTTAAACTAGGGGGTGGCAAATGACACTAAAGTACTATTAGATGTATAGTTTAGTTTCAAGAGCTCAATCTTTGATTTTACATTATTTAAATATTTTCATCATTTATATGAAGATATTTGTTTCCTATTGAGACCCTACACATAGACTGTGCAACTGGTCTGAGGTGTACTCTGATTCTGGTTTGTTGGTTTACACACACATACAAATATAATTTAACATTTATTCCAGTACATATTCCTGCTAATATAAACTAAAGTTTGTAGAACCATGTGTTTAATCTTTACTCAAGTGCTCTGTGACAGATGGATTGGCTGCATGGTCCCAGTTCTCTCCTGACATACCCCTAAGTGGCAATTAGTCTATGACTTACATAGCTTCAGCTGTTCTGTACTGACAATGATAAACAATAATAAAAGCTCTACTGGCTTCAGTGGAGCCACACCAGCTGAAACTGTGATGCTGTGTTCCCAAACAATTAGTATAGTGATAACTACCCACAAAAGTAAAACAATACATTTCAAAATTATCTTAAGGTTTTTAGGGAAAAAATAAAATGGCCTAAGAGAAAAAATGTAGTCAGTCTTAAACAGAATCACTAATTTCTCTACATTTATACACGTGCAGATAGGTTCAATGTGTTTAGGAGACTGAGGTGAAGTATTTTCTCCTCCTCCCAGCCTAGCTACGTATACACAAACATCTTTAGACACTTAACACCTGAGTCCTGTCACATCCCCCCGGAGACAGCTCTGACTGTGTCAGAACAGGAATTCCAGAAAGCAGTATCAGATCCTAGCCTAGGAGTCACACGTGCATCTTGAAAAGAATGGCAAGACCTATGTCTTGAGTTTTTCATCTTAAATCTACTCTTTTCACATATTTCTCTGTCAGAGTTAGGCACTATTATTTAATTATTCAGCGCTAATACTATTTAGTGTTTACAGGAGTGTGCAAAGCTTAAGAATATTTCCCAAACCAATGGATGAACTGTTTCTTTCGCAAAATATGTAAGTATATGCACAGCTTTGAGTTGAGTTGCTTGAAAATAATCTCTTTTCTTATAAGCCTGCCACTAGTTATGAAAAATAGACCCCAGAACAACATCTATTATTCAGTTTTTCAATTAAAAAAAAAAAAAAAATCCATGGACATCAGTTATTTGGCATAGCTCTTCAGCCCTTTCTCAGTAAAGTCACAAATTCTGCAAATATAAGGGCAGTGGTTGCCACAATTAATTTCTTTTGATTTCAGAGTGTTCAAGAACTATATTATGCTATGCCAGGCTCACCTTTGATGATTAAATTAAAATATTACATTAAATAAAAATAATTATTTTAAGATAGGAAAAGACTGGACATTGAATGACCTAAGACAAACCTGAACTCAAAAAAGAATTATAACATAACAAGCTGCAGTCAGCACTTGATAGTTGTGGAAAGATCATGATAGGTCGTCATATTGCAGTTTAGATTCTCAGCCTCTTCTTTCTCATGTCTCACCCTCTCATTCCTCAGCAGCTTCTGGAAATTAAGATATCTATCTAACCTCTTCTTTCACAGATGTTCTGCAGCAAGCCCACTGTCTGTCATCTCCCTTCTTTAACCCTAAAGGTGGGCAGTCTTTTTACTGCCTGTGTAGCCTCACGTGTTCTATGTGTCTAGGTAAGGGAAACCAGCTATTCTACAATGTTCTCTGTCCTGAAATAGCTGGTGTGTTCCCGGTACATGAGATGACTCTATAACATATTCTGATTTTCATGCTAACTATATCGATTGACAGTCCATCCCATTTCAATTTTTTTCTAACATTGTCTTGTAGACTAGTTGCTATTTTACTCATTTTTTCTCCATATACTTACAGATAAATCTTGTGTTTCCCCATTGACTTTTGCTTGACCAAAACTCAAGTTTTCTATCATTTCCAGATACGATATATTGTTCATTCCTCCAATACTTTAGTAGTTTTTATATATGCTCAGTTTTGAATGACTTTTTCCTTACTGGAAACATGCACAGTATCGTGGGTCTTATCACTGCCTTTTAATGGATTTGTTTGTTGTTTTGTTTTTTTTTTAAATATATTGACAAGGGAGTAATAAAAAGTATTTAGAGACACCTAACTTTTCTCCCCCCACAGAATAGCTTTCATGGTATTTCTCCAAACTAATCTTTGACTCCTTTAGTTTTACTGATATCTTTGCTTTGTTTGTATGAACTTTTGTTGATCTTATTAATAGGGTGATATTTCTCATGATTTTTGCTTGTATTTCTCTCTTTCTGAAGAGATGATGCACTCCAAACATGTTCCAGTCCAGTTCTTCTAGGTTTCTGCTGCCACTCCAGTATCCCTTTACAGAGTATGTATTAAGCAAGTTCTTCCATTCAGTTTTCTGAGCTTCTTATATTAACACAGAGCTGATAATTTCTTGCCGAACACCTTCACTATTTTATTATAGTTTCTGAGGATCTCATCAACTTCCATTAGACTGATCTTGAAATGTTGTGCAGGGACCCAATTTTCTGCTCAGCATTTGATCCCAAGTAAAATATTTTGTTGATTCCAGGCATGTGCCACTGCTTCGGTCTTCCAGGAAACTAGGCCGACTGCTTTTGCATGACCCATTAATGGAATGGGCCCATTAGCTGTTACGCTATCGTTCTTCTTCCTTCTCAGACTCCAGTACCAGAATATCTCACTTTCATCTTCCTGTTATCTCAAGAGCTGGCTGTTCTATTCTTATTAATAATCTCCCTTCATCTTTTTCTTCTCCCCTATCTTTTCCTTTGAACTAGCATGAGTGAAAATAACCTTACAAAGTCCCTATGTAAGAAACTCTCAAATCAATGAGAATTCTACAGGAATAGAGAATTACTTAATCATCTAAATGTTATTTGGCTGATGTTAAAAAGTCAGCAGGAGGAGCTCACAACATTAATTTTAATCAGTTGTTTAATAATTCTTCAAAACACTGCCTCTTATATAAAACCTGTTTGCACAAATCCCCTTGGTGTTTGGACACAGCATATATCTGAATATAACTGAACTTGTATTTAAAATTTAACAAATGCGATAGATGTCTCTTGGGAAGGAGCAGCTGGACCTCTGGATGTAAAAGCTGTGACTCCTTATTGCCTGAACTAAATGACCTAGCTTTCCTAGATCAAAGGCTAGATTAGATTAAAAAATGATTTGCAGTCCATTCACTATGGAGGGACTGAAAACCCCACTAATTGTGGGCTACGTGCATATTCACATAATGTTTTCCGTTATTATTTATCCTTGGTTACTGCCTGGTCTGAACAGTGCTGATCTGACTATGGCTTCAAAAACTTCTTTAGTTTTTACTCCAGAAAGGTCATTCATTTTGACCTTCTTCCCAAGCTGTTTGGAGGAATCTGCACTTAACTTTCTACCTTAGACACAGCTCCAAACCAAATGTACTGATCCAAAAATCAGTTTAATGGAGAGACACACTGAGGAGAGGAGTAAGAGATGGGAAGAGCCTATTAGGGCATCCTCCAGCTATTACATTCATGCATACACTCACTTGAGAAAATGCCTGGAGCAGAAAATTGCACAATATAGATTTATAAAGTTCCTGTGTGTAATAGTAAATAGGCAGGATTTAAATTTAAAACTGATAAAAGGATATACTTTGTTGCACATGCATAATTAACCTAGAGAGCTCCTTGCCACAAAAATATCACTGAGGCCTTAAAGATTAGCAGAATTTTAAAAAGGATTAAACATTTATATGGATAATGAGAACATTCACATTTGCATGGAATTAGATTTATTTCTTTTAAAAAGAAGTAAAAAACTGTCTTATTTCAGGACGTAAAACAACAGGTAGCCATCGGGAACAGGAAGAAATTTTCCCTCTCAAGAAAGTTATTGCATAATTGTTCATTTCAGCTTGTTTATGGGCATGTGGTTCTAGTAACTGACAGCAGCAAGATGCTGGACTAATATTGCTTGATCAAGAATAGCAATTACCAGGCTCCTACTGACCTATGTTAATGACCGCACAGTTACTACAGTGGAAAAAGAAATGTTTTGCCATTCAAATTTGTTCATGAGGAGATAAAGGTGGCATGCAGGCATAGGAATGTTTTATAAGGAATTTCTGCTTCTTTTGCAGCAAGGAATGCTTCTGGATAGATGTTTCAGGGAGTATTTAATGAGTGAGTGGCATAGAAATAAAATTATTGGCATGAACAAGTTAATGACCAATTAAGTACAAAAACAAAACTAAATTACTTGCATTGGTACCTAATTTAAAACTGTGATTGTAATCCAGGTAATGGAGCTCTGCTGGAAGTGTTCTTAGCACTCCCCTAACAAAAAAGTCATTACTGACTGGCCTGCTGCTTCATATAATTGCTGTGATAAGCCACTGCAAATATAATTGGCTTTAGCAGAAAAATATTTTATCATAAAGCAAGAACAACAGTTGTACTTTGATTTTTTTTTTTTAATAGCAACTTAAGGAAGATCATTAACACATTTAGTTTCCAGATATTTTACTAAGACAGAAAGTGTAATGAAATGCAGAAAGGATCTTTAAGAAACAATACACTTTTCCTTGAATTGTGTTCCTTTTGAACACTGAAATGACTTAAATAAGTACATTTAGTCTGTTGAAGACAAAAGGGACTTCAGATTCATTTCTGTACTCTTTTTGCAGATTTTGCCATTATAGTACAGTCTGAGAAGCTTGCTAGTCCTACACAGACTCTGATGAATTGTGTATATTTCCTATGCTTTCACGCATGTTTAGTATCATGCTCTGTTCTCTTGCTTGTCTACCTCAAATAAACAAGAATTTGCAGTTGTGGTAGATAAATATCTTAAAAATACTGAGTGTGAATATTCAATGGAAAACCATATAAAAACAGAATTTTATTCTCTTGATTAAGACCCCCAATTCTCACTCTTCTGATGCTTGTTCTAATGAACAAGTTTATCAGTGGGAGCTTTCCTAGAAACATTCATTTTTAATTGAGTATTAAGCATATTCATGACAAGCTCATTTTAAAGTGTGTACACTGGAAATCTAATTATAAAGAGCTGCAGTCAGCCAGTCATGAAATAAAACATGAAATCATATAGCACGTGACTTGTGTGTCCAATCATGCCTAATCAAAGCCATTTAAAAGAGTCAGTACTGGCTACCACAATTAGCAATTTAGTTAGACACCTTTGTGTATACCTTTTCCTCTATTGGCATATACAAATACAGATACTGCATATGCTCCTGTGTATACCTTTTCCTCTATTGGCATATACAAATACAGATACTGCATATGCTCTTTGCCATTCCAATGGAAAATTGTATAGATTGGTTTGCATTTGGATTTCAGAGCCTCAACATTTCAAATAGCTAACTAAGTAAGTATATACATCAATAACTAAACAAAGCAACCAGCCATATATGGGAGTTTTTTGGAGGGAAATCTTGAAAAAATATGCTTTTTCAGTAACTGGCACTCATATTTACCTTCATTAAACTGGCTCTGGTTTTATTGTTCATAGGAATGAATCCACAGCATATATTGAAGCAAGTAAAATTGATAAATTACAATTTAGGAAAGAGACATATAACATGATGTTGTGTGTAGGCACCTTTATCGCAAATCTTCACACATTTTGAACAGGAAAAATACTTCATTTTTATTAATTTTTAAGATAGTTTCAATTGCTTTATTTATTTCAGTCACTTTTTCCTAAGAATTCTTTAATATTATTTTGAAACAAAAATTCAGAAATCTTGTAAGTGTTTTTGTAGAATATACATGTGAATGTCAGCTAAGGTTTTTGATAAAACTTTATAGAATTTTCTACTAGGAGCACATAAAATTCTTTATAATAACCTGAAAGGTACATCTGGCCTAGTAATTCAGCACAGTCTTGCAAACCCTTTGGAGCATGCTGACCTTTGAGTACTTTGACACTAATGGATTTTGGATCAAACCATAAAAAGAGCAACCATCCAAAGTAGCACCTCTCATCACCAGAGAACTGCATCTGTTCTCTTCCTATATCATTAGCACAAAGAGCCAACCATTCATAAAGGTTACAATGTCATTGTGAAGAAATTCAGAAGCCACTGATACTGCCTTATAATCAGTATGTCTTTGGAAATATTAAATCATCCACTGAGTTAAGAAGTGCCCTGATCTAGTGCTTCATCCCATGTATAATATAATAGTACTACTTGATATTTATGTTCTTTTTTTTTGGCCAGAGAAAGAGCAGAAGATAGGAAATAAGTCTGATCATTTTAAGTCAAAAAAATTGAAGTTGGTCTCCTCTACTGAGAAGTAAACATGTCTTATTTCCATGGGAAAGAATATAGGAATTTTTATGTTAGAACATCTGTGTTTGAAATGCCAACTTTCTCTTACTATGAATTTGATTTCCTTAGAAACAATAACATTTTCATAATGCAAGAAATTGCTTTTCCAGTGAAGTATTGCACTGGGTCTGGCTGGACTGAAGTCACTTTTCTTTGCAGCAGTCCATATGGTGCTGTGTCTTGGATTTGTGACTACACACCAGTGTTTTGGTTATTGATGGGAAGAGCTTGAGCAGTGTCAGGGTGTGTTGGGTTGACCTTGGGTGGCAATTCTTCACAAACTCATGCATCATGGGTCCTTTCCACAGGGTGTAGTCCTTCAGGAACAGACTGTTCCAGCATGGGTCCCCTGCAGGGACACAAGTCCTGCTAGAAAATCTGCTCTTGCATGGGCTCCTCTCCATGGGCTACAGTTCCTGCCAAGATCCTGCCCCAGCATGGGCTCTCCATGGGGTGAAGTTTCCTTCAGGAACATCCACCTACTCTAGCATGGGCTCCTCCAAGGGCTGCAGGTGGATATCTGCTCCACCGTTAATTTCCATGGGCTGCAGGAAGACAGCCTGCTTCACCATGGTCTTCACCAATGCAAGTGGTGCAGGTGGTTACAGCATGATCTCTGCTCTGGTGCCTGGAGCACCTCCTCCTCCTCCTTCTTCACTGACCCTGGTGTCTGCAGAGTTGTTCCTCTCACATATTGTCACTCCTCATTACCAGCTTCTGTTGTGCAGCAGTTTTTACCCCTTCTTAAATCTGTTTTCTTAGTGGTGCCACCACCGTCGCTGATGGGCTCAGCTTTCGCCAATGGCAGCTGGAAGTGGCTCTATCTGACATGGGGGCAACTTCTGTCATCTTCTCACAGAAGCCACACATGCAGCTGCCCCACTACCAAAACCTTACCACAAAACCCCAGTACACAGGGATTTTGCTTTTTCTCACTCTCCCCACACTGCAAGTAAGCTGGGGTTGGTCAAGAAACTGGGTGGGGACATAGCCAGGACAGTTGACCCACATTGGCCCATACCATATGATGTAATGTTCAGCATTAAAAACTCGGATAGACAAAGGAGAAGGTGAGAGTTTTGTCTTCCGTGGTGGCTGTGGTCAGACCCTGGCTGGGCACTGCTTGTGGGAGGTGGTGAATGAGTCCCTTTGCTTTTTTTTTTTCTCTTTCTTTCACTTATTAAACTATTACTATCTTGACCCATGAATTGTATCACTCTTGCTCCCATTGGGGGAAGGGAGGCAGGTAAGGAGTGAGCAGTCATGTGGGTTCTTAACTGCTGGCCAGGGTCAACCCACTGCAGCTATGTACTTGATAAAGTCACAGTTACTGTATAAAGTCTTGTTGCTGGAAGAGCACTGCCTGATGACACCCTGCATGAGAAGAAAGATCTAATTAACCTGTTGTCTCAACTAACAGAACCATCATGTTTAAGAAGTAGGTACTGCATTTTTCTAAAGTAACATTCAACAAACATGATATGAACAGAAAATTTCACTATATTCCTCTTTTTGAATCAAATCCACAGAATTCAGTCGTTCCTTAACAACTGACTCTGTAACCTATTTAGACAAAACATTGAAACTCAGGTGGTAGTGACACAGCTGGAGTTTTGATCACTGCTGTATGTTTTTTACAAACAGCATCAGAAAGAAACTTCACCAAAAATCAATATCACCCAGAAGAGCCTTACTTTTACTGTGTTGCTCAAGTTATTAAAGGAGATTGAACTATGGTGTTATTTCTGTGTAATACTCCAAATATACAAATTCATCTAGAAATTTGCCTTCCCAGTTTGATGCTTTGTTTGGGTACACAGTGTGTTCACCTGCACAAATCTGTGGTCTCTAAAAATTGTTTAGTGGACATAAATTTTTTCTCCTAATGTTGCTGCCCACAAGAAGCTACTACTGCCCTTAAGAAAAGTCTCATGAAAAAAAAAAAAAAAAAGAGGAAAAAAACATCTATGCAAAGTCTGTACAATGCAAGTGCTTTGTCACTTAATATTGTTGTCCAGGTCCAGAGAAATTTAGGAACTCGTTGACCTCAATTTTTGTTACAGTGTTTCTCATTCCCTAGAGTGTTGTTTTTTCTCTGCTTCATTAGAAATTAAAATAATTTAAGACTGTTCCTGACCTAGCTTTTCAAGGGTTTTATTGGGATAATGATGCATGAGAGAATTCCACCAGAATGGAATGAGGAACAGGGATTCTAGGATGAAAATAGGTCACTAGGAGGTAGGCACACTAGGAATTAGCAGATACCCCTCTAACTGATGTATCATTATAACACATTGAACAGTGCAGAAGACTCAATAATAATAAGAAAGGGAACCTTGCTTTACATTGCTATGCTATTTTTGCTGTCTTTCAAAAGTGGATTTTGGTTTTGCTTGCTAAATTTCAGCTAGCAACTCATTAATCAGTTAAATGTTTACTTATTAGGCATGTCTAACAGATCTGAGATCAATGCAAGTTATCTACATCACAATACATTAAATAAACGCTCTTCTTTCAAGCTAAGGACTCCAGTGTTTATTTTCTGTGGAGAAAAATAATGTACTGATGATTATGTTTTACAAAACTAAAATAACCGGGAGGAGGTTCTTGATGGATCTGCATGTATATATCTTGGGAACATAGTTACCAAGAGGTTGATTACAGCTTCTAGTATTTAAAACTCTAAGTGTTCCTGCACTTGCATGAATTTGAACAATTTAGGTATTGCTCTAAATTATTACTGTTGGCTGTGATTCCCCAGGGGATCACATTCTAGCTGGGAATTACCAAATCAAGTCTCACTCCATCTCCAGCTTGCAAACAGTCTCATCACATCACACAACAGGAAACTATACATATGCTATCCAATAGAAAAAGGAAGGCTATTAGGGATTGCTACTCAGTTAATCCAACGTGCTAAACCCACCTTGGCTTCAGTAAAATTGCAATGGCTGACAACAGCAGAAAGTCTGGTCCCAAGAATTCAATGCCATTGAAAAATTTAATTTGATTGAAATATGTGGTCACATCTGCTATAAATATGTCACTGTGTCCAAACTATACAATTTCAACAACTCATGGTAAGTTTGCAAGATTTTTTTTTTTTTCTTTTTGTATGGCACAAGTCTTAAACCATCATAAATAATTTTTTTTCTTTAACTTTCATTCCAACCAGTTCTAGCTGAAATCTTTCTGGCATTTTCAAAGAAACCAGAGAATCCTGGCGCAAAAATCCTCCTGTCCGTGCCCTCAATAAATAGACTTTCCTCCCCACTCCTGCCCTATCCTCTTCTCTCCTCTCCATTCACAGGTTTAAAATATCAGGCTCAGTGATATTGAGTGACTTTGTCTTTCTCTCTCTTTTTCTAGGCTTTTAATAAAATCAATGTGTTATTTTCCCTGAATACAAATTGCTATCACAAAGCTTTTTACTAAGACTGAAAAAGTTCTGCATATTGCTCCAGAAAGGGAATTTCCACAATGGTTGCCTGAAGCAGTTCCAGTTTATTTATCTTTCCCCCTGCATTGTCTAAAGGACTTTTATTGTTTCAGTATCTGTGAATTCATAATTCCCCATTGTCCTTCTCGGTCCCTGCAGAGCACAGTCTGTGGAATGTTCAACCTCTTGTTTTTAAAGTCAACTGAAGGGAATATTTTTTTCTTCCCCATTATGCACCTCCACACTTCCAGAATCAAAGTCTTTCATCATCAAAAAATCTGAGACTCTGCCTCTTGCTATGGATAGACTGAAATCCAATACTTACGAATGGGCTTTTGGCAGAGAGCGTTTAGCTTCTTGCTTCTGTTACTTTATTTCCCATTCTAAAGCACCGTGAGACAACCTGTATGAATAGCACTGTGTAAATATCGCTGCTGTTTTTGAACCACTGTTAGACTCCATGGGTGCCAAGCCATGGTAACACATGGAGCTTTTGCAGTTCAGTACCCAGCCACATTTTTGTAGGGGACAGTTCTAAATGATACATAGTTACCAATTCCCTGAAAAGCGAGTGGTTGCAAAAAAAAGCCCTTAAATGAAAGAAATACATATGGTCATGAAATATTTTCCAGTTCTTAAGCTTGTTTAGTGATGAAATAGTGATTATTTGATTTCATGAGCTTGAACTATGTAAAAATAGGCTGCTCCTTTATTTTAAGAATGTTGACTTCTTACGGCATTGACAGTGTATTGTCCTTTGCCTGTATTATTCTTGCCAGTTCAGATAAGACAAAGATCATATTAGCCTAGATAAAGAAGGACAAGATTAAAGAATCAGCTATATCTTGTTCCTTCTGCATTCTTTTCCAAAAAATAATAATGTATACTTGTGCTACTGGCACAATCCTTTCTACTATACAAGCTTCTGTATTCACTTGTACGTTCCTCAGATCAGGCAAATCTTTTAATACATGAGTAGATTGATTAGTTACAATGCAGCCATAAGAACCTAGATTTGTAATACCTTCTACAAAATATAAACTTATTAAAAAACCCCAAAAAACAAAACCCTACAAACCAAAAAACTCCTGATAAATATTGAGCATATATCCATTTGAAATGTGCCTATAAAAAAAAAAAGTTTTGCCTTTGAATATGCACATTCACAATATATATAGAGTACTCCTGAAACACTATATTTTAATGGACATTTTTGACCTCTCCCACTACAGTCTTATTTACAATTAGTTAAGGGTCTGAAAAGATTAATGATTACTTCTCCAGCCTTAGGAAATCCTCCTATGGTAGAGCTGAACACTGTATAGAAACCTACTGTATTTGGATCTCTGGTGTTACAGAAGATTATTTCCATGGCACAAAATCATATGCAGCAGCCTAGCTGATACTCTGAACCATGTCTAGACTGATGATGATGTTGAGACAGCTTTATATATAAGGAGTCTGCAATGATAACTGCTGCAATAGAGAATATGTTGTGATTGGTAACAGTAATCTTTGTGATAGGATTATAAAAAAGCCAATGGATTGAGCAGAAAAAGTACAATCACACAACAGCCAGAATCTAAAATGTTTGTTTTTCTGTTCATGTTTATTTCACTTGTTCTAAAAAAAAAAAAAAAAAAAAAAAAAAAAAAGTTGAGGAAAAATAGATATAGCAAGACAGTGGATGTGGAGGATTGTATTTTTTATAGGTAAATTGAAAACAATTGAGATAATAGAATACATTACATGAAAAGGGAAAATATTGAATTAAATGAATGAGTTACTTGTTAAAAGTTTTTCACTGACTAACTCCAACAAACTTCATAAGGAAAAAAGAGAACTTGAACTGCTGCTTGAAACATCATCTGAACTCGTGGCTTTTAGAGAAATCTTCTCTTGAGGTATTAAGAGCACTTAGTGAAATTCAGGTTCATAGGATACTGCAGCAACTGAGGTGTCTTCCCCCTGATTTTGGGGGTACACTGTATGGGTTATTAGCCATTTGCCTGATTCTCTACACTTGGGAGCTGATCCAATATTTTCAGCTTGTTTCAGGGAACACTATGAGTGCTGCAATAGCTGGTGTTATTTTAAGTCCTTTTTGCTATGGCATGAATGACTGCAAAGTGTTAAACCATGCAATGTGTTAAACTGTACAAAAGTGTAAGACAGGGCAAAATCATTCCCTATATCTTCAAGCTTTCTAAAGGTGTCCATTATTATACGTATTAAGTTACGAACACAAGTATTTCCCTACATATATTCATCTTCCCATACTATTGAATTTTGTGAAACAGCTGCATATTCCTCTTGTATATCAGCTTTTCTTGAAATCTTTAAGTAAAGCTCTATCAAACACATCCTCACAGTCTATTCCAATCACTTGTTAAACTTAAGCTTGATGGGATAATCACTGCTGTTACTTCTGCCAGTCATCCCGTGAGACTGTTTGGTCAGTCAATTGAAACTGGTAAAATGATGTAAGATTTAAAAAGATACACAGGTAGTGTCTGCTTTCATAGTAATATACCCTTTTAAATAATTTAGCTATCTAATAATTTGGATACCAAATAAAATAATTTAGGGAAACTATTTTTGAACTGATGTGTGAAAATAGGAAACGTTTGTACCTTTCATACAGAAGTCATGACTATATGCATTTGGGCGCCATGGACAATGATATAATCCATAGGTGTAATTAACTCTAATTTAAACAAATAAATCCTAATAAATTTTACTTTTTTTCACTGCAAACAGTTATCTTGAGAGTTAATTCTTCCAACTTTAATACTGATTTGTGATATAAGGTAGATAAATCACTCTCCAAATGTGCCTATGTCTTGTTATTGACTACAAAGGGAAGTGATTGCCTCAGACTTAAAATTCTGATTTTCAGATACAGTAAGTGAGTTGAAATTAATTCCACCCAATGGAAAGAATTTCTAGATTCGTAATTCCAAAAACCTAACCAATTTATTCTTGTGTGCTGAAATTAAATTCTTCTCTTGTTGCAGTTCTACACATTCTATAGGCCAGTGTCGAGGACACACCAGGCTAGGAACATTTGAGTTACTGTCAATGGGACACTGTTGAATGCAAATGCAGCATTCCATCTCTGTATGTGATACTACTGGAGGAAATTCAAGCATTCTTTCTCCCTATATTATTTGTCTCTCCCTTCTTCATGGTAGCTAATTTGTTTTAACTGTCTTTAGGGTGAAATTCTAAAACTCAGGGTATCTTTGCAGTGTTTGAAGAAAAAGATAATTTTAATCTGTTCCAAAATGAGAACTGTTTCCATTCTGATTTATATGGTTTGTCTTTTGGGGATTATAGAATTCTAATACACTTTGAAAAGTCTGTAATTCCAGCATAATAAAGGGAAATTTTAATATTTGCATTTTAAGTTATGTCAAGGGTTCCCAGAATAAAAGGGTGGATATGAAATCTAAGTAAATTAATTAAAGATTCTTTAGGAAAATTATCCACATTTCCCCGGAGAGATAGTTTTATATTTTTAATTCAAAACCATCCAACAATTTTAAAATAAGAAACTCCAGCTTGGTGGTAATTTAAAATTTAATAGCATATTTTGAGAGCAAATACTTTACTGGAAACAATGTTCAGTAACAATATACATTACTAGGTTTGTCATGTGTTAACATGCAAAATTCTCACCTTGACACATTTTCTCATCATTAAAGGACAAATTGTCAAGTCAGCAATTGGCACTCTAAAGTTCAGTAGCGTATAGCTCACCAACAATCTACTTCAATATCTGCAGGTCAAGAGACAGCCACTATAGAACAATACCCACTTCCTATGCAGATTTTAAGTAAAAGTATATGCATCTTTGCAATAACATTCACTTCTCTCTTTGCATACATAAGGTTGTCTCTCAAGACCTTTTTCATCTGGTCACAGAGAATAGATCTGTCTTTTGCAGAGGTAGAAAATGAAAATGATTGTATTGGAGAAACTCCTGGGAGAATTACTGCACATTTTTTAGCTTCAAGATAGTACAAAGAACCACCAAGTTGTAGAAGGTCAGAGATGCAGGGGGGCAGGGCAAGAGAGGAAGAAAACACTGAGGGGAGAAAGAGACAGTGGACATGAAAGAGAGAAAGATAAATGGAGAGAAATAAGGAGGGAGAGAGAGAGAAAGACAGAAAGAAAGAAGAGGAGAAAGAGAAAGGAAAAAAGGCAGCTAGAGAAACATAGGAAGGAAGGAGGGAGGGGGAAAAGGAAGAAAGGAAGGAAGATATGGAAAGAAAGATGTCAAGGAAGAGGAAGAGAAAGATAAAGAAAACAGGTTATATGGTGCCTTGTAGTATTTAGAGTACAGGTTGAACTGTTTTCCTTTTGTGATACTCATGAAAGAGGATTTTAAATATCATATTACCTAATTATGTTATTTAGATTCAAATAAACATTTTCTTTCTTGTTTAATTTATTTCTATTAGTGAAGCCGATAGCGAATAACCTTTGTTGATTAATTGAACACATATCATTCTACACCGAATTGTAAAATGTTGTCATGACTGTGTGATGAAATTTGGTACAATAGAACTTTAATTGTGAGAAATCGAGGAAGTTTTGGGGGGTAGTTGGTTTGGGTTTTTTTTAAACTTTGTTTATGGGAGTCTTTTTTGCTATCTGATCATGAGTTTGTCCTTTTTTCTTTAGTGTATTTCTTATTTCAGTAGAAATCAATTCTGTTTATACTGAACAAGGACAGGGAAGTTAGGTTTCTAATTTCTTAATAAGAATATAATTCTCAGAAGATGAACATAGCCATATATACTGCTGAAATCAAATAGCAGGTAAAGCCCAGTGAGAAGTGTAGGATGTGCCTCATGATAGTTTTAATAAAAGTTGTAAATAATTATAATTATTTCAGCAGAGAAAAGGGAGAAGGATCTGTCACTTAAAACAGTTTGTAGAAAAATACAACTGCAAACTCCACCATTAAGACTCTGGCTATGTTAATAAATAAGATAGTCCAGGGACTCTTTGGACCTCAGGCTAATTGGCACGGCATAGCAGGTTTTTTTACAGCTAAGCTCTCTTACCCTCCTAAATAGACCAGCTGTGTTCAAACTGCTATAGAGAATGATCCTTGGCTCAGGATTTGTCTGGGACAAAGTTAGACAGTCTTAACAATGACATGCTAGGGACTGTGCTAGCAATTTTGCAGTATAGATGACTGCATGCCAGTGCTCAGGCCCATGCCATGTCCTGTTAGATTAACTGTTACAGAAGTATCTCAAAAACACAAGTTGCTTGGCTCACAGTACTTGGGTTGGATTATTACCCACAGTGATATCTACAAGGCTGAATACTGCAGATCTAGACCTATGTAAGTTTGGGTCCTGACAGAGCTGACAAGTCTGCTAGGGAACTTACACGCAAATCTATTTTATCTATATTTAAATTAAAGTTAGGGTTTCATTTACCCTACTTCTTCATGCAGAAAAAATAAACACTTTTTGCTGAGGGCAGCGTACACATAGTTGGGCTAAATCATATTTTGAAGACTAAGTTTGCTCAAAATCTAACCCTGCTATTCCTCTAATTGTTGTGTCTCAAAGAAGTAACTAAAGTAAATGGGACTAATCTGGACCCTGGCAGACCTTTTTCTTCTTGAATATTCCATGAATCTAGCTGTTAAATGGTTCATAGTCCTACTTCAGATTTTCTATTCATTAAATAGTATGAAAGAAAAAAAAAGAAAATGTAATTGTGTATATTACCTTGTAATTACGTCTGTGTAGTTTCCACTCCATTAAATCTTTTCATATGATTCAGAAATTCTTCTCGTTTCTTGAAACTAATCCAGGTGGAACTTTGACACTAATGAAGGCACCTGTTCTGCTTCAGTCCAGTTTTCCTAGATGGTGCTTAGGAAGGAACAAAAGACATTTTAGTCTTCTAAAATTTTTTTTATAGTCACAAATATAAGAAAATATTCAGCTTATTCTGAGGCAGGTTTTAGAAGCTGAAGAAGATACCTATGGCAGTGATGCGTGATGAATTCAGCATAAACAAAAGATGGAATAAATTCAAAGATTGAAAACTGAAGTTAAGAAATTCATGCAAGAGTTGCAGTGCCAGTTTTTTTAATATTAAGATATGTAAAACATTACAATAACTTGCAAAGGATTATGGGAAACCACTTTATTTTGGAAACATGGTATTCTCAAAAGCTTATATTATAACCTCAGTTTTTCTGGATGAGGTTGTAGCATCTGGCATGGGCCGGGTATTAGTGAATGAACATTAGTTCTCTAGTTAGCAAAAGAACTTTAGGAAAAGAAAGTGGCCTAATTTTAAGAATGAAGGAGCACCTCCAGCATGAACAGCCTGTTAATCACTGAGAAAGCTGCAAACACATAAAGAACCCTCCAGGGGGCAGATTTTGAGCACCAGTGGTGGCAACAGACAGGTGTTAAGCACCACAGGAACTTGAACAGATTAATCAGGAATCACATTTTCTCTATCTGAGCCTACCAAAGATGGTATTCAGTCAGAGAATGGAGCAAGAAGCCTGGGAACCCCACGGCTCAGCTCCAGGACCATACCCTGCATGGTGGGGACTTCAATGACGATCTGCCCAACCTTCCTCCCAGACTGTGCCATATCTCCCTCAGGACAGGGAAGTCACATAACTCCTAAAAGTGTTCATTTATCAATGGTTAAAATGTCTTGGTATCTACGTCTCTGCACTGTCCATTGGTGTCCGAGGTGGGGTAATGATTACAGGAATTGCAGATAGCAGTGGGAAAGGGAGCAAGAAAAAAGAATGTCTTGTCCCTGGATGGGAGGATGAACAGCACCTCTTAACATGATGTTTAACCCAAATGCATCCCTCTATTGGAAGGTGAGGGTAGAGAATCCTGGGGTACTGGGAAACTAACTTCAAGAAGGTTTCAACCTGAATAAGGGGAACAGGGAAAAATGTACAATCTTAGTTTTGGGTTGTACCTTTGCATACAACATTTTAGTGGAAAAATGACAGAAACTGGAGGAAGAGAAGGGTGATCCAGAAAACAAAGCAAGTGCATTAGAAAACAGTAATGACTTGTTAAGAGAAACTCTGAGAACTGCTCACCAAGCCTGTGATACAGAGCAGAAAAATCACAGAGAGCAGTGGCAGAGCTGGCATGCCCCAAAGTGGAAGTGGTTGCCAAGGGAAAAGGGTTGCATTCTTGATCTCAAAGGTCACTGCAACCATGTGTTCCTGATTGGGACCTGGGACACTGGGACAGGGAAATCTGGTCTTACTTTTTCTCCTCCTTCTCCAAGGACAAGGTGGTTGGTTGACTCTACAGAAGGGGGCAGCCCCCATCACAGTCATTAAACAGCAAAGGTAGGAGTGGAGCAGACGTGTTGGCACCAGGAGCCGGCTGAGGCATACGACCAGGGGGGCAGGACAAGGTGCTCAGGCTGCTGTGATGCACCCTGAGTGGCCACAGTGGCATGTCACCCCCTACCACCTAGCAGGATTGTAAGAGCGGAGGTGAGGGGAATGATCACATGGTTGGTACAGTGCAGGGAAGTAATGCAATTTATAAAACTGCATACATCTTTGATTAAATGCTCTGGTATCCGAGTCATTTTAGTCTCCACACTGTCATTTGGTCTTGAACCGTGACAGCGGTGGCAGGGGTGTGTGTCTCCTCCTGTCAACATTGCTTTGTAATGCTGCAGCAGAGCATAGCTATAAAGCTGTTACCACTTTCCACTTTCACTCATTATTAACATTTTTGGCTCTATTTACAGATCAAAAAACAAATTGTTATGTTAATGACATGACTGACTTTTCTGAAGAATTGGTGAAGCTGAATGGCTACTTTAGTCTCTTCCACCCTTTGGTCAAAATTTATTCCAGTGCACTGAAGTTTCTCAGATAAGCACTAGCTTGCATTCGGATCACTCCAAAGGCAAATGTCAGAAAAAAAGTCTCAAAGCACTATGCAACCAGATCTAAGATCTTAAAATAGACAGCTTGAACTAGGCACCCAGAATTTGCCTGAAGTCAAACAATGTGAATCCATCCTTACTTAGAAGCCTCAGTTGATTGCCTAAAAGTGGGTGCAAGGAATCTGAAACTTGCTATCAATTAACCTCTTTATTTCAAAAAAGAGTTCATTTCAATAACCTGGTGATATCAAAAGATTATTCTCTCATCACAGAGCTTTTCTCTTCCTATGGCTCTATTGTGAACTTAGAACCAAGACAACCATACAACTCTGGCAATAAATCCCAAAATGCTCTCAGGTATATAGAGTTGAGATCAGGCCATGGGTTGGGTGCAACACAGTGGGGCCCACAGCTGGGCAGGGCAGGGCTGTGGTAAAGCCTGAGATTGGCATGCCTACAGCATCACTGAGGCAGGGAATCATGGACCTGGGCCGAGTTCCTGGGCCAATGAGCAGGGACTGGGGGGAGGCCCAGGTGGACTAGTCAGCACCAGTGAGGCCCATTAGAGTATTCAGGGCTCTGATAATTTTCATTAAGGGAAGTTGTACTTGCAGAGCAAATATGGGATGGTAGATATGGAAAGGAACCTTAAACTAAGTTTCAGGGTATGATCTTCATTGCACTGCTTTTGTCTTATGCTTGTTTTCCCAAATGTATTTCGTCATCTCAGACTGGAATAGTACAATAAAAGAACTTACATGTGTGACATTTTGTCTCTTGATACAGCTGCCTGAAAGTCTTTTTAAACTGCTTCTGACTCAAAGCTTCAATGCAGGGGCAGAGTACTTAGCAGCTTCATCTACAGCAGGTTTTTTTCTGAGAATGGCAACACGGTAGTAATGGAAGAGTCTTTTTTTTTTTTTTCCTGTTGTTTCTGCTTTTGTTATTTTTTTTTCCATAGCACTTTATTCATTGACATTCATGTTCCTGTTAATGCTTCAGCAGAACTCAGAAGCATTCTTTGTAGTGCCAAAGCTGTCAAAGGAAGTTTAGCACTTCAGTGGAAACACAGCAGAAATATGGACAACTCAGAGATGAATTTCACCACATTGAAATAGTTAAACACTGATTGTAATGGCATGCCAATACAAAGTATAAATGGCTCACAGATTTGTGCTGAGTGCCTACTTAATGAGGAAGTCTGTCAGTAGAGGTAAGGATATGTGTGCCCACAGAAACTCTACTTTCCAATTTAATTCTATTGATTAATAGGTTTATCTACTACTTTATTACCTGGAGGCATTAGATAATGTGACTTTGAAAAAAACAGAGCATAGTAGGAGACTGTAGCCCCATCCATGTATTGTGGTCCTTATTGTATCTTCAAGGAAGACCATGTGTCAGAATCAATACAGGAAGCAAAACGCCACCAGAGAAACTCTGGGAGTAATTATGCTTGAAGCAATTACCATAATTCTTTCTGTGACTTTGAAGAGTAGAGAGGAAATGTGCATATCGTGCCCTATTTGCTGAAAATTGTCATTTTAGTCTTTACCCAATGAATTTTGAAAGCTCACAGAAGCAGTGTTTATGGAGCTAACACTTTGCAGAAACAAGCGGCAATTCCAGGAGATACCTGGAGTTTAGAAATCTCTTGGCCAAGAAAAATCAAACATTCACGTTTTGCCTGATCCTCATTTAATGAAACAAGATGTTTAGAAAAACCCATTTCTCTTTCACAGTCAGAGCAAGGACAGTTGTACCCAAAAGCTTCAAGGGAAACACAAAACTACATAACTTGTGTCAGTAAATGACACATCAGGTGTTCCCTAATGTGAGCTTCTTTAAAATGAAATCTTTTAATTTCTATTTGAAGCTAAATGAACCACAGAAAATAACCCAATTGAAAACACATCAAAATAAAATACAGAATGGATTTTGTCCGCAAGCAGCACACAGCTCATTACATATTCTAAATTTTGCTCCCAAAAGAAAATAGTTATCATTACATTCCATAGCCATGACAACAGCCTTGTTGTTATTTTTGATCAGTTCATTTACCTGCTCAGGTTAAAATGTGTTACAAGTTAATCCACAGTGTAACTGAGTACCAGACCTTCCCCATTCCATTGCTATGACAGCAAAACTCAGGGCATAGATTACTCATCTGCAGTAGGAATAGATAAGACTATGTGAATGCTGAACTACATCTTATGGTGTTGGAAAGTTGCGGCTTCAGTCACTGTTGAGATTTTTTAATAAAAGTTAATATAGATTAGTACCTTCTCAGAAGACTTTAAGATTTCCAAGAATGTTTTTGGAAAAAAAACCCCAAACAAACAGAAAACTCTTCACCCACTAAAAAAAGCCTCTGGCATTTGACCTTCAGTCAGCCAGTAAATAAATCTTCAGTCATTTAAGAAATTCAGGGTCCTTCCAATGTGTGGTTCATTTCACTCTAAAATAGAATCTGAAATACCGCTGATGAATGACACTCTGGTGGTGCCTGTTTCTCCTCTTTGACTATAAAAGGGCAGCTGATGGTGACTTTGACAGTAAACTTTAGACCTCTACAGTGAGTTTAATACTACCCAAGGCGATTCACTCTTTGCCAACAACACACACAGTCATGGCCGTGTCACATTCATCCTTTTTGGTGAAATAACCTAAACTTAAAATGCTGAGCCATGAAATGAGACTAGCAATCAGGTATCTGAACCTCCATTTTACACACTATTGGTACTATAACATTGACAACAGGAAAAGCTAGGGTTTCAAGTGGAGCAACCTCTGTATTCCTCCTGTGGATTGGTTTTGAGACTTATGGGACCACACAAAACCCAAAATATTTGTAACATCATATTAACTAGTAATGACGGCATCCCCTTGAAAAGGGAGCCGTTGTCTGATCCAGCTAGAGCTCAAGCATTTACATTAAACTTTCACTGCATAAATTGCTAACAGACATTACAGTAAGCTGTCTGTCTTAAGATATTCACCCACCATAGCCTTTAATGATCACTTACATTTTTTTTTGGTTGTCGTAGGTTTTCTTCATCCCCTTCTATTTTTCTAACATCCCTTTTAAAATCTGTACTGTAACACTAAAAGTATCCTAGCACGTGTCTCAGAACACTGGTTTTCAGTATAAAATATTTTGGTTTGGCATGGGTTGCACAGGAAGTAAGTATAGGCATATTCCTAATTAATCCCCAAACAAAATTTCCACTTTCTCTAACCACCTTCTATACCTTGCAGCTCACCATTAAGTGCCTTATTTTCTACCTGGTCTCTCTTGGCTGTCCCACACAAAACTGCCCTTTCTCTGAATCACCTCTGCCAAATTTCTTGTCTGCTGCCAGAATTGCTTCAGCGTTGTTAACTTACGCACATGCCATTTGGCACTCAGCAAGATCTATCAGAATTTCCAATTTATTGGATGCCCTCTATTCTCCACTTGGCTCCCTCTCCTCAAACAATACCATGCTTACATTTATAATGTTACAGCCACAACGCAGAACAAACTGACAAGAGCTTATGAGAAAATAAAGGGAACAGCTGAGAGGAAATAAGATAAAGAACCGTGTTGTGTACCAGTCTGCTACTCTTCATCTCTCCTCCCAGGTTTCCTATTCTGTTTGGTCAAGTCTCTTATGTCTGTCTTTTCCATTTATAGGCCTGGGTTACTCTACTGCTTTAATAATTGTTGTTTGTTTTTTTTTTTCCAGTGTATTTTTTTTTCAAATTATACGGTATCTTCAGTTTTCAGATAGGCATGTATAAAAAGCCAGTTTAAACATCTGAAGCTCTTGACATTCTTTTCCAAGTCAGGAGCGTATGTACTCTGGGTAAGCATATGCTCACTAGACTTTCAAACCTGCCAAAGGCTTATCTACAAGCAGATGTGTATACAAGCCTCCCTGTTTGAAACTTTCTATCTTTCTTATATATTAACACGTGGCCTCAGTTCCTACAATGCCAACTACGAGTGAACTTCTTTTAGTAACCCTAGCAAAGATACAGACAACAGCGTCAATGATTTTTTATGTCTGGTAAAACATACATTCATGTTCACAAACAGGACTTTATTACTAGAATCAAAGGCTAATTGGCTCATAATCTATTTTTAAGATAAGCCGCAATAAGCAGCCCTTCAAATGGAAGGAAGTCCATGAATAATGGCTTGTCATCTAGCAGGAGCCAATAGTTATGTACTCAGGAATGACCTTAGTATGTTAATCCATTTTCAAGGAAAGCTGAACAGTCACCTACCTGGGCTGCCTCCAAGGCTGACCCATTTAATTTCTGCCCGGGAGACATCTCAGTGTTCTGTCTTCTCTTCCAGACCAAAGTGAATAGTTACTTGCCTGGGAGGCACTTTACCAAGTTTGATGAATTGCCTCACAGGCTGACCCAAACCCATACCTGTCTGGAAGGCACTGTCTTTCTATTGACCTAATTATTAAGCAGACTGTAACAGTTACATATCCTAAGATGTGTAATGTAAATTATATCTAAAAGTGACTGTCTGTAGCCTTTGATTAATAATTCATATTTAAAGCAATCTTGATTTTTAAAAGTAGCAGTGACTTTTCCCTCAGAAAAATATTAGAATATTCACTTAACCATTGTAAATCATAGTTCCTTTTTTTTTTTTACTTGATCAGTTTAATGATCTTTACACTGCAAAATGTGAAAGAACAGGCATTTATATTTCAGGTTTTCAAGGTCATTGTGAAGCTTAATTTATGATCATAAACGTCTTTGTAATCTTCATTTAAAAGATGTTATAAATGCAAAATAGTAGTGGTAGTATTTCTTAAATCTGTTCTGGAGTTCACTAGACTCTTAAAAAAATGAGCCATTGACCTGACAGTTTAGATTTTTAGCTGAACATTGTCAATAACTACAGAAGAACACACAGGTGAATTTGATAGTGGAAGACTAATAAGACTTAATAACTAATTATGTGCTAAATAAAGAAGAAAGGCAAGTAAAGGATGATGTGGGTAGTAAGACTAAATGAAAATTAGAGAATACAAACAAAATTATCCCAGGAAAAATCATGAGTTGAGAAACATTCAGATAGAAACAATAATTAATCCCATAAGAAACATTATCTCCACCATTATCACAGTGAGGTAAATATATTTTCTCTGCACAAATTTTCAGAAGAAGAGCAGAGAAAAATATTAAGAAATATAAAAAGATTATTAAAATCAACTTCTACATTATCAATAAAGCATTATTTATATATTTATATGTGATGACCCCAGCTACACTTCACACAGATGCCTGATGCTCCTCCCAACACAGGGAAAATTTCTTCTTTTGAGCACATTTAGAGCTCTCTGTTATTATGTATGTGTGTCAGAGCAATTTGTCAAGTGGATGAAAAAGACCAAAATATAGCAGTCCAACTAGTTAAAATGTGTATTGATATTTTTTATGGTTTTTTTTTTTTACTTATTTCATCTTTTCCTTGTAGTAGAGATACCTGCTTAGCTATATTCTTCAACTTTCCATTTAGAAAGAGTACGATTTTGAAATAAAAATATCTAAGCAACACAACTTCCATGTGTGATGACTTAGACATCAAGTACCTGCTGCACAGCTGCAGTAGGAAGTGTAGTAGGGGGTTTTAGACACACAGTAACATAGCCAACCTTCAAAGTAAGTATTTTATTTTCAAGGTTATGGACGATTGTATCATTACAGAATACAACAGGCAGCTCAGAAACTGCCTCTGAAATCAGAGAATGCATCAGAGAGAGGAGGTCCAAGTCACAGAAGACAGACTATGACAGCTGACTGAGCTATAGCCTGTCTGGCATCCCTAAATGAGATACTCTGCACTATGGACACGGTCTCAAGGAAAACTTCTCCATCTTCTTTCTGCCTACAGTGGATTAGTTCAAAGTGTGTTCAGTAATCATTGCCACAGAACCTAGGTACAAAATCTATCCAAACAATTGACTTCTTTCTCCCAGCTGACAACTAGACTTCTCTTTTTTTGACATTCTTACTCTCCCAGTTCTAAAGGCTTTCTGTCCCCCATCATGTGAATCTGAGTGAAAATCTTCTGGTGCTTTCTACTACTTTTTCATGCCACCTCAAACTGTGTACCTAAATCACATTTTTGGATACAGATCAGTATTCATTTTTGATCATTCCTCTATTTGACAGTGGTAGTAAGCATCCTGCTTGTCTGCTTAAAGTAATAATCAGGGTAATTTGTACATTGGGAATAGTGACTTATTCTATTACTGCTAGTACTGATACCACTAGAATTATTTATAAATTGTGCCAGTGGTTTTATAAACATCCAGAACAGCAAATGAAGCACATCAAACAACTTGGCCAGTCATACAAACTCAGTTCAAAGGTAAACCAACATGACACTTTTGCTTTGTTAAACATAACAAAGTCTACGAGAAAAAAAAAATAATGCCCAAAGCTCTTTCTTTGTCTATGGAATCAAATGCCTAAAGAGGGAGATCTCAGCTTTCCAATCATTAGAACTGATGAGTAATTGGAATTTCCATCGCACAAAATTCCCCATTTTACATTATTTTACTTTGGGTCGGAATACATATCTGAAAATGTAGCTGTTTCCCTGGAAGGGAAATTTTCATAAACAAATAAGTTTTCTTCTCTCCCATTCGGTTGCTCTGGAACATCGATTAGAAGGGTTTTTTCTTTTATTTTTTCTTAAACATAGTAAAACATAGGAAAAGATTAACTTTTTTTTTATATATATTTCAGTGGTACAGGCTTTCAGAAAACACATTTAAATATAAAAGAATAGTCCATAAATTAAACACTCTCTTATTCTTTAAATTAAATGCTCTTATTTGCTCTGTGTTATGGATCACGTGTTTTTTCTTTTTTTCCTAAATCTTCCAACTGAAAACAAGACAGAGAGGATCTCAATTTTTAACATGATGAAAAAGTGAGTTTTGTATTTTTGCACATGTATTTGTGTTCAAAAATACTTTCAGGATTTTTTTTTTTTTTATATTATAGTTAAGAGAAATAAGTGAATAAGGGAAATTATGAAATAAATAAAAAAAAAAAAACCAAAACCACACCATACTGAAAGTTCAGGTCAAGTTGAAAGATTAATTTTAAAAACAGGGTTCTTGTAAGATGATATTAAAAAGCAAAGACCCTGAAGAGTTAAAAAAAAAATCAGCTTCACCTTGTGCTTAAAATCCCTAAGGGCTGCACTTACAATATGTCACCTTATCACTCATGCTTGAAGTGCTTTACTGCTTAATCACGTAATAGTCTCAGCTTGAACAATATCTGAGACAAGAAGAACTCTGTCTTCTTCAATTCTCACTAGAACACCGTGTGTGATAAAGTAAAAGCTTTGGTCAATACGTTTTTGCTTTTTTACTGCTTGTTAAAATTCTGTAAAACTTACTGCAAAATTCTGAAAGTAGTAGTGAGAAAACTCTCCTCCACCAGGATTTCTCTCAGCCCACTTTTAAACATGATCCATAATTTGATCAAATGCTCTTGGGCACTATTAAATAGTAATAATGAACTTCACCTAAAGCCCTTAGTAATTTTGTTCCACATTTCCTTCTCTAATTATCCACTATTCCCTATTTATTATTGCTTCATTCCCTGCCTTGAGGCCTTCTAAAAATACTAAGAATGATAAATTAAACAATACATTTTGGCACCAAGTTAACCAGTGGGGAGGGTTATAATTTAATGGGTTGTCTTCTGAATTAATTATTTCTGAATTATTTAATTGCAGCTTCTAAACAAAATTTCTTGCTGAAAGTGTGACACTGAAAGCTAATCTTCCTATAGACTCTAGCAAAAGGAAAAGCTGAACATTAAAAACATACATGTTTAAATTAAATTCACAGGGTGTCTCTATGCAGGTAAGTAGAAACCTTCCATTTGCATTTATATTTATATTTTTGCTAATGAGCAGTGTCTCCTCCCAAGAGCCATAACAGTATTTTTCAGGGTAATCTCACAAGTGTAATCACCAGGCAAATGGCACTCTGGAGTGAATGTCTTTTTTCCCCATCTTTATTTTTTAAGTAAAAATAGTCATTGGCTTTTATATGACGTCCTTATGCTTTTCATTCAAAATCAATTTTAAATAAAGCTCTGATTTTCTTTTTAATGTTAGAAGTCCCTGTTCTTTTCCAGCTTTATTAGTCAGTCCTGATATAACTTCACTTGTTCTTAGTTTCTAAAAAAAAAATTAATTATTTTGAGGAATATAACATTTGGAGGAATGCTGAGTAGAGGGTGGCATTTGTGTGCTTTGTTTAACCAAGTTTATATGGATTAACCCATACAAAAAATTTTCCTGAGATACAGCACAGCAACTCTGTCAGTATCTAGACACATATTCTAGACATGCTTTTTTCTATTGATACTGAAAATTCTTACTATGGAAATAATTAAACATGCTATGCAGCTTGTCACTTCTCTGGGATCAACAAAAGGAAGAGAAAATCAGGTCGTGTCAGCCACTTAGTATGATGGCCTACATTTTGCAGGACTATGTTCTTTCCTGAATAAAGGAAGATCATATAATTGCTGCACTTATTAGGCATGTCAAATGTTGGGTATTTTTCCTCGTCTTACTGCTGTCTCTGTTTCAGAATAAAATTTTCAATAGCATTGTGTTCTTCAGTTTTCACGGTTTTATATTTTTACTTCAGACCGTTTCCCTGCTAGTTTTGGTGCTATGGCTGTGAGGTGCCACAGCAATACTCCATTGTCTATCATGCTACCAAAAACTGGTAGCGAGGAGGAAAGTAAAACATGTCTTAGTCACCCAGAAATTCTAGATCATTTCACACAGAATTTCAGTGTAACGGCATTGACTCCTCAATAGGCACAACAGATAAGAATATATTCTAAGAAAGAATGTCCTGTTTTCACCATTTTGAATAGAAATTTACTGAAGCTTTTGTTGACATATTTTTTTAAGATATATTAAGCAGGGTGGTTCCTTCAAACCCATCATATAATTAATGGTGTTTCTTCAAACTATCCTAGGGCATATCTGCAGACACATCCAGGTTCATTTTAAGACATTAACTATCTTTGAACTAATAAGGCAAAGCTTATGCAACATTTCAATAAGGGATAGAGCAAAAAAAGCCCCACAAGAAGTGGGGCTAAAATTTAGCTTCTTACCATTTTATTTGTGTCCTCACCACTCCCAGACCCTTATTTGTTGCCTTTTAATTTACCAGGATACTCCCTCTGAATATATATGTGGGTTCCGTAGGTGCTCTAGCCACTCTTTCGTGTACCAGAGAGGAGGCAGAGAAATCCTCTGACCAACATTTTGTCGCGTAATATGCCACTTTCCTAGCTCAAGCCTAAGCTGTGCGTGGTGGTGTCTGTAGCAGCTGCCTTCCTGGCCTAGTAAGAAGAAGACAATGATGATAAAGTGACATGACCTATACTTACCTGGAAGATCCCAAGCTTTATGGTAAGGCAGAAAATTAAAGCAGTAACCTGGAAACTTTCCATGTATTATCTGAAGGAAGGTGAGAGCTTGTGGGCCAGATTTATCCTTACTGTTGGTCTGGCAATTCTATTCCAGCGTACTCTGAATTTCAGTCTCGATCACTTAGAGGAATTTCAGTCCCAATCCCTTAGAGGAATTTCAGTCCAAGAAGTGTGGACAAAAATTAACAACTCTCTGCCACTAGAAAAATGTCCAAGTATTTGTGCTATTACCTGGGACAAATCCTCAGCATTACAAAACGTTGTTGAGTCTCGGAGCTAAGACAGAAATGTAATAGATAGCAGAGGTGTTTATGGTACAAGGACTAGATATTGCATGCTTTTGGGCTAAGCAGAGGTGAAGAAGGCTAGATATTTGCATTGCCTCAGTTTCTGATTTTTTAGATGAAGAGTATATTAACTATGGGCAGCTGTCCATGTCCTGTTTGAAGAACTTTCTGGAGAGCAGAGTGACAGAAACAGTAAAAGGGATACAGAAAACTGTGATCTTTTGGCACATGATGAGGATAGGAGACTCCTGAGTGTACTTTCTTGCATGAAGGAAGAACCAAGCCTTAGAAATTATAAAAATAAGGAAATTATCTGAAGTAGCCAAAGATGACTGAGTGACTCTTTCTGCTATTCAGAAATTCATAGACTGAAAAGGAGTGTAAGAAAATATCTTTGTTGTGAAACTCCAGAAGGGTAAGTTTAGTTTTATTTAACTCATAATGACACCTGCAGTTTTCTGTGTTTAAAGAGTTGTTCTGTTCTAGTATCTTATTTTCTGTTTCAAGCATATCATTGATCTAAAGCCTGGAAGCAAATGAGAAGACTGGCTTGCTGGAACAACTTCATAATATAACCATTTTGCCTGTGTTTCTCTGATCTCTATGAGCCACTTAGAGGAAATGGGTTGATGAGTATCTTTTCTTTTGTTGCTAGGCTTGATCATCCAGGACATAATTAGTGATAAAGTTGCTCTAAATTGCAGATCTTCCAAGTCCAGCTGATTAAATTTATACATAATGGCCTCAATCTTTTTAATAAGCCTCCTTAATACATCTTCCTTAACTCAAAGTCTGGAAGTTGTTAATCATATCTGTATTATGTGTAGGTGATTTAGCTTTCCTTCAGTCATCTTTTTATAAATACTTGGCACATACCTGGCAATGAAATAGTTTGGCGAAAGTGTGCAGTCATATATACTTACAGTGGCATGTAATCTTGACTACAGCCAATAAAAGTATCTCATATTCTGGAGACCAATAAAATTTATCTAAAGAAATAAGATTACAAGAATTATACTTGATAAGGTTAATATATCAACCAGCAGAGAAAATAAAGGTAAAGCAGGAAAAAACGTTTTAAATTACAGCAAAAAAAAAAAAAAAATAGAGAGGTTAATTCAGAAGGGTTTTAATTATTGATATATTATTTCACCCTTTGTATTAGACAGAATTGTGGGAACACTGTTGAAGAGCATATTTATCCATGTACTAATAATTTGGGTAAACATATATGCACGAAGATGTGTTTCTTAGGAAAAAAATCTGTTTCACATCTGAAAATAATGAACATGAAAATCTTCAAGTATTCAATAGGTTATACAAATTCCAAAATGGCCATGTAATTTTTGAAATTGAAAACATAATTTGGCTTAAAATAAGAGCACAGAAGTTTCACCATGTGGCATTTACAGATAGCTATGCCTGAGTAGCTCTGTTAGTTTTGAAAAGATATTTATAATTGTCTTAGGTTAATTGTTTTGAAATAGTATCCACAAAAACACTGGGTTCTTTTTATTTATTTTACAAATATCATAAGCTATTTTTGTTCAAGTAATCTATAATTTAATTTTAAAATAATCTAGAGGTCATCTATACAAAAATAAAATATTTTCAGAGTATTTTATTTACTTTTAAGAAGCTCTCTTTCTGTGTGTAAAACCACTTCCTGTTTCTTCAATCAAAACCATAATGCTCCTGATTAATTACCTAAGTAAAGTTTTTTAGCTATGTTTAATGCAGTATTTTTCATACTGATTTACGAGAGTAGAAGTACTGTGTATTTGCTTTTGCTAATGTCCTAAGCTGGCAAATGGGTTAATGCTACTAAAATGTATATATGTGGGGTTTTTTTCTTTAATAGAAGAGGATGAAAAAGAACTGCCATTCATAGCTGAGTTGTGAAATAAAGATTAGAGTGATTCCAGTAGTTAGTACGACTGGCATTCAAAAACCAAATCATTCTTACGGTTTGCACATGATTTTACCACTAGCTCTTTCAGCACAAGTTTGACTTTTTTTCTTTAATTTCATTGCAAGATTCATGAGCTGAAGCCTGCTACATTTTCTCTTCTATTTCTCCATTTTTCATTATCCCACTGTCATGTACCTGACATCCTCATGCAAATGTACATAGTGACCTGTTCTATTCACAGTCATTCAGAGATAAGTACTGTAGTTATTTAGGGGTGAATGCAAATACTGAAGTAGCATTTGTAGTCTCAGTGTGGATTTTTCAACTGAAACACCGCTATAATATATATGTATGCTCGCTATTGAGCTTCCTATTCCTTTTGTACAAAATTGGTATTAAAGTATTAACGGGTTCTTTGATCATTTTAAATCTCTCTATGTTCAAGTTCTTGTACAAATATGAAGAACATTTTCAGGAATTAGGTAAAGTTGTAGGTTTTTTGTGTACTGATAAACGCTAAATCACTTGGACTTTTTTTCAGAACATGTAATCTAATCAGTTTTGAGTTACGTATATGCACAAAACCAAATGCTTATGGACAAGTGTTAGATGATTCTTCCTTCACTGAGAAAGTCAGAGACAGATCTTGATACATTTTCTGATTTTTCTGTTGTGACAGAGCTAAAGAAGGATTCTCATTGTATTGGCTGTTATTCCTGAAATGAAAAAGCTACGCACTTAAAAAATGGTGGCATCCACATACCTGCCCAGAAGTTCCTGAGCAAGAGTATGTAGTCAAGGCCTGTAGAATGCATATATGTGAAGTGATTCTAACATGCCAGTGCAGTGAATTCCATGCTCCAGACTTGCTGTCCGTCTGTAGACCTGAGTCATAAAGTGCGGGACAAAGTAAAACACACAGAAAAGGAGTTTGTTTACTACACAAAAGCTGCTGCAAAAAGTAGTAGATATAATGCTCCTCATAGAGTATCCCTGTCCCAAATATTTATATTTCATTGCATATCTGTGTTGATGAAAAACAAATACTGTAACCTGATTTTTCTGAAGAACCTCTGGTACTTTTTATGAATGGAGAATAAGAAAGATGCTACATTAGGAAACTGAATCAAAATTTCAACTTCTTGGAACTCCCCTTCTTAGAGAATATATTTCCCTTTAGACCAATATGTGAGACAGGAGACAAGGACCAAATTGCTTTCTACGTATACTTCCTAGCTTGTAGGGAAACATCCTTCAATACTAGGACCATCACTGTATTGGAAGATCCTGAATTTTCTTAAAGCTTGTAGAAGATGGACTTCTCACAGCACTGCATGTCCAGCTCAGATCAACAGCAGGCAACCTTATCCAAACCCTGAACCTAGAGCTTGAAGAGCTAGCTGATACGGTATGAATTATGCTGAAGGCTTCTCAATCAGAAGAGCTAGCCTATCTTGGCTCTTTCATTATTATTGAAAATCTTAACAGTGTTCTGTTCTGCAGGCTGCCCTAGAGACACCTCTTTTATATCTGAACTTGTACTAGGATTACCCCAATGTTGTTTTCCTTAGCCCTTGTACTGTGATGTGTAAGGCAATGGAAGTATAGGGAAAAAGGAAAGTTAAATCATTCCTTTGCCCTCCTTTCTGCCAAAAGGACCTTGGGAAGTCTGGTCTCTGAAGTTTAATTTCTTCATCAGTAAATTAGAATGAGTTCCAGTTCTTCCTTGGCAAAGAGTATTTCGTTCCCTGGCTGAAAAAGAAGAAACAGCCACTAATTAGATATTATGGAAATATTAAAGTGTTTAATAGCAAGTACTTCTTTGTGTGCTAGATAGACAGATAGTTCTCTTGTATTTTATTTATTTGTAAAAAAAGGTATTGTGTTGTGATTTCTAGAATCACCAAGTGAATCTGTTATTGACATGTTTCTGACTTTATTGTATGATTTGAAAGCATCTTTTTTATTTAGTGTTGTTACCCTGAGGGAGGTAGAGAAAAAAAGCAATAGAATAAGATTGACTGTAAATCACTGAGGACTCTCAAAGAGCCAGATCTCTTGCAGGGCTCTGCTATGGGGAAGACCACAGTGGTATTGTTTTATTATCTCTGCTTTCAAGATAACATGCTATGAATACTAATGTTAAGCAGCAACAATGAGAGAGAGATGGGGTGCAGGTATATAATAAGCAATAATAAAATGAGATTGTCAGCTGCTATTTCCATCTCTTACAGAATAACTAAGTCTAATCTATAAGCAATTAATTTTGTTAAAAATGGTTTACATGCACATTGTAGTGCATTGATTCCAAATTCTTGAGCTGCTTCTAAACAAGATCATGTTTTTCATCAGGCATGTATAGTGTCTTGAAACTAGAAAAACTCACAATTTCTCTTTCAGAGGAAATATAAACAGCAATGCAGCAACAATATACTTCAAAAATTCCTAAAAAACCCTCTAAAAACACCAAACCCTTAAAAATTCAGCATATGTAACATAGCAATAGTCATGGATAGCAGGCTATGTGACAAGATAAGAAACATTGTATTATGTTTTCATCAAAAGTATGCCACAAAAAAGTATTAAAGGAAAAAAAAAATTAAGTAAATACTGCTCAGAATTAGTTTTTGCTGAAATTCCATCTTTTTTTTTCTCTGCAAAGTATTAAAAAACTTTAAACGAAATATTTTACAATAAACATAAGACAGTTTAGGTTGGAAGGTCATTGTACAGCTGAGTTTTTAATATCTCCAAAGATTAATATTATTCAGCCTCTCTGGAGAACCTGTTCCAGAGTTTGACTCTCCTGACTGTGATTTTATATACACAGTTGGAATTTCCATTGTGGTGGCTTTTGACTGTCGCCTCTCAACCTTTCACTGTGCATTTCTGAGAAGATTCTGGCACTCTCCTCTCTGTAACTGGCAAAAGATAGCTGAATGCAGCAAACAGGTTGTTTCTTAACCTTTTCTTCTCCATGTTGAAGAAACTGAGCTTCCTCAGCCTGTCTTTATTTCATGTGTTCTTCCTGTCTCTGTTAAGACTTGCTCCAGTTTATCAATGTTTCTCCTTTACTGGGGAGCTCCAAACTGGAAACAATACTTCAGGAGTAGTCTCAGAATTGCCACATAATGGAGAGCAATCACTTCACTTTGCCTGCTGACTGTACTTTTCATAATGCAGACCAGTTTTACTGGTTAGCCTTCACTGAAACAAACACTGCTGACTCATGTTCAACTTGTTGACGACCACAGAATCCTTTGATACAAAATGACTCCTCACCCAATCAGTGTCCACCTACATTGTGGCATGATGTTATTGCATTCCAAGAACTGGACTTTGTGTTTGTATTGGTTGAACTTTATGAAGTTTCTCTCAGCCCCTTCTTCCATCTCGTAGAAGCCCCTCTGAATGACAGTTTACTAATTACTCTCCAATTTATTTTTTTTTTTTTCTTTTGCAAACTCACTAAGTGTATTCTTTCCCACTGTCTAGGTCATTGATGACAATCTCAAACAGGATCAGCCCTTGTATTAATCCCAAAGGATCATCATTCAAAAAGATGTTTTTGAACGGTTACTACTTATGATCAAGCTTTTTATCAGTCCAATCATTCTTATCTACCTTGTTCTCCACATTTCTAGGCCATTTCTCTGCAGTTATACTACAGGGATATCACAGGTGACCCCACTGCACTTGCCCACTCAGCCAGTTAACTCAATATAGAAGATAATCATATTGAACAGGCATGACTTGCCCTTGGTGAATCCATGCTGGCTGTTTCCAGCTACCTTTTTGCTTGGAAATAGCTTCCCAAAGGATTTTCTGCTTTTTTTTCATGGACAGTGTGTATTACCATGGATTGTCTTTCCATTTCAGAAGATGGGCATAATAATTACCTTTTTCTAGGCTATAGGGAACTCTTTTGACAGGTACAACCCTTTGAAGATGACAGAGAGGGACCTTGAAATGGCATCTGCCGGGTCTCTCAGCACTTTTGAATGTCTTCAGTCTGTCCTTATTATACATTTATACAGTTTGTTAACATGGTCCTTAACTTGATGTGATTCTGCTATTAAATTGTACTTCATTTAGTCAGACATGGGAGGCCTAACAGCAGACATTGCAAGTACAAACTGACACAAACGAGAAAATTAGTATATCTGCCTTTCAATTCTCTGTCATCAACAAATCACTTACCTCAGTAATAGCAAGCCTGTGTCATCTTTGTTTTCTGTTCTTGTTGTTGCCAATGTACTTATGGAAGCCCTTCCTGTTGCCTTTCACATCCCCCAGTTTCAACTACAGCCAAGCTTTAGTTTGTCTAATTGCCTAATTCCGTTTGTACATCTCATGTAATATTTCTCTTTTCCTTCTGGCAGGCGGTCTCTGTTTCCTCCTTCCATGCATTTCTCATTTGCATTTGAGTTCAGTCAGGAGTTTTTCTCCATTCTGGCCTTATGCCAAACCAGTTTGACTTCAGCACAACAGGATGGACCATCCTTGTGCTTTGAGGAGTTTGTCTTTGAAGATAACCAGCTCTCTTGAGTTTTGGTTTGTTTTTTCTTTCTACCAATTCCCTGAACAAGCAAAATCTGATCTTCTGAATCCTGTGCCCTTATTATGCTTGCTCTCATCCACATTTTCCTGAGGATATTTAATTACATCATCTCATGGTCCCAGGGTGAAAGTTGCTATTGACCAATCACATCACTCATTTTTACTCACAAGTAACAGATCTGGCAGATCTGACCTCCCAACTTCTGTCCATACAGCATCTGCATCACAATATGGTCCTTGATGCACTGCAGAAGTCTCCTGGTTTGCTTGCATCCAACCATGTTGCCCCTCCAGCAGATACTGGGGTAGTTGAAGTCCTCCATCATAACCTTGTATTGTAAGCATGAGATTTCTTTGTGCAGTTTGAAGCACTTCATCATCTGTTTGATCAGGAGGTCAGTATCCAGTGCCTGCCATGATATTCTCCCTGGCTGTCTCTCCTCAAGTCCAGTCTCAAAAGCAGCTGATCAGCCTGTCATGTGTTCCATAGCAAAGCTCTGTGTATTTAGTTAACTTCTGGATGTAAAGCACAACATCCTTTTGTTTTCTTCCCTGCCTCTTTTTCCAATATGAACCTATCACAACATGCCAAACATTCCACTACTGCATGACTGCAAATTTAGCAAGATTTGCAATAACATTAGAACTAACTTTGTTCCTAAATTATCCATCTGCCACAGAATCTGTTTTTCTCCTTTGCTCTTCTGTTCTCCATTCAATTACACCTCCCTTAGAATTTTGTATTTTCTGGGGATAAGAAGTCAGTTTTTATCTCTAAAGCTGAATCCAACACAACTCCATAATGTACTTGCCTGAGAATAAGCATAAAATTTCTGTAATTTGCTCAGGTTTTTTTGTTGTTTGTTTGTTTGTGTTTTTTTTTTTCTCTAATTCACATATCCACATCATGAGACAAATCTGCCTTAACAACACAGTGTGCTACAATACTACAATACAAAGCTGCCTTTCTGCTACAAGTTATAAGCAAAATGCGTTAGGTTTCCTATGTTCCTGTGTTCATGCTTACATTTCAACTATTGTTAAAAAAGACTTCATTTTAACTCTATATTTGTTCATAAAGTGAGCAATTAACAATAAATCAATTATTTCATGCACATAAATTAATTTTTTGTTTATTATCTGAGAGAATATTAATGTGAAAATACACACACGCACACACATGAAGTCTGTGTGAACGTCAAACTGAAGCCTCTTTGAGAAAATGTCTATTTCTTGACCAGAATTAGATTATCAACACTGCTTATTGATATAATGATTCCTGTATGGTTTTGGTACATCCAACTTGCACTTTCCAAAGCAATTTCTCCATGTGATTCAGCAGTCAACATGGCTAGGTGGCCATCCCCAATCAACAGTTTGGATGTGATCAATATGTTTCAGAGAGTAAAAGAGTTTAAAAGTTTCAATGCAGTCTAGTCTGTGACGGTTGGGCTCAGGGACAAATAATGGCCATATACACATTTACTTTCCTAATGTACACACATACAGTATAATGGTTTATCATTACTTATCACTCATATCAAGTCTTAATTTCAAAAATTTTTGACTATGTATTGAGAAAACCCTAAAGAATGGATATTTTATAAATACAGTGTAGGGATTGAGTTAATAATCATGTGAGGGGAGTCACTCATAAGTAGGGAAACACAACATAAATACAAATAAATCATGATGGCACTGCAGATGAATTAATTGTCCTCAGTACTTTTCTGTCACATTGATTTACAAGGCTTCTTCTTTTAGCCTTAGGTTTAGGAACATCTTATTTTTAGTCAACTTGGAACTGTAACTTTATTTTCAGAATTAATTGCAACTTTTTATAAAACTGCTTTTTAAAGTTACATCTTATGATGTAGAGTACTGATTGGTATGGTGGAGAGGTTTTATCCCTCTGATATTAGCTCTCATTGAAAGATTATTAACTGGATTTAAGATACTCTTCAGCTATTCAGAACACAGCTTTCACCCAAGTCATTACATATTTTCCTTTTGTCAATTTCAATGTTTCCATTCCATTTATGAAACTGTACAGGCTGCCACACTTTATGAATTTAACATATTCACAATCTATCTTTTCCTTATATCAAAAATGCTTTAAGTTAGACTGGTGGTTAACATGACTGAAATGAATTAAAAAGAAAAATAACGGGACCTGTGTGTTATGCTTTTATTTTAATTAGAAACCTGTTGAAGTGGGTATTAGGCAGGTGCCCACAAATGAGTGAAATTAAGTCCTAGCTTCCTTGTCCCAAGATATATATGAATGCAAAGCTTTAGTGTCAAATGTACCTGCCTAAAACCATACACTTCTTATTTTGCTTCTCATCTCTACTCCACACTCAAGCTGGTTTTTACTTTCTGTAACTGTTACATCCTATGGCTAGTTTGAGAATTCTTTAGTAGTCCATGTAGCTGCATTTCCTGGCTCATTAGAGGGACAGAATCAATTCTCCTTTTATTACTTTAACCTCTTTTACCATTCCCCTCCAGTCTTAAGGTAGAAGTGAAATAAATGTGGGGGTTTTTTCCATATACATAAGGTGTGCGACACAGGTAAGCAGTGCAGGGTTATAGGGTCCTCTTAAACTTCCTGAAAATGTCACAGTAGATGGACAAATCCTATGCTGAAAAATAAAAGTTCATATTCGGACCTATCTTGATTTGGGCATCTAACTATTCAATGTCTAACAGAGTCATGTCGTGTGTTGTTTTCACCCTCAATAAGATGGTTATCCATCTCCAGAAGGTAATCCATATCATGTTAGGATGGTGAATAAAAATAACATTAATTGACCTCTGCAGGTGTCTTTTTTTTTTTTTTTTCCCCTAAGACATGGAAGAAGACTTAAGATGACTACATTACAGATGTCTAACTTTTAGGCACAGAAAATGAGGTGAAATTAATTTTACTCTATGTGTAACAGCTGGTAAAGTCTTAAGTGTGATAAAGATTACATTTAGACAAATTATACAGTCACATAATAACACTTATTTTTCCTGAAACACAAGTCCTGGACAACAGCTTTATATTAAAACTCTTGGCTTTGTTTTCAGAATAAATTTGAAAGTCAGATCTTCTGACAAAAATGCAATCCATGCAAGTTCATCTTATTAATTTTATTTGTTGAGAGGTTTTTCGTAACAGGATGAAATTTTAATCCAGTCTCTTGACTCTTTTAAAAATCCATGTTTGGCAATATTATTACTTTTTTGTAAAATATCTGGTTATCCCTTAATTACAGCAGGTCAAGATAGGTAAAAGCCTTGTCCTTCCGCGTAAACCCTATTAAAGCACTCTTTAACCAGGCAGGCACTTAGCACATACAAAATACCAGCAGATTCTGTCACTGCTACTATCTATGACATTTTTACTGAGCAAGTTCTTGGTTGTCAGATGGGTGAAGAGGGGCACTGGGAGTTCTGCAGAAGGTACAGTACTGGTTGTGTCAGCTTGCCAAAGGGGGTCATCTCAGGGTAGAAAGAGGGATAAAAATTAAAGAGGTAGATAATGCTGTCTAATTAATTGATGTCTTAAAGGAAGAAAGAACTGAAAGGAAGTCCACGCTCCTTGAACAAAAGGATAGATTTAAAAAAGAACATAGGCTACTGAAACGGGATGTAACATGAATTTGATGCAATACCATTTGTAGTTCTATAAACATACATGTATGAGCACTTACATGCATTTAAGGTGCATGCATTCAGCAATTCAGAGCAGATTTAACACAAGTATACATGATTAGGTTCTACATACAGTAGTGGTAGCATGGACACCTATCTTTGATAGAAGGGCCAGATAAGTTCAAACCTGTGATGGGTTGACCTTGGTTGGATGCCAGGTGCCCAACAAGCCTCTCTATCACTCCTCTCCTCAGCTGGACAAAGGAGAGAAAAATATTTCAAAAGGCTCATGGCTCAAGATAAGAACAGGGAGATATTATTTGCCAGTAACCGTCATGGGCAAAACAGGCTCAACTTGGTGAAATTATTTTAATTTATTACCAGTCAAATGAGAGAATATAAAACTCCTTGAATCTTAAAATACCTTCTCCCCACCCCTCCCTTCCCAATTTTCTCAACTTCACTCCCAATTTTCTCTATCTCCTCCTACTCTGAGTAGAGCAAGGGGACAGGGAATGGGGCTTGCGGTTGGTTCATCACACATTGTCTCTGCAGCTTCTTCCTCTTCATGTTCTTCCCCTGCTCCAGTGTGGGGTGCCTCCCACAGGAGACAGTCCTCCACAAACTTCTCTAACATGAGTCCTTCCCATGGGCTACAGTTCTTTATGAACTGAGCCAGCATGGGTCCATCATTTCCATGGGGTGCAGTCCTTCAGGAGCAGACTGCTCCAGCATGGGTTCCTGATGGGGTCACAAGTTCTGCCAGCAAACCTGCTCCAGTGTGGGTTCCTCTCCGCACAGGTCCACAGGTCCTGCCAGGAGCCTGTCCCAGCATGGGCTGTCCACAGATTCCTTTGGGTGCATCCACCTGCTCCAGTGTGGGGTCCTCCATGGGCTGCAGGTGGATATCTGCTCTAACGTGAACCTCCATGGGCTGCAGGGGGACAGCCTGCCTCACCATGGTCTTCACCAGGGGCTTCAGGGGAATCTCTGCTCTGGTGCCTGGAGCACATCTTCCCCTTCCTTCTTCACTGACTTTGGTGTCTGCAGGGCTGGTTTCTCTCACATCCTCTCACTTCTTTCTCTCAGCTATTGTTCCACAGCGGGGTTTTTTTTTCCTTCTTAAATATGTTATCACAAAGGCGCTACCACCATCTCTGATTGACTTGGCCTTGGTCAGTGGCAGATCCACCCTAGAGCCAACTGACGTTGGCTCTATTGGACCCAGTGAAAGCTTCTGGCAGCTTCTCACAGAGGCTACCCCTGCAGCTCCCCTTGGTATCAAAACCTTGCCACAGAAACACAGTACAAAATCCTATCAAGAAGACTCATTTGATGGTGTATGATAAATGATATATGTTGACTAAAACCTCACACCCCTACTCCCTTTAAGCATAAAGTGTGTGACTCCATCAAATCCTGCCTGTGTTGTCCCATATTCTCACCCTGTCTGCCCCCTACTCCTGCCCTGAGTCACTTAGGTGCCCTGCAATTACCTTTTTTTATGCCAGATCTGGAGCTTCCCTTAATAATAATCTATGGCCCATGCACATATGCAAAAATGAGTGTTGAAACACCAACTTGTATATTTTGAATGAGTGTCTGTATGTATTGAGACAGAGAAAATGGAAAGATCACAATAATGACAGCAGGTTTTTGTCAGAAAATCTGTTTACGGGTAGCTAATCCTGGCATAGGCATTGTATACTTCCATTGCAGGAGAGAAAGAAGTGAAGGCTTAAGACCTAATCTCTTAAACATTGACATCCATATTGGCAAAAACACTATCATACAAAGATCTAAAATTCTTTATTTACATTACCTCTGGAAAATGCAGATGAATATCCTTAGCTGCTCTGTGAAAACACAGTAAAATATCCAGAGAAACATACAACAAACTTGTGGAGTACTTTTATGTGATTATTTTTTCCAAATGACATTTTAGTATATGTTGAATCTGTCTAATAGGATAATAAGTTCTAGCAATGCAGCAAAAAGTATATTTTCCACATGTTAAATGCGAGGAAACTGCTAGCAGTGTAAGAAGTGGTTTGTTAGTGAAAGGCTAGCATCCACTCCCTTACAAAAAAAGGACTTTAAACCTCAACACTATGAGGACCGTTCAGACTTAGAATCAAGAAAACGAGCTTTATTATTCTTACACAGTCTGTGACCTGAAAGTATATTTTTATTTCTTTTTAACAAGCTAAGGAATATAGTTTTTCTTTCGGTTTATGCTTCCACCTGAATTTCTCACTTCATTCTTCACCTGTACATCTACAGGATAGGAAGAAAGCTGATAGCATTTCAGATTAGAACAGAGAAAAGAAAAAAAAAAAAACAAAACAAAAAACCAAACCACTAGAAATCCTTTAGATAGAGATGTCACAGTATGATAACCATAAGGAAGAATAACATGGATTTCATATTGCCATATCTTTCCTTCCACTTCATCACATTTTATACAAGCAGTTTCACACTGAGAAGATCCAACAATATATGTCAGAGGTGTGAAGAGAAGATTTTACCTCTGGAGTTAGCAATGTCATTAAAATATATGGAGGCATACAGTTGTCTATATTATAATTGATAATCCAGCTAAGAAAACCTGTCCTAATGAAATATTTTGTGATTATAGAGGTACTTTTCGTCTATATTTTTGACACTGCATTCTTAACTTATGCCTTTTCAAGTGTCTGGTGAATCAGTATTCATAAAATAAGTGCATAAACTCTGTCAAATCAGTGAAGAGGATGTTCCAAATGTGAGCATTTTGGTGCTTCTTTCATAGTCACAAATCTTGCTGATGAGTTTCACGATTAGGAATGATGACTTATTCCTGGGACAGAAACTTTAACCAAAGAGTTCTAATTTTGAAAAAAAAAAAGTATATTAGCCTTCAGAAACAATCACACTTCCTATCTCCTCAGTCCAGTAAACTTTGTATTATTTAAAGAAAGTAGATTAGCATCTAGCACCTGAGACAGGGAGACACTTTCCTTTATTTTACCCCAATTAGCTCAGAATAAAAAAGATCTGGGTACCAATCCCTGCTATTAATCGGGCACCTGAGAGCGTACCAAATAAGACTTACTGCTTTTAGCCATGAGGTTGCTGGAAAAAAGTGCTGCAGCCAGCATTCATCCTTAACTTTCATGCAAGGGTAGGTCTGGCAGCCCCTCCACAGAAGCTCCCACCAAATCAGGCTCCTACAGGGGAGCCTATGGAAAACTTGTAGTCTGCTGTAAGAGTCAGGTATAGGATGACTGAACACTGGGATTCAGGCAGTTTTAATGTCCAATGTTAAACATGAAAAATGTCTTACTGGTGAACACTGAAGAATTTCAACCCCTTTTATGATTTAAAAGACATTCTGAAGATCTCAAGACTGTTGTAGGTTTATGTGGTGGGTTGATTTTGGCTGGTTGCCAGTCCCCTACCAAGCCACTCCCTCACTCCCCCTCCTCAACAGCGCAGAAGAAAATAAAGTGGAAAAGCTCATGGATTGAGACAAAGGTGGTTTAATAAGAAAAGCAAAAGCTGTGTGCAGAAGCAAAGCAAAAAGGAATTTGATGACTACTTCACATTGGTTATTAAGTCGGTGCTGAAAAAGAGTAATGAGAACCAAAATCAAATGCAGTGCTGCATGAGGAACAGAAACTCATCACAGAACAAGCGCAGGATCTGTGGCCAGAAATGGAGCTGGAAGCAGGGCACTCACTGCATAGTTGGGTACGGAAGGAAAGGGACCAGTTTATGCACAAATATGAAACTGGAAGTACCTTTAGCAACCTCCTACTCTACCCAGGACTGGGATAAAACCTTCTTCTTACTGTATGACACCTGCTGAGTCACTTCCTTGGTCCTTCCACTGTTGGCATGGGATTTGCATGCTATTATTATTATTAGCCATCTTGTTTTGAACAATTTCATCATCTACAGCTACTGAAGTTAATGGGACTGTTTACATACCCTAAAGCATACCTGTGCTAAATCAGTTTCTTAAAAGATAAATTGTATCGATTGAGAAATATCGACACACATCATTGCAGAGGAGTTTCTCATTATTGTTCTCCCAGTGCAAACTATAATCTCCAAATGTTATGGTAATATCTGTTCACCGAAAAAACATCAACTATTTACACGGAATTTCTTAACATCAATTATTTCCTGGAATCATGATAGGAAAATAATGTTTCCATTCTCTTCAAAACAGAAGTCTATCTTATACAAATACTTCCCCTTCAAAATCAGAAGTTTTCACAAGAAGAATCCTGGGTTCCACAAAGGTTTGTCACAAAAACTAATAATCAATGAACCTTATACACATAAAACTCTCCAGAGGATTATGATAAAGAAATAAGACATTATCACTTGCCTGTCATCAGAAGAGGTTTAGCAGGGGAAGCCTAAAGCAGTGTGTTTTCCACTGGGAAGAAGTAGATGTTAGAGACCAAGGGAAAGGCTAATATTTACATTTTCACAAATTAACAGCTACGTGGTAAGTTTAATGTAAGACAGGTTTAATTGAAGATTGTTTCTTTTCTGTTGTGTTGGGGTTTTTTTGTTTTCTTTTCTTTTCTTCCTTCACCTCCCCCTAGCTTTGTAGTTTGGATAGCTTAATCCTCCTTTCTTAGCAGCTGACAACTAAGCAGAATGACAATAGCTGTTGAAGCAGATAATATAGCCAAAAATGCGATGTATACTGGCTGGGATTCTAGGCAATGTGTTGCATTCCTTTTATTCTCTGGACTGAGAGAAGCATTAGATTCTTCCCATGAACAATGCAAAAATGTGATGTGTAATGTACAGAGGTCAGCAAATTTGATTCAGCTGGCAATATAAATAAATAAAATAATTCTGTCTGAGATCCTTGCTAAAACCTGGAATGTAAACATGTAAATTAATAATGGCAGGGTTTCTTTAAGGGGAAGAAAAAAAAGGGAAAAAAATACATATCTAAGCAGAAACTTCCTGAAAGTATCAATGTTAAGATTCTTTTTCTGAATGGTACAAGCATATTTCTTTTTTTAAAATTCATTCATATGTGCATTTATTAGAAAATATTAACTCTATGATTATTTTTTAGAAAATATTGACCGTATAAGTTCTAATTGAGACAGATTCTCATAATCTTACAGTGAAATCAAAGAGGTTAAATAAACTAAATACATGATATAAACTATATACACTATATAAACAAAGAACTATATAAATTAGCATATATGTTTACTTTAATGTTTTGTCTGCCTAGCATTGAAATTAATTTATGGGTTTCCCAGTCATAATGATGAATAACACCTGTCCCAGTAGCATTGCCATCTGAGTAAGTAAAATGTTTAAAAACCCATACAAGCTCTCTTTCATTAATATACTCTGTTTTATCCTATATAATTGTATAAAAGTATTCTACTTTGACTTTTGATATGAGAATAGATAATTTTTAGTTGTTTTCCTTGCCCACACATGTCCCTTTTTCAGTTTTTGTTTGAACAACTATCCCACAACAGACATTTCATTTTGATACAAGGCCCAAGATTTTGAAAAAAATTGAAAATTTTTGTAGAGCTAAACCTGGAATGTAGAAATCATATTCACTTAAAGTAAGAATAGTCACAGGCCCTCCTCCCAAGTGTTCAGATATCAAAAACCCTGCTTCTTTTACTGATTGTTCTGCCACCAATTTCATTAAATTGTAATACTGCTCTCTTATCTTTCATAAATACTAATACACAACAAGCAACAGAAAAAAAAAAGAAAAAATTAAACCAAAATCCTAATAAACTAATGAAAATATTTATCCCAAAGCTTAAGATGGAAGGAATATGAGAGAGGATTATCTCTACAAACACAATTTTCAAATCTTGCACTCAAAAAATTTATTGATTTATTTTTTAAAAACACACAACAGAATGGGAGAAAAAAGCAAGCCACTTTTAGTCAAATACATATTTTAAAGGACTTCTTAAAACTTGCAAAGCACTTAAACATCAGGCAATCTTTCTGCTGGCAAGCCATTTCACTCCCCTGCTATCTATTTTCCCTGCCTTACCTCTATCATCCATCTCTCTGTCAAAAAACTTGACAAAATTGTTGAGCAAGAGCCACACTGATGAGTAAGGGACTGGAGCATCTGATATACAAGGAGAGGTTGAGAGAGCAGGGACCATTTAACCTGGAGAAGAGAAGGCCCAGGGGCCTTCTTATCAATGTGTATGAATACCTGATGGGAGCAGTAAAGAAGATGGAGCCAGGCTCTTCTCATTGCCTGTTGATGGAACAAGAAGAAATATCACACAAATTAAAATTAATGAAAGTATATTTAAATGTAAGAGGACAACTTTTTTTTTTTTACTGTGAGGATCATCAAACACTGGAAGATATTTTACAGAGAGGCTGTGGGGTCTCCATCCTTGTGGATATTCAAAACCAGAGTGGACATTGTCCTGCTGTAGTTGACCCTGCTTTCAGGCTTTTCAGACTAGACAGTCTGCAGAAGTGTCCTCCAGCCTCAGTGACTCTGTGATTCCACAGTTCTGTTATTTGGCAAATCTTGCTTGTAAAACTGCTTATCCAATTCAGTACCTCTTGTTCTATATATTTGTTTGTTTGTTTGCCTGTTGCAAACATTTAGAAGACAGATTTTGCTCTGTACAAACATTTCAGAAAGAGCTTTAATTAATAGAAGTACAGAGACTGATGTGCAAATGAGTGTTCTTGTGTTTGATTACACATTCTTGAGTGCAATTATGGGGATTCACTTCAGAAGTGCTATCATACCCCTCCATAATGTATATTCATGTCCACTGGCACAACTCCTATTTCAAACCTTTGAGTAGATCTAATCAGCTCAAATTTAAAATAAATTAGCTTACTAGAAAAATATATTTCCCTTCTTTCTCCCTACATATGAAGCCCATCATCATTACCAGAATCTGATTCTTAAACCTATAACTGTACCACTTATACAGCAAACTATAGTCTAGTCATGTGCACTGCCAACTTGCCTTCAGTTTCAAAGGCTGCTTTTCACATGGTCTAAACACTGGCCGTTGGCTACCATCAGGCAGATGTGACCTTTCTTTATCACTATGAGTGAATGTCCCTTAATTCATTTCTTTGTCTCACAAGTCCAAAAGGAGATGGGAGCTGAACACCAATAAAATTTTTCCAGAGCAATATTGTGCTATACAGTTCTTGACTAAATCCCTCTTTCAATTAAAATTTGACATGAAAAAAGCAGAACTGAGATCCAGTCCACCTAACATAAACACTTAACTGGTGATTGCATTTTGTGTGCTCCTTAAGCCATTCTTCCTAACACTTGTGTGTTACATCCCCACAGTAAATGAAGGTTGCTCCTAAATGGGAATGGGCTAGTGTATTCTGGGGGGGTGAAAACTTTGTGCCAAATCCCCAATAATCATGGGTTAGGGTTTTTTTCTGATGCTGAAAAATCCCTTAGTTTTGGATGCTTCTAAAAAGGTATTTTGTGCTTCTTAAAGGCTTTGTACATGTATATTTGAGGTGAGATACCCAGTACTCAAAGTAGTTGCTTAAACATCAACATCTGATGCAACTTGATACCTTAGTTTATCTGCACAGAGCTGGCAGGTGGAGTGTCTGTGATGAAGGTATAAATAAAAACCTGTGGCATGTTCAACTGTCACAGCTGGAGTCCAAGGCAGTGTACTCCCGCACTGCACACCTGTGTTTAGGCAACTTAATACAACCAGGCTTTACTCACATGACTCACTCTGTAAACTGCACTAACTGTAATGGAAACTCAAACACCCATCTCATCTGCATTGCAGGCAACTGAACGGGCATCTGAATCTCACCTGATGGTGTGTTATAACTGAAGTTTATTGAACACAATGCACAACATAAAATTTTATATCACGGAGGCAAGGTAGCACTGTCAAGCATGATCTGAGCACTTTTATCTTTACTAGAGCCCTGCAAAAATTGAACAACTTAATCCTTCGGATATTGTTCTTTGGGTTGCAAAGAAGATTTCAGAGGAAGGGGAGGAAGGGCTATAGAGTCATATTGTGAAACTTGAAAGAGAAATTACTACCTTCTGAGCTTAAAAATGGCTTTGGAAACAGAGTTGACACTCTTCCAATAAATGAATAGGCACAAATATTTTCTCAGATCTAGCTATGAGGTTATTGTGTGGATACGGGGATGAAGGAAAGATCACAAGATCTTTCTAAGAGTGATCACTCTCCAGCAAAGCAAATTTTAAAAAAAAAAAATAAATTAAAAATTAAGTAAATTTAAATCTTCAGGAAAACTCAAGGAAGAGATCTGTGTGCTTTTTAACAGTTTTATAATTTATGCAGTGTTAGAAGCAAGAGAGTGTTAGTACTTCGGAAAGCTATGTGTAGACAAAACGTCAACTACTAGGAAAACATGAGAAAAGACAAGGTTGAAAAATATTTTGTAAATAGCTTTAATTTACCTGATGAATACAGGTAGAATTACCTTATATATGCATATCCTTGTAATAAGGAGAACTTCTGTACAATGACTATAAACTAGATAGTGAAGTATCTACAGAGGCACAGTAATAGAAAGTCAAGCTGGAGGAATTTGTGTTTTTCTAATGTCTTAAATTACAATTCACAAATTGATCATGACTGTGACAGTGACTACTCTGGTAGTGACTACTCCATCATCAAATGAAGATATGTCCATTAAATCTGAGAATAGTCTTTCCAGTGTCTGGAATGACAAATCATTTCATATGGGTTAGTAAAAATAGCCCCTGTAAGGCAGCTGTAGCAGAAGTGGTAGAATGCATCTTACTGTTGCCCACGGTCATTTGTGTATTTAACTGTAAAAGTAAATTACAGGAAGATGTATTCTTACATTCACACATAACTGAATTCTACATTTTGGCATGACTTTGCTTATTTTCAACAAACTATTATTTCCTCTTTCAGTTGAAGACTTTGTTAAAAAGGGCATAGCTGGTAGTGCCTCAAACCATGAAAGCGTTAAAATGCTTCTGATACGTATTTGTTATTGTGTATTTAAAAGGAAAATAATCATCTGCCCTATTGATTGACTTCAAGACAGCAATTACACTGACTATTTGAAAATGTAAGAAGTATACTACAATGAGGTAGTTTGAATCTCCCTTCATAAAAGATTATCATTTACATCTCATAATGTTAATGTTAACTTCAAGATAACTACTCTGTCTATTGCTTAATCAAATACGACAACGATTCCCTTCTAACAGATGTCCAGCTCATTTACTGCACAGAAGCAAAGTAAAATCTAAGTCATCTGATCCTCCAAGTTGTGATAACTTACACCTTAAACTCGGAAAAAGTTATGTCACCTTTTTGAAAACTTAAGGTTAAATTCACTTCCTCCTTAAAACCAAAAATATGATTTCTAAGTCTGAGTTGGTCTCCATTGGCTTCCTTCATACTCAGTGGAAAGAAGTAGTTACTTTTAGAGAGCAATTCATTTCATTCTGAGACAGAAAACTATGGTAGGTCAGATGGATCCCCTTCAAGGATTCATGGGACTGCTCTGTTATACAGTCCTGTGGCTATAAAAGGAAACTGGAAAGTTGTCTTTAGATTAGACGGCTAGATGGCTAAAGTTAAGAAAGATTAATCCTACCCTTAGTATCTAGTGTTTTGTATGCTTCCCATGTCTTTCCAAAGCATGAAACAAACACAGCCACAACATGGATACTACAATCTATGCTTTTTCTGACACTGATCTAGTTTTTAGATGATGTCTATGCTATTTATTAAGTGAGACTGGGTGATTAAAATTATTGAAGGAGAAAAGAATAAGAGTAGCAAACTACAAAGATTGATTCCCATGCCTCTCCAGAGTGCACCATATATTAGAACTGCCTTAGTAACAGAAGCATAAAATTGCTGAGTTGCAGCTCTGACCTGAGCTGGTAAGAGCAATGTACAACTCTCACTCTGTTTAATTCACCTTAGTTAGAGAGTTGCTCCTCTTGATCTGAGAATTTTAAGAAGGAGACTATAGGATTAAAATACAGAAATAATTTTAAAATAAAAGGGAGCAGTTAATAAATTCAGAATGGATAGTTAGAGAGTACTGGTGAACCTGTGCTTTGTTTTTAATGATGCTGCAAATTTAAGTAACAGTTTAATATATACCAGTCAAATAAGATGCCTGGTGAATAAGATGCCATGAGACTTTGCTTACCCTTGCATTTATTTTTTATTTTATTTCTCAGCCTTATTAGAGGAAATTCTTTAATATTCAAGACATCTCAATGAGCAAAGTGTATTGTATATTATTAATAGTTTGAGATCACTGCTAGAAAGTCTTCTACAAGAAGAAGGTATAATTCCCTTTTAAAATGCAAGACTCTGATTTGCTGACCATAAGGGGTACTACTAGAGGTCACCATGTTGCATATAATATGTCAGAGGATTGCTCATGCGCCCACTGCAAGAACAGAAAACATATTGAATATTTTCCTTGTGTGGATGTAGATTAAACTGTATGATAAAACTGTTCTCTGGAAAACACAAGCAAGTGCTTTATTTTCCAGTTTGTGGAAGGCTAGTACCAAATCTAACTGTAAGGGTCCCCACTCCATCATAATTTTCCTCACCCAAACTCTGAAAATTGTCACTGCTTCCTGAAAAATGAGAAACTTCAAACATAATGGTTATTCTTTCTTATGGAATATAGCAGATTCCCAAATTAGTTCTCTTGACTCTTGTTCTCTTTGTATATGTCATAGCCCTAAAGACACTACAGGCCTTATTGCCTCTGCCCAACCTCACCAAGGACCTCCCCACACCCTATCCATGGACCCAGGAACGTCATTTCAGCTCAGCCCAGGACCATCCATAAGCCTCTGCAACAGTAATGCCACAGGAGTGCCAGCCTCCAGCTCTGCCACAGCCTTGACCTGCCAGATCATGGAATCCCTTGATCTGGACTCCAGCTTGTGGGCTGAGTTTCTGGTCTGATTTCAGCCCCCACTGTCACTATGGACCTGCATGGCCTCCCCCAGACCTGATCCTAGCTCTGACCTATGGATTTGCTTTCCAACTTGACCTCAAACTTGCCTCATCACTGTGATATGTCCATATGATCTGGACTCTTGGTTCGCCCTGGCCACCTTCTCTGAGTCTGCCTTACACACCTCACTAGGTCCTGTGGGACAGGGGCTGCTGGCCCTCAGATTTCCCCCTTGATGCCTGGCTCATCTTCTTTGACAGTGTATCAGCAGTACTTATACCCAGTCCTCCTCATATTATCCTGAAGGAAGTTTATGTTGGCTTTCAAGATACATTAAGAAACAGGATTGCCTTGTACCCTTGTAGGGACACCACCTGGAAATTCAAAATAACATATCCCCAAGAATCTTAGTGGAGCATTTAACAGAAGGCACAGAAATCAAATGACGTAAAAGGCCTTAGGTAGTCCAGTTACACATTTTTTTTACTGACAAATAGATAAATAAAGGACAACTTCCAGACAGTAAAATCCTCTTTGGAAATGTTCTTGTCCCAGTAACACATGGTAACACATCAATAACAGTGGTTTATACTCTAGAAAGAAATCTATAAACATCACTAGCCAAATACAAGATGCAAATAAACATTGCTAAAAAGCATGTTCCAAGACCTATTCAAAACTCAGAGAAAAATTATATTTTTCTATTTTTTTTCTATATTAATATGTGGGCAACACATTATATGAAAATTTTCGCCAAGTGGGTTCCCAGAAAGCCACAGAACAAAGAAATAAATTTTAAATTCTACATATTGATTCACCATCTACCTCAACTGAGTCCTACTTGACTGTGTGTATCCTTTTTATGGCTTAACAGTTCTTAAAAATATTTTCTGCTTTCTGTCCCCTGGCAAAGGTATATCTGTTTCTAGAATCCAACCCTTTAGGTAGTCATAGTATATAACAAGTAATTTCTATCTACCAGGAATAAAATATTAATTTAAGATTGTGGCACAGTATTATATGCTAGACATGTAAATTTCTTGTTTCTGTGTTATTTTTTATCTACTCTAAAAATCTCATCTAAGGAAATAAAAGGTCTTGCTGCACTTTCTACTTTTAGAAAATACAGAGGGAATTGATTCAGGTCATAAAAGTCAGTGCATTAAGAACATTAACCAAGAAAACAACTCTTGGAGATTTATAATTTAATGTGTGCCCTGCTGACCATTAAAAAACATGAACCTTGCTTTTATCCTGTTTATAAGGTTGCTGTGAGGTTGAACAGAACAAAGTTAACGTATCTGGAATCTCCAGCGTGTCTACTAATCCCTCCCCCTACTGCTGTCCAAACATTAACCTGTGACATGACTTGAGATGCAGCTCTCATCAATGCCAAATGTCTGGCAGGTACAGTACATCTATTCTTTACAGATGAATAGAGGTTTTTAACATTTAATACAAATCCTGCAGCATTTGTTTTTATATTTCTTATGTTAATGTGGACAATCTTTTGACTGTTGAGCTCAAATACATTTTCTTCTGAGCTCCTAAATTCCTAAAAGATTAAACCAAAAGGGATTTGTCCATCACAACAAATTACATATTTAATATGATAGACAAAGGGAATTTACTAGGATATACTGATTTTTAAAAGCTTTTGGCTCAGTAAATCAGGTTTTATGGTTTTGAGACTAATGTAATACGGGATAACTGATAAAATATTACCATGTCTTTGTTCCCATTAGAATATGAAAGAAAAATATAATTGCCATAAACCATAAAATACAATAGCAATTTTAAATCCCTAGTGATTTCTTTTCTTTCACCATTCCCTTGATTTTATTGCTATTATAATTCAACAAAGTTTGGAGTGGAACTGAAGTTCAATGCAGCAAACCAGCCTGTTTCAAATCTCAGAGAGGGTGGGGATGAAAACGGAGGGGGGAGGAACAGCTCAAGGCAGTGTGCCTCCCAGATATTTGTTCAACTATTAAAGACCTGTATTCAAAGTGGGGAAAAATCCTCTCCAGATCATGACCCTCAGTGGTAGGTGCAGTGAACCACTGCAGGAGGAGGAGTCCTATGTAAACATACATAGACAATATCATACTCAGGAGAGGAATACCAAAGGCAATGAAGGAATAGATGTCGGTGAGCTGTAAATGAAGATGTAAAATAGGATTGCATAGAAGTGTGTCATCTATCTGCTATTTAGCTTACCTTCATGATTTGTGCTAAGAAGTAAGTCTGAAAGTTGCCAATAGTTGTATTTTTGTATGTGGAGATTGAATTGTTTTATTATCAGAGACTGAAACTAATCAGGAATGGAAAAAAATTCTGAGTCTAGAGCAATGACAGCACAATCGAATTTTACTCTTCTCCCTGCCAATTTTGTCATTGACTTTATAATTAAAGCTTGAAGAGTTTCCTGCCTTATTTCTCTAGATTTCTTCAGAAGAGACTAAAAAAAAAAATAGAGAGATGGACATAAACTACAAAGTTCACCCCCTCCTGCTACTTGCACTAGAACTGTTAGTTCATTCAGGCCAAAATGTTTTGTTCAAACTATCTCAGGCTTGACAAACTTTCAGTAAATATAATGCCCTGTACAGAAACAATCTCCACCTGGACCATGAAATATGAATCTGTGGCATTTGTGTAGGAACTCCTTCTCCACACAGTGAGGAAAGCTATTTTAGAAATAACATAGCCTGCACTTACCTGGAGTCTGTCTCAGATTGGAACATTGTCAGCACCTTGTAAAAGGGGCCACTCCATTGGCTGTGTTCTTCTGGAACACAACATCTTAAGGAAACAACTACGAAAGGTGGATTGTAGCATAACTCCCTACACAATCTTTTTTTCTTTTTCATCTCTTGCATCTGGCCTGGTTAACCTGTTTGTCCGATAACTTGGCCAAGTAGTTATGTAGATCTGAGAGAGTTCATCCAAGGTTTCTGGGTACAGACACTCCAGACTGTAACTTCTTCATTATCATGGAAGCTTCACTGCCTGTTCCTAGCAATCCTAATCCTATCTTTTTCTACAGTTCCTAATTCTCCTGAAGTCTAGATTCATAGATTGTGCCAACTAAATTCTAGGTTTATTTGTTCTTTTGGGGAAATTAACAACAAAAGTAAAGGGAAATAGAGACTTTGTACAGCTGTCTTAAAAAAATCTTGTATCTTATTTTATACAGGACAAAAAAACAATTATGTGTGTTAAATCTCCAACACCTATGCAAGTCACAACACTTAAATGAATTTCTGCCTACAGTTGAACCACTCTTTTGCATAATGGCAAGTCTTTTAGGTATTTCAGGATGCTTTATGGTTTTGTCTTTTTCTGTATGTGATTTGTACCACAGAATACAATTCCTCCTCCCCACCATCTGTATCAACATTCCTTACATTCTGTTTCAGATTGTGAGATATTTTGTATAATTTCTAGGACTCTTATCAAAGGAAGTCCTGGCTGGTTCATCCTCACCTTGTTAACTTATCAGTTCACTTGTTTTGGCGTCTTTCTTTTTCCTTGGTAGAGCTATTAAGATGCCAGTGTATGTCCACATGAAAGACCTGTGGAGACCACAGGCACCTGATCTGCATAGTTGTCCATTAGACGTGTATTCCTTGCATACAGTGAATAAATCTGGGCAGAAAGTAACACTAAATTAAATAACTGAACTAAGAAAGGTAATATTTAATAATGTTGGATTTTTTAAAAATCTGATTTTATAAAGTTTAGATTTATTTTTAATTTTAGAGTAAGGGCTATTTGACAAAGTAAAATATTATCCCCTATTTCTTACTTGATACTGCTTTCAGATTTCGATTGTCCATAACTTGGATTATCTGTTACCCTTAAATTAGAGGTTTTAAAAGTTAGCATTGAAATTTGAACATATCTTTATAACAAAGCCAAGAAATGCATTAGAGAGTAGCAATATGGACACACAGAATTCAGGTGATGACTACTAGAAATCAGGAATGTCATCTGAGGAACAAATAATGAAGGAAGAAAAGCTCCTTGTAGACAAACCCAGAAAGAGTGTTGTATTTTCTGGATTCATTTTCCATAGTTTATATTTAATCTGGATACAATAAGATTTCCTGTCATATTCTAAAATATGAGTAGTTCTGACTCCCCCCCCTCCCCCCCCAAATGAATCAATTCTTTAAAATGGGGATTCAGAATAGTGAGAGAAGGTTGTGATGCCCAGAAAGCATCATATTTTTGTAGTATACAAGTCAATGGTACTGTTCAGTCAACAGAATTCAGGGGGAAAAAAAAACCAAACAAAAAACAACACTACCATTTTGCACATTAAGCACATTTGGCTTAGGTCAGTACCAGCTGTCCATGGAGAAGATCCAGCTTCTGCAGAAAATGGTGTTACAGGATGTAGTGCCATTTCAAGGTCTTTGCAAAAAAAAAAAAAAAAAAAAAGAAAAAAAAAAAGAAAAGTAGTTAGTCCTTCCTTGTTATTCTTCCCTTTCAGAAAAAAACACTATTGGGATCTTTAGCTTTCCTTCACCTTCATATTTTAACAAGAGAAAAACTAATTTATGTAATGATAATACTACTTCCAGGGTTGTAAAGGCAATCAGTCTACAGTACTGGGACCTTACACTGATTTCTAAAGACCTCCAAGACAACTAGTCTCAGCACCATTATATTTTTTAATGTCTCTTCTGACAGTGCAGGGAAAGTTTCATTTCATCTAACAGATCTGATGCTGATTACTGGTGTTAGTTTATTTATTATCTCTGTCTCATAAACCCCACAGCTATCCAGGCTAATAGGTATGGTGCAAATAACATTGAGTGCACCATGAGTAGGCTCAAAGGATGGAAAGACAGGAATTCATTACTGTTCATGGATTGTCATGGCTACACACAAGGACCTGCAACTCACAAACACCCAGTCCTGTCATACTTAGCAAATCAGTTCAGATACTCATGCCTGAAATTGATGGTATCTGATTCAAAGTAGGTTTTCTTCTAAGTTGTAACTGTCATATTGAATTAAATCATATTATGCTGTGCCACATCAGTATACAAGGTGCTAATTAAGCAATATACAACAGAAAACAGAAATGAAGAATTATAAACTGCTTACTGCACTACACAATCTAGAAACAAATTGTACTTACTCCCCAAAATGTAAAGATCTCTCATCTACTTTGAAAGCGGACAACTCTCCAGATTCCAACAAATAACTGTTACTTGACACTTCCACTGTGGCCCATACAGGTCTTAATATCTCATTTATTTTCTCACAAAGGCTTTCAGCATCTCTTACTCTGTGATTTACTTATGATTTATCTCTATGTCTTTCTAAAAAGGCACTATTTTAGAATAACATACATAAAGTTATGCCCTGAGTGTGCAACACTATCCCATTTTTACTACTACATTCAGCACAATTCAGTGAGTGGTCTCAATGAAGTATAACATTTTGTCAAATTCACTGAAAGCCCAGTGAATGCAGAGTTGTGGTACTGAGGAAAATGCCATGTCCCACTGCTCCACTGCAGTTCTTCTGGCTAATCTAGGATTCATAAAAGAAGGTCAGTTCATCTGTCCATAGCCAAAGACTAATCACAACAGTGTGGATCCTTGGAGGAAGCAATAAAACCTTGGGTAGAATGGAAAAAAAAATAAAAATGAAAGAACTAAAAGAATTTTTTTGCCATTAAGGAACACTAGGAATCATGATAGCATGCAAAAGCTGTATTTCAGAAATGTGGATGAATACAATAAACAGTGAGAGATGAAAATATTCTACGTTTAAATAAATTAATAACCACAGAAAAACAAAAATCCAGGGTCAGATCCCCCGACAGCATGACTTGGGAGAGTTAAGTGCTCATTAACACATTCAAACCCTAAAAGGAATGCAGGAAGGCAGAGAGGCGTTGCTATCCAGATACTTTAAAATGTCATCAACACAGTATCAGAAGGATGGTGTGTCTCCCACCAAATCATGTTTTAAAAGAAAACACCATTTTCTCTCTCTTTCCCTTTACAGACTGAGTCTTCTCAGTAGACTACTCTGTCATGAAGACCCTCTTCTCAGCCACTGAGGAGAAAAATGTTCTGTGCAAAGCAGAATACCTTCAGTATTGGGCTGGGATTGGGAGATAAAGGGTAATCCTCAGAGAACTGTTTGGTTGGGACCTTCCCCTAAGAGTTGGTGTGTCAGACTCCTTACAGGCAGAGGAGGAAAATTAATTCATGTCTTCCAAATGCTGAGTGATTCCTCTGGCTTCTGGAAAACATGTGATAGGTGTATGTTAGAGGTAAGCTAACATACACCTGTTATGTGTATGGGCTTCCAGTATCCATAGGAATTCCTCCTGTCCCAGCCCAAGAGATACGAGGCTGCTGTGGCTTTGTGTCCCTAGTCTAGCCAGCAGTGAAGATGAGCACATTTCCAGAAGGGGCACACGCATTCATACAGACACACATACTGCTAACACAGATGGCCACACAGACCAACACATACAGAAAAAAACACCTTTCACAAAATTAACATAAATACCCACAGTACTCACACAAAGAATAACCACATGTAAGCATGAATGGTCTGAGCTGTTTCTCCACTTCAGGTGATAAGAACAGAAGGCCACTTATGTAATCTATTCACACACACACACTCTCAAGATAGAGGACACCCATGCAGAGAAATAGGATTTCATAAAAAAATAAGACTAAGTGCGGTGATCAAGCACAGGACGCAGTGAAACCAGTCAATAGCAACCTGTTTACACTTGACCAGCCTCCCCTTACACTTTTTTGCCTCTAATTTCCCATACTTGTTTGTCCTCAGACCACCTTGGTCTTCCTCTTGCATTTGGCCAGTTCATCCTGGTTGATTTCACTAGAAGAACCATGGCCTAATCCTTCTTTGATGGCTATAGGAAATAATTGAGTAGGGTCCTCCTTTTTCACTGATTAGGTTACTATTATTCCTCTACTCATCATCGTTCCTCTGATCCTCCCTCATCTTTGAGTTTACTGTGATTAGCTTTTTACCATATAAGCTAATAGTATGTAAGGTATAGAATATTCCATGACTAACAATATGACACATAATCTGTCAATAATATGACACTATGACATGACATAACATACTATTATCAATGAGTCATACAGGTCCAGAGGTCATATGGTATGGAACAGTGAATCTACATACCATCATATACTTTTGCTACTCAGAACAGAGTGGTCACATTAAGAACCACAGTAGAAAAGTCTCTTCTAACTATGCCTGGGAATTATCTGGGACAGTTCTGGCTGGCCTGTGCCAAAATTATGTCAAAACCCAACTCTAACAAATTAACAGTATGGATCACTGGTTCTAGTTCCAGGAACATTTTTGGTCACTGTTTAATATACTAATATAACTATAACTTGCATTTTGTGAGAAAATGTTTTTCTATAAAACCAAGGGACAATTCAGGACTGTGAACTCTAATTTGGGAAAGCCCCATTTTGTTATAAGACATAGACATGCAGGATAACTGAGGATTAAGTTGCATGTCCGCTGATATCCCTACTTCTCATGGTGTTAGGTGCATACAACATTGGCCAGTCATAATGGATGCTGTTAACTTCCAAGGATGCTCTCCCCCCCCCCAAATTTGAATTTGCTTGTTCTCATATTCTTAGCTTGTTTAGGTAGATCTACATTCCTGGCTTTTGTGGATACCTTTCTTTGGTACAAATCTAACCACTGTGTGAGAAAAAAGGTTAGGTTTCTTTCATTAAGGTATTGAGGTTACTACTCTTAGGACTATAAATCTAAGGCAGTTTTGGAAAGATATTTTGAACCTTTAAGTGACTTACATGCTTCTGAAAATTGCCACTTATTTGTTAAACATATACCTCTAGGAACAGCTATAAAATTGTGTGAAGCTTGCTCGACCCCTACCCTTTTCAAAGAAAAAGCTACCAGTTATTTTCACAAATAATAATTTGCTAAGTAGTTAACATAATTAATGCAACTTAGAAGTGTGTTCATTTTTAAAGTTTTTCTTGATTGTGGACATTGTTCTAGTCTATATTCTGCTTAAAATATGTTGTTCTTGCTCTTATATTTCAATAGTACAGCTGAATAAATATATTCTGACTTTTGCATTGTTATCAGGTTTTAGAATTGGTCTCAAACATAAATTCTTGATCTGTTTTAACATTTATTGTCATCAATAATTTTTATTAGGCTGTCTACTCTGCCTAAAAAATATAATTACATTCTGCAGACCTGATTATGTCTCATGAAGGATAACATTAAATAAAAATACAGATGTATACATAGAATTTGCTAGGGAGGTCATTAACAGAAAGCAAGAAAGCTTCATCTTCTACATGCTGTGTCATTAGATCATAATAAAATATTATGTAAAAGATAGAAATATTTTGGATGAACATAAAGTACTCTTCTTTTCACACAAGTTTTGTATTTAATGAAGTATTTCTTGACATGCAATGCATAGGTTGAGAGTCTTCCTTTCAGTTAAAAAAAAAAAAAAAGTCACTTCTGAAGATGGATAACAATGAACAAACATTTGCATGCACTTGAGACATCTGAGAGGATAGTGAAAGAATGAACAACATTCAAAATGTCTAATTTCTGTCTAAATCAGACTTTTACTCTCAAAGTGTTTGCTTTACACTCAACCTCCACAGAGTCATTTAGGGCAGAATTCCAAACTATGTGATTTAAGGCTTCTTTGGAAGGGCACGTTTCTCCCTCACTACTGACAACAGAGAACTTTAGGTGAGCAGTTGCTAATGTCTTTTGGATAAATCAAGTACCTGCAATTGAGTTTGAACATCCTTGTTCTTCATAAAGTTTCTTGCATGAATGTCATTAAAAGCAAAGTCTTGGAAGCAATTAAAAAATGTTGAGATTCACAACATTTAGTTAGAGACTGGGAAAAAAACCTACTGGGATTACTTGCCAATCTGACAATAGCTCTAGCACTAAATGATCGTAACTGTCATTAATTACTGAAATATCTGAATAGCAAATACCTGACTTGCAGTTAAACCTACATTCAGCTGCATTTTCTAAAACTATTAGGAATTCAATTACAAGAAGAAAAGTAAAAGCAAATTTATTTCTTTAAAGATGCAAAAGAGCATGACAACTGGATTGCCTGAAAGCGAAGGGATGGGCTTCCACTGAACAGTATTTAGGAATAAACAATTTTAAACCCTGATTCTGAGGAAACCAGATATACCTTTATATCCTATTGTGTTACAGTCTTGGCAAGACATGTGATTTTTGTGTGTTTTAACCTTGTATAGTGAATGTAGGAATAATGCATTCTTTATGAAGAAAGAAGGAACTGCCACAGTAATTAATTTTATTCTACTGTATAATAAAAAGTGTACGTGTACTCTTAATCAGTTCCTCCTTAAGCTAAAATAAGAAGAGACATCTAATTTTAGTTGAGAAATTGCTACTGATATAAAATTCACTATAGCCATAGCTAAGTAAAGCTTCCATTGACATTTCATAAGTCATTACCTGAGTATTAAAAATCACGTATTTTTTTCTAGATGGGGCTACACTATTATTTCATTTCCTACTTTTATGTAAAAATCGTAGTCACAGAGCCTAAGATCAGAAAGGAAATTTATTCTGAATTCTTTTATACCCATGAGCTTAACTTTAAAAATCATGTTGAAGGCTTTTGGTTAGAGTGACAAATATTTGAATAACCTGGGCACTTCAGAGTCATTTTCTGAAGTACACAATATTGGAGGAACATATGGTTCATTATCTAACCTTCTTTGAGTTCAAGAAGAGTTGGGCATCTAGATCCTTGACTCCTTTCTACAAATTTCTGTTCTTCTGGGAGCAAAGGATTAAGGAGCTAAGGAGCCAGTAGGATTTAAAAAATGTGTTAGCTATGTATCTTTTATCAATATTTTAAAAATAAGAAGCAAATAGGAATCAGTAAGACCCTAAGGCCCTTATGAAATTTATACATAAATAGGGCTATTCACAATAAGTTCATTAAGCACAGATGTATGAATTTGCAGAATCAGGGCTATAGGTCTATAAGTAAGATTTTTTTTTAATCTCAATTTCCAAAGAAAATAAAAATCCCTTATCATGCTTCCTGTGTGTTTCTCTAATAATTTTTTGTCCATCTATTCAGCCTTCTTCCTGCCTTCATATATATACACATGCAAAACTAAAATTATCTATGTATATGCATAAGTATTTTTAACTATTGATCAGTAACTACTAAATCTGACAGGAAGAAAAATATCAGAAACAATTGTACTAGGCATTTTTAGTTGAATAGAGAAGAAAAATCCAGATTAGTAGATCTTGTTCCTTGCATATATATATACATATATATATCACTGCAGATAACAGTGAAGGAGAGACTAGCAGAGGCCAGATAATCAGCAGGCACGTCTACCATTTCAGACATACCACCAACGTGCCATATTTTGTTGTTGAAAGTTACATATGTGAAGTATTAGTAGGATCAAGGCTGAGAGATATTTACAGTGGAAGATGGAAGTGAAGGACACTGTGTAGAAATCCAGGGTTCATTAACTGTATCGTGCATAGAAGTTCTTTGCAGAACAGACCCTGCCCTTGAACCATTCCCATGATACAGATAGGAATAATAGATAACACTTATTACATACAATTAAAAAAAAATTCTTTCTCATTTCTCAGTTTTCCTATGATGAAAAAGACACGTGTGTTGAAGTACAGGAGACATAAAGTCCAAGAGCATTGTGTTAGCCGTGTTCATTTGAACTGCCATACTTACAATAAGAGAAAATTTTTTCAATATGCACAGACCTCAGAAGGAAGAATACAATCAGATGTAAGTACAGAAACATCAGAAGGGAACAGACCAAACAATTGGATAAATTAACTTGACGATGTTTATTTGGTACTAGTTCTCTGATCTGTAAATTCAGATGTTTTTGTAACAATTATATATATAAAAATAAATATATTCTCTAATTTTTACTGAAGAAAATGAATTAAATTATCAAATTTTATCAGGTAATATTTGAAGAACAATTGATAAAATTCCCAGTGGGGTATATCATCAAGGAGATGTTTCTGATCCAGAATGCAAATCAGGACAGGTGAAATCAGCATTGACTATTAGCTTTAGTACCACATGTATATCACTGGTATCAGGTTAGGAATATTCAATCACAAACATTTCTTATTCTCACTTCTTATAAATTAGGCAGAGCATCTATATTTAAGCGATTTTGCTGTTAATATTGATGAAATTGTTAATTTTTCTCTGTGGATAGAATTTAAAATGGGAAAGAGGATAAGAATTTGTCTGTCACCAAACATCACATCATCTGTCAGCCACATGTTGCCCAAGGAAATGGGCAAGCTGTTAGCTTGCTACTAATTTTAGTTTGGTTTTGTTCAGCTTGGCTTGTTCTCTTGGGTCACTAATTGAAGTTTATGTGCTATGATTCAAAAATTAAAAGCTTTTGTTCTTCCTGAAAATATTTGTTATAATGAAGAACTACCCCAATTTCTTATAAAAGTATTTAGATTATAGATTGCAAGGTGTTAATTTTGGGGATTTACAGAAACAGAGAAGAATATGATATTTTGTATTTTTTGTAGGACTGATCTAACAATTCCCATCATAATTACTGCTGTAAAGTAGCTGTTCCTGATGAGCTTGTATTTATGTGCTCCGAAAAATCTGAGAAAGATAACCATCTACAGGGGTCAATTTTTCACTAAAAGTAAATCTGAGAAAACTACAATGTTGAATTCTGTGAAGACTAAACTACACTTTCACACCGTTTCAATTTGTTATTTGAAAGGCCATTCTGATATACAGTGGCAAACTGATAAACATCCAATTAAATGTAGGTTGCAGCTTCTTTAAAAACTTAACTTCACAGTCAGTATAAAACCAAAACAGACTCAACTCTTTCCTTGGATGTACCATTTTTTGTTCTGGTAATCAACAGCATGATTTGGAAAGTTTATATGAAACAGAATTAAATGCTATTGCTATTTCTTTCTCCTCCTGTTAAGCACTGATTACAAATCATAGGATAATATATATGTGAAGGGACCTCAGGAGGTCATCTGATCAAATCTCAGTAAGCCATGCCATCTTAAACTGTTCAAATAGAATGGAGGATCAAGCCTAATGGTCCATCCCTGATGTCATATAATAAGATTATTAACATAAATAGTTATGCATTATGATCAGGATCCAATCATACTTAGCCTGAAACATGGTGATAGATATTTTCTACCAACTGCCATTGATGTGATTATTTTCTAGTATACAGATTTGCAGAGATTTTTTCACATGAAGCTACAACATAGTTTAAGTTTTCTATCTATGGAGTGAAAGGCTAAAAGTAAGCAGAATACCATGAGGTTTATTACTCTGACCTCTCTATTTCATACTCTATGTCTTTGCCATTATCTCATACATAGTAACTGGAGAAAGAAGAGGAATCAGGATTATTACTCCTGTACTAACCTTCAGAACGATTCAGAGTAATTCAAAGACAAAGAATGGATAGTTTTTCCACCAGTCAGTAACTCTTCCTGGAGCAAGGCAATTATCTTAATGTCCTTAAAAACCCTAATACAGAAAACCATAAAAATAATTATAAAATTACTTTTTTAGACCCAAGAATCTTGTTACCTTCATAAAGTTGATGTATTTTTTTTTTAAATACTGTTGAATTATAATGCTATATGTGTAGCCAAGACTGCTTTAGAGTTTAAATACTAAGAAAATTACAAGAATGAGGGACAAGTTCATCAAACTATATGAATTTATGATGGCAGTTAGTTATGTCCAATTGGTAAAATAAGAAGGAATTAATCTACCTTTTTTTTTTTTTTTTTTTCCTGAAGTTTGTCATCAGACTTGTTCACTTTTGGATACTCCAATCCATGATTCAGGAAAATATTCTTATTCACATGGTGATATATGCCCTGTATGATGAGTTTGAGCATCAGTTTAAATGAGGAATGATACAAGCATATCCCTTCATGCCTTCTTAGTCTTGTATTAGAATCATTAACATCATATACGAAATTAATAATACCATGTGGGGGTTTTTTCCTACAGAGATTTTTGAATGTAACTGACCAGATATGCAGAAAATATTTTGATCAAATATATTGAACCTTACAGTATAGCCAATGTCAACAGAATGCATTGAATTCTTTTCTTAGAGATAAAATTAACTTGAATTTGTTTAACAACATACATTAAATTTGAAATAGGGGATCCCCTGGAAAATAACATTTATCTTTTCTTTTGTCAGGAGTAGTATTTTTAATAAGTCACTAGAAAACAGAAAGAATCAAATTATGTGGGTCTGTGTGGCAAGATTTAGTTGCAGGTGGGATGCAGGTGTGGCTTCTGTGAGAAGATACTAGAAGATATCCCCATGTCTGATAGATCCAATACCAGCTGGCTACAAGACGGACCTGCTGCTGGCCAAGGTTAAGCCAATCAGCGACAGTGGTAGTTCCTCTGTGATAATATATTTAAGAAGGAGAAAAAAACCCAAACTTGTGCAATTGCAGGTAGAGAGAGGAGTGAAAATGTGTGAGAAGAACAGCCTTGCAGACACCAAGGTCAGTGAAGAAGGAGGGGGAGGAAGTTCTCCAGGAACCGAAGCAGAGATTCCCCTGCAGTCCCTGGTGCAACCCATGGTGGGGCAGGCTGCCTCCTTGCAGCCCATGGAGGTCCGTGGTGGAGCAGATCTCCACCTGTAGCCCATAGAAGATCCCACGCTGGAGCAGGTGGATGCCTGAAGGAGGCTGTGACCCTGTGGGAAACCCATGTTGCAGCAAGCTCCTGGCAGGACCTGTGGACTCATTGAGAGAGGAGCCCACACTGGAGCAGGTTTGCTGGCAGGACTTGTGTCCCCATGAGACCCATGCTAGAGCATTCTGTTCTTGAAGGACTGCACCCTGTAGGAGGGACTCATGCTGGGAGCAGCTCATGAAGAGCTGCAGCCCATCAGAAGGACTCACATTGGAAAAGTTGTGGAGGACTGTCTCCCATGGGAGAGACCCCATGCTGGAGCAGGGGAAGAGTATGAGGGGTCCTCCCCCTGAGGAGGAAGAGTGGCAGAAACAACATGTGATGAACTGACCACAACCCCCATTCCCTGTCTCCCTGCTCCGCTGGTGGGAAGAAGGTTGAGAAAATCGGGGGTGAAGTTAGGCCCGGGAAGAAGAGGGGGGGAGGGTGTTTTAAGGTTTAATTTTTATTTCTCATTGCACTACTCCGATTTGTTTGGCAATAAATTAAACTAATTTCTTCAAGTCAAGTCTGTTTTGCCCATGACAATAATTGCTGAGTGATCTTTCCCTGTCCTTGTCTTGACCCATGAGCCTTTCATTATATTTTCTCTTCCCTTCCCAGCTGAGGAAGGGAGTGATAGAGGGGCACTGGTGGGCACCTGCTGTCCTGCTAGCATCAACCCACCACTGAACACTAATCAGATTAATGTCCTATTCTGCTGAATATGAAAAAATAAAATTGTGTAGAAATGTTCTTGCCTTTTCAATGGGTTTAAGAATAAGGAAAATATGTTGTATGACATTAGGAAACAATCCAGTAGTTTGAACCTCCTCAATACCTAAAAGTTATTACAAGAGCGAAAAGAAAAACAACAAAAAAATATCCTCTTGGGTCTGTCAATCATCATTCTTTGTTTCCTATCTTACTAATTCCAACCACATCCATCCAGAAGCTTTGATTTCTGCAGCTTGGTAAAATGAACTTTACACAGAGGTAGCAAAAAAGCTGAAAATTCTCTTCTGTGGAAACTTACTTCTGGGCCGTTAGTGGTCTTTGCATTACTGCGTCCTCTCACTTTTCACCAAACCTGACTCTTCTTTGGATAATGTTATAGAAAAAAATTACAAGCTTTACTCTACAGAATCATATTTTAACATTTAAGAGGTGATGTCATGATCCCTATGGAGAAGGACTAAATAGGAGAGGTGTCTGATTTTACTATGTGATTCTATGAAGTGAGGAAAAGAGCAATGCCATAACTGGATTTTATTTTTCTTTGCTTTTCTTAACATATGTCTTTTAGAAGGATCTTTACTGTGGATCATGGAGACAATCACACATGTACAATCTTTCATTTGTTTGGCTTTTTTTTTTTTTTCCTTCTTCAGTCACATATAAGCACAAAGAATCTGAAGCAAATTATTTTTAACAAATTCTGGAGGGAAGGGTGGCATGCACACAGGAAGGGAGTTCATCTCCAAAAATATCTTTACAAAGATTTGTCTTCCTTCAGTTGATATCTTGTAAAATAAAGCACTTTATTAACTTGTGTGGATCTTGCCTTCCCTTGCAAAAGTATTACATCTCAATATATAAAGCTATAAATTGATGATTGTACTTCTAAACATCTAAAAACTGGTGTTTCGAGTAATTTACAGACTATTTTAACCTTTACCTGGCCAAAGAATATCTTCTAGTTAAAGCTTGCTTACTTAACAATGCATATTTACAAACATGTTTTCTCTGTGCATTGCTGTAAAAAAAAAAGGAAAAGAGAGCAACGTATGTTTTTTCTAATTATAGTTAGGTTTATGCAGAGTTGTCCCCAAGAGATACATACTCAGCTGAATGAAATGCAAAGAAATTGAAAGATTTTTAGAACATATGTAAACATGCAGGAATCTTTGCTATGTCTTCTTGAGCTGATGTACTTGAATTCTGAGCAAAGCTGAGGATTAATTTTTTGTGATTCATGATTACAGCTAGAACCCATAGATTAAATTAGGAATGGAGCACTAATTGTGAGAATAGCATGGCCCAGATTAGATTTCACATAACTTAAGTACTAATGGGAAACAGATAAGTTAGGAGACTAACTGAACTCTCTAATTCGCGCAGAGAGATCTTTCACAAGCCAAAAATTCATTAGCTTTTCTTCTTAAACATGCAGAAGATCCTTGATACTGACGTAAAAGAGTGTAGAGTCATGTCAGTGATTACTGAAGTACCTGAAGGACAACAGAAACTTTAATCTGTCAGTCAATGATCACACCTCTGTGTGACAATGGACTTAGAATCATAGAACCATAGAATTGCTTTGGTTGGAAAAGACCTTTAAGATCATCACATCCAACCATTAACCTAGCACTGCCATCCCACCACTAAACCATGGCCCTAAACACCTCATCTACCCGTCTTTTAAATATCTCCAGGGATGGGGACTCGACCACCTCCCTGGGTAGCCCGTTCCAGAGCCTGACAACCCTTTCGGTGAAGAAGTTTTTCCTAATGTCTGTCCTAAACGTGCCCTGGCACAACTTCAGACCATTCCCCCTTGTCCTTTTGTCTGTTACAAGGGAAAAGAGGCAGACCCCCACCTCACCACAGCCTCCTTTCAGGGAGTTGTAGAGGGCAATAAGGTCTCCCCACAGCCTCCTCTTCTCTAGACTAAACAACCCCAGTTCCCTCAGCCACTCCTCAGAAGACTTGTGCTCCAGACCCCTCACCAGTTTTGTTGCCCTTCTCTGGACATGCTCCAGCACCTCAATATCTTTCTTGTAGTGAGGGTCCCAAAACTGAACACAGTATTCAAGGTGTGGCCTCACCAGCACCGAGTACAGGGGCACAATCACTTCCCTGCTCCTGCTGGCCACACTATTCCTGACACAAGCCAGGATGCCATTGGCCTTCTTGGCCACCTGGGCACACTGCTGGCTCATATTCAGCCGGCTGTCAGCTTGTACATAAATAAGGTGAAGATGGGTTTTGTAAGAGAGAAATATTTTTTCAGTAATTGGAAGGCAATGGGGAAGGGAAATAGCGGCTGTTATCAACCTCCCTACTTGTGCTCTTATTGCATAGTATCTCTTCACCATTACTTTGACGAACACCAAACATTTTAAAACAAGTGGGAAAAAAAAACAAAACAAGAATACAAGTAAAATGTGTCTACCCAGATATGCCTCTGATATTGAAAAGTGAATAAATGTGAAACCTACTAATTGTAGTGCTTTGTGTATTAATGGAAGTGTTTAAATGAACAGTGAACATGGTACAAAAAGTATAGATAGAATAAAGTAAGATACGGAAAGAGATCAAATGCTGATAATAGATGGAAGAATATGATTGTTCAGGATAAGTCAATGTAGAAGAATAAATTATATAAGTTACTTACTAAAAGATTTACTTGTAAAGGTTAGTAGTTCTGAAAACAACCTAGGTAATAGTGTCCATGTTCAGTACATACTGATCCCAAGAGATTTTACTTCAGCAATTCTTTGCATGTGTCACTCCCTGAGGTTACACTACCACATAATCTGCTATAGGAGCTATGTCATTTTTCTAATATATTTCCTGCTCTGAAAAGATGTTGTGTCTTTCCAGTCCATGTTTTTGTATTAATCATCTACTCTCAAAAGCGATACTGTTTCTCTGGTTTACATCCAGAGTTTTACACACTATTACTTCAAACACAGTAACAAGCAAAAGAGACATCTAGGATGAGATGTAACAGTGTGAATCAAAGGAGAGAAAGAATAAGAAGAAGTGCTCAAGATTGTCCCAAAGAGTCCTTCAGAACTGCTGACAAGGCAGGTCCAGGAAAAATATATTTTCATAATGCAAAGACCAAATAAGCTACTTATCATCACACAAAATAAAAAAGGGAAACTAATGCTGTTTGTGGGCAAAACCAAAATGTAAAACACATCTAGGCAAAAAGAGTTTGATTTTTTTCTTTATTTATTTTTTCTCAAGACCAAGCTTCTCAATAACTTAATTTTCGACATGTTTAAGCAATAAAGAAACCTAGGATAAGTGATGCAATTTAGCTGGGCATTGCTCCTTGAAAAAAGAGGTCTGAACGTAATGTGTAATCTTGGTGCAGTATAAGCAGGAGTGTAATTGGGTTTTGTTTATCCAATATGTATGCCAATATGTGGACAGTACAACAGTCTATTGTGTTTGCTGGCAGGTAAATGTCTCATTCAGTGAGAAGATAGCTCTTCTAAAAAAGCAAACACAGAACTTAATTGATAGTGAATGTTTAATTCATTTTCATAAAAATCAATAGTATTTCCCAAGGGGATAAAGGTGAATTAATCATTTATCTAGATCTTTAAAGCTGATGCATAGTAAACATGAGACATTTAACAGAGGTTAAAGACTGCTTGTTGAGAAACCTTCAAGATAGCAACACCATTTTGATTTGTTTGATTTCTTAACACCAGGAGGATTATTTGTATTAAATTATCACTGTATCATTCCACAGTAGAACAGGTGCTTCCTCATGTTATAGTCCTATTACTAGGTATTTTCTACACACGTAAAATCGTAACACACTCAACATGTTCATAACAGGATAAAAACCCTATCTTGTTGCTGAATAGAAGTGAAATAATTGCTTTGATATGAAAAATGTAAAAAAAAAAAATAAAATTAGAAAGATACTAAGTGCCAGTAATACTCTAAACAACATAAAGATCCAAAATATAGTAACCGCTTTTGCAAGTTTGTTGGTAGACTACCTCTGCACTGCAAGTTTTAGAGTAGCAATAACAATAAAAAGAATGAAGGATAGGAAGCAGGGTAGAAGTCTAAAAATTGCAGGGCTTTCATACTGATCCATTACTATTGATTTGCTTTGCTATTCCCTCCTTTGATTACTCCACCACATGTTGTTTTGGGGGGTTAGCTTTGTTTGTTATTTTCTACAGCCTTTATTGTCTGCTACAAATCACAAAGCATAAAGAGTTAAAAATCAGCCAAGCAAGCAAAGAAACAAAGATTACAAAGAAATATGCCTCCCGTTGTGGACTTAAATGGTGTTGAAAAACATGTACTAAATTTAAATGTATTAAGACCTGTATTTTCTAAATCTATTTGCACAAGTATAAATACCTCCTCCAGGACATGTCTGGAGTTTTCTGTTGCTAAAATTGTTACTGAAGAATTGTGAGATTGTCATCAGGAGAGGAGATGATGTTGAGAGTGAACAGTTGAAGATATATTAATGAAGAAATAATTTATTTTCATATTCAGAATAAAATGAACTTAACACCTCAGTCACTAGCTTTTCTTCAATAAAAAAACTTTGTTTGACCTGCCTTCCTGTGAGATAAGAATTAAACAATTACCAATGGTCAGGCAAGTCTTAGTTGTTAAGAGCACTAAGTGCACATTGCATTTCTAAATTCTGTGCACTCCCTCCAAAAATGACAAAGGATAAGCAGAACTATCGGTTCAGGTAAGTTCAGCTGCACATGTAAACCATACGCTTCCAAATTCAACTGCCCCACATATACAAGCTAAGGTCTCAGTCACATTGATATTTATGTGATGATGAACATTTGCAACTACAAAAAAGTTATTTCAGAGGCTATTGATTAAAGCAAGGCTTGTGTCAAGAACTGCCAGAAATCTTAAGTATAAGAAGACTTAATTTCATCAGCTGCAAATCTGCTGAAGAGTGGTGTAGACCTTAGAGGAACTCAGTAATCAAGAACAGGGAAATGTGCCTCGGTTCTGTTCCTCTGTCTGACACTGTGAACTAGGGAAAGTTTTGAATACTTTACATTCAGCTTTGTAAATTGGGTATGATGCCATTTAGTCAGGTTTATGATGATTGATCCAAACATAATGGCCAGTCAATAAGATAACCAGGAATAGATTGCAAGTTCTTATATGAAGGTCTAGTCAAGGTCTGACTTTTAGCATGCAGCTGCTGTAATAACATGAGGCAAGCAAAAGTCTGAATCAATAGGATATTAGCTATGTGTTATATCTAATTACAAATATAGGAAGCTATAGGCAAATCTGACTATATAGTAAATGTGATATAGCTTATTCATCTGTGCTCACATATCAGCTACCTCATATTTAAAGAGGATAAAATGTTCATGCAGAGGTTGTTAAAGAGTAGTTAGTTATCTAACATCTTAGCTGTTCTGATTGGCTACACAGACAGCTTTAAGATATCTTGTTTACATGCCCATACTTTTATTCAGAATAAATGGCCTTGGTTGGTGCTTTCTTTACCACTGCAGTAAAATGGTCTGCATGTAGTTTTGTTAGATTTTTTTTTTTTTTTTTTTTTTTTCATAAGGAACTCTATTATTCCAGCTGTTACAGGGAGGGAAAGAGTGAAAACTTTTAATTAGCTCCCACCCCAAGAATTAAAAAGCACAGGATATAATAGTTAATAATACAGCAGTGAATTGCACAAAATGCTCTTCTAATTTTGTTTTTAAATTTTTAAGTAAATGAGAAATCAACTCATCTTCATTTAAACTACTCCTAGAAAAATATATGCTGATTCATTTGGCTGAATCTTTCCAATTAAGGTAATGTTTGGGTGAAACATCCTCTCCCAGCGGTTTCTGCTAGAAGCTCATTATCACAGCCACCATATGATCAATAATTTCAGTATGTATACATAAATATATTATATTCAAGTACAGTATAATAACGTAGTTGTTACACCACTTAAAAACCTGTACCTTCATATACAGAAATCAAGTGGGTTCATGACTTGTAAAGATCTGCACTGCATCACTCAGTCCCATACTGAGATATTCAAGCAACCCCAGCACAAGCTGAATCTGGAACGAGAAGCAGTGCTGTTGTGCCAACATTGTGCCATGCCAGAGTCAATTAATCCTGTTAGGAGGCTACTCTGATGCCAAGACCCAAGTGTATATCTCTATACAATGCTGCACAGTTCTTTATATACATACTAGGTTGTTTGGACATTCCTCACATGGTACTGCATTGTGTGATGTAGGAATACTCACATATCCTGATTTACTATGCAAACCACAATGACCTTTGATATATTAATGGGGCATTTAGTGTTTAATCCCATACTGTTATGAAAACTAATTACATTTTCAAAAACTAATTATACAGCAACAGAATTTCACAGCCTCTGAGATTAAGATGGTTCCAACAGTACTTCAGAGAAAGGTTGGTACTATTCCAGGCTACAGTTTTTGACTTAATTTCTAAAGGTATGTATATATTGGACTTCAAAGGTGCAACTGAGGTTCATGTAAACATGTGAGAAAAAAGCCAAACCAGCTAACCCTGGTACTTCTGGCAGTCTAGCCATGACAACACAAACACCAAAGTGAGTGCACTATGAAATACCGGGCAAGTATTCAGAGGATAATGTCTGATGTGTTGTAGCCCTGAAGTGCAGAAGTTACAGTTGTTCAAAGAAATTAAGAAGATAAGGCAGCTATTCTTGTATATTGCTATTAGTGTCTAAGCTAATAGCAAAAGACTATTTCAAGGGCTTTCAAGAGACCTTGTATTTGCCTGCATAAGCTGTAGTTGCACATTTAAACAGCAATGTGCTTGTACAGAGTTAGTGATTTTATGTGCGTGCCTTAATTATAAAATTAGTCCTGCTCTTCTTAATAAGGAAACATTTGTTTCTCTACAGCAGAGAACAAAAAAACCCAAATAATCACTTAATGGAGGTCTTGTCTGCTCTGAATATACCTTGTATTTTGAATGTTCTCTTTTCTGTGGGATGTTGATTCTGTGTGTTGTCGATCCTTCAAGCTATGAAACTCTGACTGCATTTCTGTGCTATATATATATGTATATCAGTACATATACTGCATGTACACCTTAAATAGATCACGAAAGGCAGGAAAGCAAGTACCATTAACACAAAATATTGTCAAATACAATGTAGAGTGTATGCTTACCTTGGGTTGGAAGTTAGCCCATTGCTTACTGATATTGAAAAATACATCAAAAACTTTTATGTTTAATGAAAGGAAACAAGATATAGTAAAGATTTTTACTTTGGGCTTCTACATACCCTAAAAAAAAACTACAGTTCCATACCTGTACCATTGCAATAGTAAATACAATATACGGTATCAATTAAAGAAAACTAGGACATTAACAAGGTATATGCTATCTCACTGACAAAAAGGATCTAGATCCTTTGCATGGTGCAGCCGTCTACAGCTTTGTTTCATATTTTCCCAGATGTTTCATTATGTCAGTCTGCATTATTTAGAAATTCAATGAGCAAATTTTGCCCAATTCTAAGTCTGACTAAATACCAATACTTGCTCATATTGCAATAAGATAGAACACGCTTTATGTATACACCAAGTTCAATATCTTGTCAAGCAATTTTACCTACACATGATACCAAATATGCCATCTCTTTATACAATGATAAGAATGGTGGTCTTTCAAATTAGGTCCATTACAAAGATTGATACAAAGAGACATTTTAAAATGTGGCATGTCTTTAAATTCCATTGGAGTAAGAAAATGATCACTTGATTAGAATGCTTAAATTAAAATCTTGGTAAAATGTGTTTATTGTAAGTTTTGATTTTGTTTGCTTTCTGACTATCATTTCTTGTCTCCTCTACAATTCAGAAAAATAACAGAAAAAAATCATATCCGATGCACTTTAATATTTTTCTTAATAAATATAGTACATAATAAAAATAATACCTCTTTTTAAGAGGTAGACCCAACTGCTATGTCCTCTTGTCAGACTTTTCCTTCACTCTTATGATGATTTCTGTAAGGTAGGAATACAAATACAGGAACTGGTATGTTATCTAATATGGCTAATTTAAGAAAAGAGTATTTTTTCCATATCTAGTAGTATAAGAAAGTAGAGAACCAGAAAATAAGTTTGGAAAACTTTTTTCTGCAATGACCCTTCATTTCCAAGTGGTTGTGCTATCACAGTTAGCTTCCCTGTAGTTTTTAAATCGATATTGATCTAGGAGCTTTGTAGGAACCCATGCTAACAACTCTGCAATCACTGTCTTTTCTTTTTAATTTCCTTGAGCAAGTGGAACTTCAGCAATTTAAAACTGTATGTGAGCAGCCCCATCACAACTAATAGGTCTTCAGGATATGTTGGCATCTCTGGAGAAGCACCTTAGATCTTAATCCTAATGCCTCCAACTATTCAGTGATGTAGTAGCAATTACATAGGTCAGTGTATATCTTACATCAGTAGATAAAATGTGACAGTCTACTGTAAAAGGAAATAAGCCATTTCAATGATAAATAAACCCTTATATAAATCAAATATAATTCAGTAGAGAAATATATATCAAATAGTAACTTATTTGCTTGCAGCTTATACCATGTTCCTAAGCACATATCTTTCTTGGCTTATTTGTAGTCAATAACCAGTCAAGAGATTCAAATAATCCAGAGCAAGGGAAGGGTAGGCATTATAGGCTATTTTGTTTCAAATGCGTGGTTTTCTTGGCAGGGGCGAGGACAGAGAGGGGGATGGGGTAGGGGTGTTAATTTTTAATTAGAGGTTAGTAGGAAACAGTTTTCCTATTCCACAAGAAATATGGAGATGTAAACATCTAGGCTTCCCATTAAAATTATAAGAACCTTGAAAATGTAAAGAGGTCCTTCTCTCTCTAAAAAAGAACAAACCAAATGGTTTCATCTAATATTATTAAAATATTTTATTTCTTTTTTGATCTTTTTTTACTTGTTAATTATTATTAGTGTTTTAAAAGGTGACTTTCTTCAAATGAACAATTTTTTTTCCCATTTGCAAGATATTAAAATGTGGTGTTTCAACAAGTTTGAAACCTCCTTTAAAAAAGCTTTTGAAATGGAAAATTCTTTTAAACAGTCTTTTCCTCATAACTACAATTTCAATAAGTGATTATGTATAGGAAGCTTCTTTCAAAAATGTGATAAATTTTCCAATCTGATTTCCAAAAGCACTGCTAGTCTATACCTCTGCAGTGTGAGAAGAGGCATTTTCTGTAGCAGGTGAAAAATGACATTGTGATTAAAGCTGTGACTCAGAAGATTAGTAAACATGGGAGTTTTGCCACAAGCTTCCACTGCAATGTTGGATAATTTACTTTCTGTTTCAGTCAGCTCTTCTCTTTGAATGACACAGGTCTACTTTGCAGAGGTATTGTAACGGTAAAGGTATTAACATCGAACTGCTATGGTGACGAAGGTTCTGTAAGTGCCCACATAAAAGTAGTGAATGTTCTCAGACTGCATTTCATTCAACAATTAGTGAAAAGCTGTATTTCCTTGCATATAAGTAGAGAGGAACAGTTGCTCATTGTTATAATATATTATTGATTAAAATATCACTTTTACCTTTAAAATGAAATAGTCCCTGAAAATTTGTCCTTTGTGTCCTTAGCTCGTCCGTTAAGCACTATTTGGAAGAATATTTTAAACATCATTATATTTGTGCTTCTTCTGAATGTAGAATAAATATATAGGTCCTGTACTTTTTTTTTAAAGTACTACAACTACAAGCACAAACAATATCATTGTGTGATTCAGATGGATGCATAGATCAGCACTATTCCACCTCCCTTCAAATTCTAAGGTTCTCAAAAGATCAATCTTATATTTACATTTCTTTATATGTAAAAATACATACATATTACATAAATAAATGTATATATTAAATACATAGTTAGACATATACATATATCAGATATGTTTTAAAAGGTGGTTTGAAAATACCAAATACATTCTAAATGTATTATGCTAAATATTCCCAACTCTAAAATATTCTCTTTTAATTGACTGAATATAGAAGTAATATTGACCAGATCTTGTCCCACCACAGTAACAGGACTTTTATTTTTAAAAGTCTGCTGTTTCCAACTGGGATACTTAGATACAAACCCAAATGTAGGCATGTAATGTAATACAGAAAATAGATTTATGCACCAACATCTGAACATTAACATTCAAAATCCTTACTCTAAAAAGGTTTAAGAGGAAGGAATAGTGTCACTACTGCAGGTATAAGTAAACTAGATATCTGAAATATGCCACTGAAAGCTAGGCCATACATGCTGGAAAGAAATAAAATGGAAAAAATATATTTTTTTAGATCAATCTTTAATAAAGCAGAATGTAAAGGCAGAATTTTTCTGAACTTGTTTTCCTAAATTACTCCTTCTTTCCTTACAAAGCTATACAGAAAAGAAAGCAAGAAAGCAAATAAGCAAGAGAACAGACAAACTAGACAAAGCAAGAAAACAGGGAAGCAAGGAATTACTTACTCATGTCTACAGATTCTCTTATTTTGAAAGGAAAATAAATCCAAGAACTTTAATTGAAGAAAATTTACTCCTACTTTTTTTTTTTTTTTTTGTGTCGAGAACAATATATCTATGGCTTATAAAGAATAGACACTTTTTTACTAATTTTATTGCAGAATATTTAATTAATGAACAAAATAATCTACTTTTAAAATGTGACTTGGACCTTTTCTGGTTGACAAGAACTGGAATGTTAAATGAGGAAAATAAAAATAATTCTAATAAAAGCATATAAGTAAATATTGTGAAAGTCCTGGAAACAATGTTTTTGAGGATTTTAGATATATGCTTTCTCTTAAACAAGTTTATTCTTTACAAGCTATACCATTATGTATTTTAAGTCTAGTATAACTGATGAGTATATTTTTTGACATTCTAACAAATAAGCAACTTTTTTCCTATTAATATATGTAACCATGCTTTGTGCTTATATGACTTGACTTCTTCATTTCCTGTCTTTTACATGTCTATTTTTGAAATGTTTCATTAAGGTAGTTTGTCAAGTAATTGGTAATTTTTCTCTTCTCAAAGCAGCTATAAACTTCTGCTGTTACTGTTGTTTTATTCTAATCATGCTTGATTTGATTATTTTCTCTGGAAAGAAATATTTTCCTGGCTTCAGAATAAGCATTATGACAGACACATGGTTAGCAGTGTACTGTACAAGTTATACGGTCATTTTTATAACAAAACCAACTTGGCTCACAAAGTCAGAAGCTTTTTCTCTACTTCTCCCCACTCTTATGCTATGGAATTGTAATTTGGCTCGGTTGTCATAAACTCCATTTGAGCAGTTAGTCAGTTTCCAGAGTGGAAAGCAGACTGCTATGTCTCCTTTAGTTCATGCCCTGTTGGATGACCACTGAACAGGAACTTATCTATGGCTGTTACCTTCAGTTTCGAAAACAATGAAGCAGAGAATGGATAGTAAAAGTGAATTTAGTTTCACTGTTATGGTCTAATATTTGTGGTGTACATCAGCATGGCTGGAACACTGGGTAAAGGTATAAATGCCTATGTGTTCTAAAGAAGTCATGCATTGTTACTCACATTCAGACTTCATTATCTATTTTACCTACCCTTAACTGTTGTCTTTTGTATGTATCATGTGCAATGTGATATGAAAGTTAAGGCTTATTGTCTTAGATTTATCACATGTAAATTTTTATCTGCTTATACTCATCTAATTCATTTTGTCTTGCTAAATCATGCGCATGAATACTTTGGAATCATTATAAAGAAAAAAGATTTTTTTCTCCTGATTTTCTAAGGACTAAAAAAGATGGTAGTTCTTTTTCATTTCTATATGTAAGCATTTCCTAATTCTATAAGGCTGGGAGAATCTAATTTGAACTCAAGGTTTTTTAAGCTGAGATATGAAGAGGGCTGCCCATGAAAACTGACTTTAAGTGGTGTACAATAGAATAGAACAGTTGGTGAACTACATTTGATTCAGCCTTTCAATACTCTCAGGTAACCTACCAATATTTTTAAATTGAGTTCAAATATATCATTCTCCCTCAGTGCGACATAGCCAGGTAGATGGGTGAGACATGAGTTAAAAAGGGCAGAAAATGAACTCACGCAGTCAAATGTAACATTGCAGTGTACCCATGCTTCAGACTCAGAAACCTATGTAGCCTACCAGCAGCATAACAGGAAGAAAGAGAACAGAAGGAAAGAGGAGAGCAGGTAAACAAGATATTTAGAATCATAGAATCATCTAGGTTGGAAAAGACCTTTAAGATCATCACATCCAACCATTAACCTAGCACTGCCATCCCAACACTAAACCATGGCCCTAAGCACCTCATCTACCCATCTTTTAAATATCTCCAGGGATGGGGACTCGACCACCTCCCTGGGTTGCCCGTTCCAGAGCCTGACAACCCTTTCGGTGAAGAAATTTTTCCTAATGTCTAGCCTAAACCTGCCCTGGCACAACTTCAGACCATTCCCCCTTGTCCTTTTGTCTGTGACAAGGGAAAAGAGGCAGACCCCCACCTCACTACAGCCTCCTTTCAGGGAGTTGTAGAGGGCAATAAGGTCTCCCCACAGCCTCCTCTTCTCCAGACTAAACAACCCCAGTTCCCTCAGCCACTCCTCAGAAGACTTGTGCTCCAGACCCCTCACCAGTTTTGTGGCTCTCCTCTGGACATGTTCCAACGATGCAACATCTTTCTTGTAGTGAGGGGCCCAAAATTGAACACAGTATTCAAGGTGCAGCCTCACCAGCACCGAGTACAGGGGCACAATCACTTCCCTGCTCCTGCTGGCCACACTATTCCTGACACAAGCCAGGATGCCATTGGCCTTCTTGGCCACCTGGGCACACTGCTGGCTCATATTCAGCCAGCTGTCAACCAGTATCCCCAGGTCTTTTTCTGCCAGGCAGCTTTCCAGCCACTCATCCCCAAGCCTGTAGTGTTGCATGGGGTTGTTGTGACCAAAGTGCAGGACCCTGCACTTGGCCTTTTTGAACCTCATACAGTTGGCCTTGGCCCATCGATCCAGCCTGTACCGTTCTAGGAGAACCTGCTTTAGCAGGGGGGTTGGACTAGATGATCTCCCGAGGTCCCTTCCAATCCTTGCAATTCTGTGATTCTGTGTTAAAGAACCTTGCACATCATGAGTTGGGTTTTTTTGGGGTCGTTTATTTTGTAGTGAGGTTTACAATGCAACTGTATTGCCCTTGGTTCTCCAGAATTTGCTTTGCAACCCTGGACACTGAATGACTTTGGCTTCAGAAGAACAAATTGATGACAAAGGGGGTGATGATTTTCTTCCACTCTGGTAGAGTACTTAAAAAATTCCAGTAGAAAACAAATGCTACTAAAAAGAACATACATGGGAATAATTTCCCTGATGCTCAGACTAAATGTTATCATTCATTAGGTAACAGATATTATAGGAGTCACCCGATCAAAAGAATAATGAGATCTAGCAAGACAATTCCTTCTCCTAGAAACACTCTGCCTCTTTGGATCCCAGTATTTTCCCTAATCCTTGGGTTTGGTATCTTCCTTAATTCCACAGGGGAACCATCTGCAGAAAGTGCTATTAAGTTAATTTGCTTTGTTATCAAGAATCTTTTTGCTTTAGAAAGGCTAAATATGACCCACAGACAACATGAAAAGCAGATAGACTGTAAAATTTAAGCTACATAAATGGTGACATTTATGATTGTGGTTAATGTATTTCATCACGCAGAAACATTAAACTCATCTCTAGATCTCAGCATTTTTCATTTTCCATAGATTCCAAAGTGAAACCTGCCATCAAACATTAAAAAAAAATCTTTCCTGCAAATACAGCAAATTATCCTTATCTGTAATGATCAAAGCTGGATACATTTGCATGGTTTCCCTACTGGAATTATTTATTCAATAAAATCCACAAACTCATAACCGAGGGCTCTCATACTTAAATTCTCTTCATTAAGCATTGCATTTTATGGCCTAAAAGTGTTTTCAGCTGAATTTACATAAAACAACTGCACATATGTGGCTAGTCAAGTTGATCTAAGGGGAAAAAAAAAAAAAAAAAAAGTATAATCTACAACATTCCCTGTGGGTGATCAGAAAATACAGTTATCCAAGCCCTGTCTTCTGCTGGAAAAAGGCATTCTTAGATGCGGTTTAATATCATATATTATCCGAGTTAAAAAAATTCCAGAATACACTGGTTTTAATTTTGCATTTTTCTCTCAGTATGGACCCACCTTGATTTTTCTCCCATTGTCTACTGTCTTGCCAAATTACTTTTGTTTTGGATGGTTCCTCCAGGTTCTATGTTCCTTATTCTGCCCCCTGACGTTTTATTTCAGACTTTCAACCCAGTTGCCTTTCTCGAACAGGTATCCTAACTAACCCTTTTCAGACTTGTACTTCATGACTTTTTCTCTCATCTCCTGAGAGAAAACATGATGTAATAGTAGCGAACAATATTTTGTCAATGACTCAGATATTGCTTTCTGTGAGAACATGCTCTCTAATTTCATGTCATTGAATTAAATGAAAAAGGATATCATTATATGTAACAATTTTGGGTTTTAACCAAATCTTTAATATTTAGCCCTCAATGACCTGCACTCTGGAAATATGATTCTGAATGTTTTATGATGCTTTTCTGCTTTTTAATTATACATTGTCCATGTTAAAATATTTTTCGAATTCTTTACTGAAGAAATCTTATTAGTTCAAAAATTCATATAACAGTAAATATAGAAAGTAAGTAATTGGCCTGGCACCAAAATAAAATATTAAATTAAAAAAATAAAAAATTAAAAAATTAAATTTGAATATAAAATCTAAATTTTACATACAGAAATCACAGTTTCAATTTTATGCTATTGGTGCTAAATTGCAAAACCTGCTATTCATTTTTCAGAGGACAGGAACAAAGAGTGTGTCATTTATAACTTCCATTTTGGCTGTTTCTAACCTGCACCTCAAATACATACAATTAGAACTTTCTTAATGTTAGTCAAGGATTTATTAGCTGACAAAACTGTACAAGTAACTTCAACCAACAAATTAAGGGTTAATAACTTTTTATGTGCAAAAAGAGGAAAATTTCACTAAATAAATTATATATCTTGAATGGTCTTTCAGGACCAGTGATCCTTCATTTTAGGCATCATAAATCTGCCTTTTCACTCTGCTAGGCTCTGACCAGCTATTCTGTACAAAGCTTGTATAAACAAAGACTTTCCTGGTTTAGAAATTTCCCCAAACGCACTGCCCTCTATTGCCTCAGACAACTTTGAAATTCATGAAATCAATTACTGGTGACCCAGCAAAAAGTCAGATTAGCCAAAGGCGTGCTATGACATAAACTGTTTTTTCCATAATTAGCACTGTAACTGGTTGCGGTTGGGCCTGAAGATAGGAAGTGCTACTGAAGACTGGAAATGTTACTAATCTAGTTTTTTGGGTGGGGCTTTTTTTGTGACTTGTTGTTTGGCCATAAAGAATAGAATGTCCGTTCTGTAGATCACCATAATGACCATCACAATTTTTTAGACCATTAACCAGGTTTTCGTTATGGTAACAGCAACAGCATCACAGAATCAGAGTGGCTGAGGTTGAAAGGTATCTCTGGAGATCATCTGGTCCAACCCCTCTGCTCAGGCAGGGACACCTAGAGCCCTGTACGACACGGCAGGAGCATCATTGTCAAGACATGTGTTGAATATATATTTTTTTTCAATACAGAATAAGTTACCATGTCCCTGAGGGCACTGATGGGCTTGACTGTCGTTGCCCAGCCTCCCAGGGACTTCTGCCACCCTGCCCAGTGCTCAGGACACCCCGGGGCCATCAACCCCTGCTGCAGTGATGCCACCACAGAACCAGTTTCCAGATCTCCACAGCCCTGTCCTGCCTGGCCATGGACCCCTTTTGCTGGATCCAACTGTGGACCCATGACCCAGACTATGTTTGGCCTATCCCCATCCCCAGGGAGCTGCCCAAAGCTGGGGGCTAGGGCTGTCCCTGACAGGTGCCCCCTGGCTGGCCTATTCCTGGCTGGGGCAGTGGGACGGTCATAGCTGTCCTACCCCCAACTAGATTTTCACCCTGGTTTCCTGCCAGCAGCCTGCCTGTTTTATAACGGCATCTTCCCGACAGCGCACAAAGTCAGGTTCTCTTTAAAAGAGAAAGAAGGTTATGTGTACACACAGGCTGGAGGAAAATAAAAGTGGACTGTGTTTGCAGATGAGAAAAAAATGTCTCTGTACCAGCACCATGACAATTTTAGTATGCTGACCACCACCACACTGTTGATGTTCATTCTTAACAGACACAGAAGAACAAAATCTATTCCAAAGGAAGTGACTGCTGGGCAGTGATAGTGAGAGCTTAAGTTACAATTAAGACAAAGTTAAATCCATCCAAGATATTCAAGAACCAGAAGTAAGCATAAATAATTATATATGCTATTAGAGGGTGGGGAGGAACGATGAAAGGAGGGTTGAAAGAAGGTCTGTGAATAACCCAGTAAGAAATATGCATTGAACCTTGTCATCTTTCTTCACAGAGCTGTAATTTGTAGAAAAAGTTAACTATGAATTGGAAGGAGAAATAGGGTAGCAAGTCTTTCCCAGCCTTTAGAAATACTGTAGGCTTAAAAACGGCTTTAAAAGTTTGTTTCACCTTGTTCTGGGAAAAGGACAGAACTTTAAAGTGAGTGAGACATACCTGTAGCAAACTGCATGGATTTCTGTGGAAAGAGGATACAACACAAGACAAAAGATTTGTGAAGCCAGACACTGAACAGGTTACTAATCATATGTCAGCATCGACAACTAGGTTATGAATAGTTTTCTTAAGAAAGAACCAGAAACTTTATTTCAGAGCACATTATTATTCACAGTATGATGACACTAATACCCAGTAAGATTAGATGCCTGGAAAAACCTGTAATGAACAGTCCTCCAACCACAACTTTTCCTGTAGGTTCTCCAGCTTTTTCTCCCCAAGGACACATCACAAGGATGATGCAGTGGACTAGGTGTGCTTTGTGTCAAAGATGCACATAGACACCAGAACCGTGTCATGTGTAATTGAGCCAAGCTTAGTGCAAAAATAGTAATAAACCTTATGGTCAGGGAACCCTTCACTGAAGCACAGTAGGAGCTACTAGTTGTCACAGGAGCTCTTTTCACTGAATGGAAGGTTCCTTAGATCACCAGAATGACCATCACAATTTTTTAGACCATTAACCAGGTTTTCATTATGAGCTATTTGGCTGAATGCAGGTCAACTGAACCTAAACAAAGAAGAAGTCTCCCTCAGATTTGGTTTCTTGAAAACAGATTTTCACTAAAATTGTCTGACACAACCAAACTTGTAATGGAAATGCAAACAGGAGTTTAGGTGCCCTCCTTTAGATGCATTCCCCCAATATTGGTATACAAATTTTTGTTCAACTGTCATGCTCTTTACCCTCTGTTTTTAACACTCTTCCATCTATTTATCATGCTGTGGCCAGCTTTGACTGGAAGAGTCAATGCATATACACCTTCCCCCTACTTATAATTCTGGTTGATTAGGAATGCAAGTTTCAGTTGTTCCAGGATTTAATGGAAACCTTGTGTTCATACAGCTGGAGGAAGGGGAAAAAAAAAAACAACCTGATGTATTGGTATCTCTTTCACTAGGTGATGTTGAGTCAAAAGAGTATCAGGAAGTACCTAGTCTCTGCTGTTTTCCCAGGGAACTGTTTATATGCATGTAATCACTGTGCATACATTTCCCATTTGGAAGTATGTGATTGCAATGCCCCATATTTCACAGATGTGTTGTGATGGTAACTGCGTTAAAAGGGAAACTTAAATAGGGACAATGACAGCTGAGTAAGTATCTTAGATTTAAAAAAAAAAAATAATTAAAAAGCAGATCTCTTTCTATATGTCAATCAGATGAGGACATGGGGTTAAAAAATGGGAGCAACAAGGAGAGGACAGAAACAGATAGGATGTGCCATGTGAACAAAAGAAATGCTGATTCAAGAAGGAAAACATTTCAGAAAACAGTGTCCAAGTTAGGCTAGTCCCTATGGCAGAACTAATTTGCCTGAGTGATACCTGTATAGCAGAAAATCCAACCTGACATTGACCTTGCCAGTATTGCAGTGACAGTGTTTTCACAAGGAAAAAATTCTTGAAATAAGGATTTCAATAGAGTCAAAAAACATGGTGTGCTTCTACATAATGTAAATTTCTTCTTTTTCTGCACAAAACAGGTATGAGAAACAAAAGGGATTTCCATTTCTTACTTGCTTCAGTTTTCTGCTTCCTTTATAGGAGTAGAGAATCAACGAATACACTTTTATAATATTTTTTCAAGGTTCTTCTAGTATAAGCAGAGGATTAGACAACAATTGTCAGTGGTTAGTAACCTCCTACACCTATTTTTTACTGGTAGAGTTTTTGTATCTTGATTCTAGGGACCCAAAATTTTGCCTTTTCTTATTACTGCACTACAGTCATGGAAGAATTTTAAAATAGAAGAAACAGAAAAAAAAATGACAAAAATTACAACAACAAAATAAAAACCAGCAACAAAACCCCCAGACCTTCAAGAATCTTCAGTATAAACTTGAAGTACTCTGATAGCACTATCACTTGCATAGTGAAACATTGACTTCAAAGCAAAGCACTACTGCTGCACAGCTCACTGAGAAAGGCTAAGCATTGTTTTGCAAGTGAGGTTGTGGTAGTACTAGATAGGAAGGACTATTCCTCTGCAGTCCCTTTGTTCTTCCTGTCTTTACTTCTTCCCCACAAACCTTTTCAAAGTTTCACATGATGAGATAATGTATTTCCAGCCAAGACAGTCAGAGCATGGTTCCTCATTTAAGCTCTTTGGGGAGCTTGCAAATACAGTGAGTGCAGATTTGTTCCCACAGCTCACATAGCCATGCTCTGTGGCTCAAGAGAAGAATAGTAAATGGCAAATAGCTCAAGAGACCTGACCTTGGAATCCAGCTGGCATGGCATTGATACTAGATAGTTGATATGACAAGTTGATATGACAAGACAACTTTGTTCACATCAGTATATAGGCTTGAAAGAGGCAGATGAAATAATGCCTTTGCTGAGTCTGTTTTAGAAGCATAATTATTATTCTGACTTTGTTTATACTGGTCTACAAAACTGGTAGTCATATTGCTTTTACAGTATTATCTGGGTTTCAACATGTTCAGGTCAATGAGCAGAAAAATCACTTTGAAAGTCCTTAACTGGTATTCCTTGTAGACATAAAAAATAAGTCTGCCCATGTCACATTGTGCTGTTCTTGCCTCTAGACTCCTTAATGCTAGTCACCTGGGGTTACTTAGTGCTTCATATTTAAAGCTTTGTTTACAGTGGAATGAGAACACAGTATGAGATACAAACTGACTTTCTGTGTAAAGCTTTGTCAACAACTCAGATTAAATAGTAAAGCTTGGTCAGTAAAGAGGTACAGTCATACTTACTTTTAGGTTTAAGGTAGTTGATTCTATCCAGTTTTAGTTAGTTACTAAATTATCCATGTCATTTCCCTATTAAATATTGTTTCCTTGGGCAAAATTCCTCTGGCCTAATTTTAGACTTAAAACTCTTAATAGTTCCAGAAAGTGACTTGAATCATCATAAGACAGGTATCCAAAATAGAACATAAGAATCACACTTCAGTCATGATTATTTTTCTTCATTGACTGTAAGTGGACATTGGATGACTTAGTGACACTTTACTGTCTAACTTTTAGATTTCTTAAACTAGATAAGATGAATAGCATGTACAGTATCAAAGAAACACATTTCACAATGAATGCATAGCAAGCATGTTTGTTATAAATCAAATCAAAGCCCATATAGCAACAACATAGGTGAAACTTTCCCGTAGCGTCATGGCTCTGAATCCAGTTGTCAGTTCTACTTTAATTAGTACCCTCTACTTCTACGCAAGAGTAGGTATCTTCTTTGTTTAATTAATTTCTGTGAACTAACATCTTCCTCTTTCCTTCATCTTCAGCAATCACTTTGCTGAACTTCTACAGGCCAATCTAAGTTCTCTTTATCCTTCTCTAACTTTCATCACATCCCTGTGAGTCTCCATGTCTTCTCTATACAAAATTCCTTGTTCTTTTCACATTTTCCCAAGGTGTCTCTCTACTTCTTTTCATTTAATCTGTGTTTCTCAGTCATAAGGCTCAACTGGAGAGCAAGACAGGTAACTTCACAGAAGACTTTACCAAGTGTATTGTCATCAGGGAGCAGCTTCAGGCACTGTATGAAACAAGCTCTTCGGTGGAAGTTGGGAAGCAAAAGCACCTACCATTGCATTTGAAATCTTTAAATAACTAAGTGATACTGCAGTCTTACGTAAAGTTTAAGTCTACAGTAATTTAAGCTGTGTCTATATCTGGGACTTCACTTGAACAACTGTTCAAGAATAAGAAAGTTCAAGAGTAGATTTTGTTTGAACCTACAGATTTTTAACTCAGAGAGTATTTTCAATCTTTATTGGAATTGTGTGTGCAAGTTTCAATTCTATTTCACGTGACATAAAAAACCCAAGACTACCACCACAAAACCTGTATCAACTTTTATTTTTTTAATATTATTGAAAGGTACCTTACTTTTTTTCAGCTGCCATATTGCAAAACAACCTATATCCAAAGCAGAGCTATTCTATCAAAGAGCAAACCACACGGAAAAGTCACTTCACTGTTGCTGTTTCTGCAGCTTATGCCTTGCATACAGCAAAATCATCCCTCTGATACTTGAAACAGAATTCTATTCCTGATAGCTACAGGATTACAGAGGAACAGTGAGTGGCCCAAACCCATGAAAATGGCAACATTTGAATTCAAATATCAGACAGTTTTGTACTAGATATAAAAGAGGTATCAGCCAAAATATTTATTAAATATGTTGATCTGATAAGAGAGGCAACAGACCTGTTTTATTAAATTAATGGTGGATAACAGTAATGTTAAATCTGATGTTTAATCATCTAGAAATTCTACTAACATAAACCCAATATCTGCAGTGATAATATGGCTTCTGTTTTCTACAGAACTTCAGGTTAAATGTAGCCAATGCCTGAGTTTATTTGTAAATCACATATTATTCTGTGATCTTGTATTTATTGTCATATTTTAATTACATGTTCTTTCCTGAATATATATTTTCTTTTCTCACAGGCTTGTCTTGAAAAAAAAAATATTACCATAAATCAAAACTTTTCTGGCATATAAACAGAAATCATATAAATTTCACACACACAGCTTGTCCAGTGTGACAATAGCCATGTACTGTCTTTGCTGCTCAATACTCCTACTGTAGTGTCTCAAAGTTTTGTTAGTGTACTACATCAGTTTGGTGGATTTAGCCATGACCTTTTATGAAAAAAAATACCCAACACAAAACCCCAAACCATCACCAACTAAATACTTAGGTAATTTCAGAGTATTTTCCTTACATACTTATGAAGGTAGAACATTTATTAAGTCTACTTCTAGGACAGTGATATAAAAATGTATATTTCATTTTTTAATAACATGATTTTTTTTTCAGATTACTTTTTTTGTTTCTTTTGATGGACTGTAGGACATGAAACTTAGTTCTCCTATACTTCTGCAGCTTCTACCATATCCCTGTCTACATGTCTTGTCCTGTCTGTATTAAATTCCTTGTTATTTTCACCTTTTTCCAGGGTAAATTCATACTTACCACAATGGAGTTTTTATACATTTCTTTTATACATTCCTTCCTCCTTCTGATCTGAGGAGGACAGTATTTCTCTATTTCTCTCTAATGCTATGGGACATATGGGTTACATCCATGAATTTCTATTGTCTGAAAAGCTGACTATGATGAAGTCTTTTCATGCTCTATTCATTTTAATTCAACCACATTATTAGAAATATTGATGAGCAGATATTTACAAAGCAATGATTCTGAAACTTGAAAAAATACCTTATAGACAGTTGCATTTAAAAAATCAACTATTTTATCCAAAGATTTTGAGATTTTTATTCAATTTCAGATGACTTCTGATGACATTTGAGAAAATTCCCTTTCTTCTTATATTCTTAGAGGGTTTAGTTTATAGCTGCAAACTGTGCAAACTTGGTTTAGCTGAATTCCACCTTAAGCCTGTAATAAAATGCAAAGTCTAAAACGTGAATTCTAAATCAAGAAAGAAATAACAAATTAAGAATGAAATGCCACAGTAAAACAAGGAAGCTTGTCTTTCTTCTTCTTCGTCTTGGAAAAGCTAGTAGATCTTTTAAGTTATTAGCCATTCTCAACCCCATAAAATCTAGTTACCAAACACAGAGGCAAAATAGTTTAAGGACTTTCTTTATGGAATTGAACTTTTTTCTTGAAACTCTCAAATGAGCATGACCATCTTTATTAACTTGTTTTGATAAACTACTTTGCCTCTTTTTATTTTCATTAGATTTAGCTCTCAGTTTGAATCACATATTAGCTAAATAAAATAATTTCAGACTTATTCTGGAATTGAAAAGGGGACAGGAAAGAATGTGTTTGTGTTTGGTGGGGTTTTTTTTGTTTTGGTTTGGTTTTTTTTTTTTTTTTTTTCTTTTACTCATAAATGTATTTTAAATTGTAAGGGTCACTTGTATTTTTTTCCTACTGGTATTGGTCATGATCAGAAGCAGAATGTCAGTTATTCAGGCCACTCATCTGGGATGGTATGTCAGAATATAAGCTTATGAAAAATCACTTGTCAAAAAAACAGTGTCAGATTTTAAATTCAGGCTTCCAGTGTTATTTTGCCTGCTGCTCTTGCTACCTTCAAATATTTTTTCCAAGCATTTTACTGTTCATTTTAAATCATTCACTGATAGAGTTTTTCTTTCACTAAAATTTCAGATGGCAGAAAAACTCTATCGTCATCTACAAGCTGTTCCAAATTCATTTTCTTTGTTCATATACAGTCCTACACTTTATAGGCTAAATCTGTAACTAGTGCTATATCCAGCAGAGAAGGCAGGCATAAGAAGAGTTTGATCCCCCATCTGTAATTCTTTCCTCATTTCCCTAGTCTCGTGTTTTGATAAAATTCAGTATTCAGACAAAAAGGCTGTTAAATATCTGCTCCATATTAGTAATTTTGATTTGCTTTGTTCTTTTGTTTCTCAAAGTTCCATTGTCATTTTTCTTTTACCATATCTCTGAAGTATCTTTTTCTTCTGAGGATTATGGCAAACACTAATCCAACTTGGGTATTGAAAATGACCTAATATATCAGTTTGGAATGCTTCCAGCTGTACAAAAACCTCATTCTTCTATTCTCTATACATTTCTTTCCAGAATGTTATCTGTCACGAATGAGGCCTTTGATCCACCAGTTAGAACTGCATTTTTTTTTTTGACAGCTGATTTTTCAGATAATTTAATCATTTATTCTGTTATTTTTCATTTTTCCCATGTAGTGTATAACACAGCTGATAGGTATATATAAAAACACCTAGTTAACCTCTCTGTGTCAGAGGTGTGTACTTAACAATTGGTCAGCTTTAATGTAAATGAGGCCTCAATTAGGTCATAAAGATCTCAAATATGTGCAATGTAAAGGAACATTTTAGACACTTGATGAAAAAAACACAAACAAACAAACAAACCCCCAAAAAACCCCAAACCCCATAGAATCATAGAATGAATCATGGAATGGTTTGGGTTGGAAGGGACCTTTAAAGTTTATCTAATCCACCCCCCCTGCCATGGGCAGGAACATCTTTCACTGGATCAGGTTGATCAAAGCCCCATCCAACCTTACAGGGTTATACTTCCAGTGCTGGGGTATTCAAAACTTCTCTGGGCAACCTGTGCCAGTGTCTCACCACCCTCATCATAAAAATGTCTTCCTTAAGTCCAATCTAAATCTACCCTCTTTCAGTTTAAAACCATTGAAAAAGAGGTCTTCTGCTATTTATATTTCATGTGAGTACAAGTAAGGAAGCATGGTATCTGCAAAGTGTCAGTAACTGCATTGTAACTTCCTATTAGAATTGCCTGAAGATCCCATCTCAGTAATGGCTAAAACCCAAGTTTCAGACAAAGATAGGAAAATTCCTCATGACTACTAAACTGCAGAGCAGTTTGCCCATATGGAAACAGATTAATAATGAAAGATTTTAACCATAATTCACTCTGTGTTGTTTGCTTTTTCTGTGCTTTATGGCAACCTTTTGTGAATCATATCAATACTTTGCCTACTAGAAATTAGTTTTCCAGGCTAATTTTTCATTTTTCAGGTGTTTTCAGGCTAGCTGTGAACATTTTGGTCTTCAACTTACTCTATTCTCTGTTCAAAGACAGTTTAGTTACTTTTTTTTGTTGAGAGTCATCAATGCTGAACCTTTAGGTGACTGTTACTTCATATGGCATAGCTCAGCCCAAGAGTAGTCTTGTCACTGAAACTTCAGCTTTAAGGCACAGAACTGTGTTTAATGCTTCATTCTTCACTCAGACAAAAATGTCACTACTGATGGAGATTTCCTCTGGAAACTGCCAGGTTATGGTGTCTGCAATCTCACATGGGCAAATTATCCCAACAACTACAGCCACTGGCATAGTCAAATGTTCAGGACTCAGGTTTTGAATTTGTTACAAAATCAAGTGTTTGTGAACACATCAGTGTGTAATTATTCTTATCTATAGTTAAATGTCTGCAATATGGCCATACATAGCTGAACTAGCTAAACTTAATCAGCTAGATCACTTCGTAATCAAAAGATAGAGATGCGCTTCTCATCCTGATGAAATTAATCTCATCCTGATGGAGATGATAACTAAAATAGGCAGATGAAAAAGTGCCTATTTCCCTTCTTTAGCTAAGGCTGGGATGTTCAACTTAGATGTGGATAGACACCCACTATAGACATCTCGGATAAGATTCATTTCCATAACATGATACCTTTCTTTCAGGTCTTCATATGTAGAAGTGTATGTATGAAATGATGTCTAGGCTTCCGTGATCCCATAACAGTAACTGCAAAATTTAATATAACTAATAAAAGCATAGCAAATAATTCAGTATACATTTAACACTTATTTCAATTATCCTCAGATGTCATATTGCCATTTGAGGTGTTCTTGTGTATCTGACATATGGGTCACACTAGAAACATTTGCTTGGTCTGAAAGCTGGAAACCAAATTTGATATCTTATATCTTAAGGGTGGATATATCTTAATATCTTAAGGGTGGATGTCACGAGGACGGAGCCAGACTCTTTGCAGTGGTGTCCAGAGACAGGACAAGGGGCAATGGGTACAAACTGAAACATAAGAGGTTTCAGTTGAATATGAGGAAAAACATGACAGTGACAGAGCACTGGAACAGGCTGCCCAGGGGGGTTGTGGAGTATCCTTCTCTCGAGATATTCAAAGCCCGCCTGGACGAAGTCCTGTGCAACATGTTCCAGGTGAACCTGCTTTAGCAGGGGGGTTGGACTAGATGATCTCCTGATGTCCCTTCCAACCCTTACCATTCTGTGATTCTGTGATATGTTAGAGATTTTTAATGGAGTGATTTCCTTACATAAGGTTTTAAGAAAGACAGGGAAAGTGAGGAGGAGGGTTAGTAGTCTATGCAAAGGAGCACCTAGGGCATATGGGATAGGTGATGAGCTACCCGAGAGCTAATGGTAAGGATTAAAGGACAGACCAACGCTGCTGCTGCTTTGGTAAATGTCTAATACAGGCTGTTTGATCAAGAAGAGGAAGTAGATGAAGCCTTCTTTAGACACCTTAAAGAAGCCCCTCATTGCTAACCCTGGTACTTCATAAGAGACTTCAGCCACCCTGATATTTACTGGGAGGGCAACATGGCTGGGCAGGAAGAACTGATCAGAGACATGAAAGTTGAGGAAAGTCTTGACTGCAGTGACTGTGCAATAATAGAGCTTAAGATCTTGAGATAAGTGAGCCAGACAAATAATAAAATCTACAAAGCTGGACTTCGTGAGAACAGATTATGACTTAGTCATAACCCTTAGCAGGGTTCCGTGGGAGACCTACCTGGAGTGCAAAGGGCCCAAGAGAACTCGTTGATCATCAAGGACGGTGCCCTCAGAGCAGAAAGGCAGTCTTTTTCAGTGGACAGAAAATCAAGCAAGCATGGCAGAAAGCCAGCCTGGATATACAGAGATCAACAAACTGAGTTTTAACACAGAAAGGAAATACACAGAAGGTGGCAGCAGGAGACATTGCTTGAATGCATATAGTTGGGAGTTAGGAAAGCCAGTGCTCAGCTGGAGCTGAAATTAGCAATGAATGTGAAGGCATGGGACTTTGTGACCAAGGACATGGAAAAGGAAGAGGTAGCTAATGTGTTTCCCTCCCTCCCCACCTTGTGTTTCACAGGCAAGGTACTCTGGCCCTCCAGTTTCCCAAGACTGCAAGCAGAGTCTGTGGGAATACAGCATTGGTTGTCTTAGAGCAAGATACAGTCAGAGAGCATTTAAAACAGTTGAACATACATATTTCTATGGGACCAAAAGGGATGCATCCAAAGCTGATGAGGGAGCTGGCCAATGTCATTGTAACTGCTTTTCAGAGGTGATGATCTCTGAAAGGCCAATGCTGTTAGGGGAAGTTTCTGTTGATTGAAAAAAGTTTGGGGTGGGCCAGCTTTGGTTGATCACCAGGTACCCACCAAGCCACTCTATCACTCCCCCTCCTCAACAGGACAGAGGGACAAAAAAGCTTATGGGTTGAGATAAGGACAGGGGGATCACTTACCAGTTACCATCATGGGCAAAACAAACTAGACTTCAGCAAATTAATTTATTGTCAATTAGTCAGAGTAGGATAATGAGAAATGAGAACAAATCTAAAAACACCTTCCCCCACCTCTCTCTTCTTCCCACACTCAACTTCATTCCTGTCTCTTCCACCTTCTCCCCTGTTGAGAAGCACAGGGGGGATGGGGAATGGGGCTTGCAATCAGTTTGTAACACTATGTCTCTGCTGTTCCTTCCTCCTCACAATCTTCCCCTGCTCCACCATTGGTTCCCTCCCACAGGATACAGTCCTTCATGAACTGCTTCAACATGGGTCCTTTCCATGGGGTACAGTCCTTCAGGAATGGAATACTCCAGCATGGTTCCCCACAGGTCCTGCCAGAAAACCTGCTCCAGCATGGGCTCCTCTACTTGGACTGCAGTTCTTGACAGGAGCCTCTCTGTCATGGGCCCTCCACAGGCTGCAATATCTTTCAGGACATACCCACCTGCTCCAGAATGGGCTCCTTGACAGGCTGCAAGGTAGACGTCTGCTCCATGGGCTGCGGGGAGACAACTTGCCTCACCATGGTCTTAACCACAGCCTGCAGGGAGATCTCTGCTCTGTTGCCTGGAGCACATACTCCCCTTTGTTCTTCACTGACCTTAGTGTCTGTAGGTCTGTTTCTCTCACATACTCTCACTTCTCTCTCTCTCAGCTGTTGCAGGGCCTTTTTTACCCTTTCTTAAATATTTTGTCACGGAGGTACTGCCAACATAATTGATTGACTCAGCTTTGGCCAGTGGCAGGTCTGTCTTAGAGCTAGCTGGAACTCTCTGACGTGACAGCAGCTTCTGGTGTCTTCTCACAGAAGCCATCCCTGAAGCCCCTCCACTACTAAACCTTGCCACATAAACCAAATACATAGGTAAACATCATAACCACCTACCTACGGGACAGTAAGCCTCACCTCAGTCCCTGGGAAGCTGATGGAGCAAATCTTTCTAAAAGCCATTTTCAGGCACATGAAGGACAAGAAGGTGACTTGGAACAGTCAGCATAGATTTACCAAAACCAAATTGTGCTTTGATAACTTCATAGCCTTCTGTGATGGGATTTCTGGTGGCATGGATAAGAGCTGACTGGCAATCAGACTTAAGGGGCAGTAATCAGCAGGTGAAAAGTCCAACTGGTAGCCAGGTAAAGTATTCCCTCAGGGACTTATAATGGAGCCAAACTGGTTTTATTAATTATGTGTAGGATGGGACGAATGTACCCCAAGGAGGTAGATAACACCAAATTTGGGGCAGCAGTCAATATGGGAAGGCAAGGCTGTTACTCACAGGGACCTGGACAGGCTAGAAATATGGACTGACAAGAACTTAATGAAATTTAATAAAGTCAGACACAAAGTCATGCATTTGGAATAGAAGAATAACTGTATGCAATGGTACAGAAACTGCCTCTCATATTTTCAATGAGGACAAATACAATATCTTTGGAAAATGCAAATTTTTTTTAAAGACTGATGAAGTCCCAAAGAAGCTGTTAAGAAATAAAAAATATAAATGCAATGGAGAAATATAAGAAGTAATACATGAATTAACAATTCATTATTCGTAAAAAAGGGAAAATATAGGAAGTTATCCCCTAAAATATTTTGTTTATTTAGGACTTGAGGTAAAACTGTGAGGCATTTAATTAGTTCAATTAAAAGAAGAAAAGTGGGTTTATTTTTTATTGATTCTAAGCAGTAAGAAAACATCCTAAATTATCTCATTTATAAAGATGTTAAATTGGCTGTCCAATTAGTCATAGAACAAATATCTACATAGAAAAACAGCAGCATGAGTTTGGCCAGGAATAATGATATTTAGCAGTGTACTTGATATATGGTTGCTGATACTGTTTTATTCTTTCCCTTGGGATTCAACACTGATTAAAAAAGGAGGCAGGAGGCAGGTTTTGTTATTGATTATATTGTCTCCAACTTTGCACACAGATTTTTTTTCCCCAGTTTAAAATAGCAATAATTACTGCATTAGAAGAATTTCCTAAGGATTAATATAATTGAATGGCTAGGCTTCATAAGCCTTTTCAACTAAGATTTTGGTTGTGAACTGCTCTCCAAGAAATGCTCTTAACATTTTATGTAGATATTTAGGCTCATCTTTGAGATTGATCAAAAATCTTGGCTTGACCACATCTACCAGCACCTTCATGTGAGCAGGAAGCTCACAAACTCACGAGGCAAAAAAAATGCCAGAGGCTCGTCTCAAACACATTTAACCACTGGTTCTTGTTTCTTGATTATTCACAAAAATGTTGTTTCCCAAGGAAATAAGTATACTACAAGTAAATAATAACATTCTTATTCTACTTCTCAAATAAAAAGTTTTCTGTTTAACTGAAACTAGAATCAACATTGGACTAATAGTCTCGAGAGGATAAAGATTACTGCATTTTCTGGAAAATAAGGGATCATTCATATGAAATCTAACTCAAAGCTTCAAAGAGTAAACAAGGAGAAGATGGATGTATTTCCTTAAGGATGATGCTGATAAGGATCCTGCAGCTGGGTCACAACAACCCCATGCAATGCTACAAGCTTGGGGAAGAGTGGCTGGAGAGCTGCTTGGCAGAGAGGGATCTGGGGGTACTGGTCAACAGCCAACTGAATGTGAGCCAGAAGTGTGCCCAGGTGGCCAAGAAGGCCAAGAGCATCCTGGCTTGTATCAGGAATAGTGTGACCAGCAGGAGTAGGGAAGTCATCCTTCCACTGTACTCGGCACTGATGAGGCCACACCTTGAATACTGTGTTCAGCTTTGGGCCCCTCACTACAAGAAAGATATTGAGGTGCTGGAGCATGTCCAGAGAAGGGCAACAAAACTGGTGAATAGTCTGGAGCACAAGTCTGATGAGGAGTGGCTGAAGAAACTGGGGTTTTCCAGGCTGGAGAAAAGGAGACTGAGGGGAGACCTTATGGCCCTCTACAACTCCCTGAAAGGAGGCTGTAGCGAGGTGGGCATTGGTCTCTTCTCCCAGGTAACGGGTGATAGGACAAGAAGAAATGGCCTCAAGTTGTGCCAGGGGAGGTTTAGATTAGATATTAGGAAAAAATTCTTCACTGAAAGGGTTATCAGGCACTGGAATGGGCTGCCCAGGGAAGTGGTTGAGTCACCATCCCTGGAGGTACTTAAAAGACAACTGGACGAGGTGCTTAGTGATCTGGTTTAGTAGTGGACAGGTATGGTTGGACTCGATGATCTTAAATGTCTTTCCCATCCAAATGATTTTATGATAAGAGAGTACATGCATACATTTTATTATGAATAACAAAGAATTTTGAATTATGGTATTTTATTAATGATTAAAATTTTTCAACAAATATATTTGTATTAGAAAAGAAGAAAATACATAAACATTCATTCTATTTCATTGCAGGGGCAGATAACAAAGCAATATGATTATCTAGTCATCTTCAAAAAAAGCTGCAGTATTTACCTTTCCCAAACAAATAAATATTTGGTATAACAAGTTCTTTCAAAATAAAAATTAAGTCCTGATTCATATCACAGCTAAATCACACAGAATCACACAGAATCGCAAGGGTTGGAAGGGACCTCGGGAGATCATCTAGTCCAACCCCCCTGCTAAAGCAGCCTCTCCTAGAGCATGCTACACAGGACTTCATCCAGGCGGGCTTTGACTCCAGAGAAGGAGACTCCACAGCCTCCCTGGGCAGCCTGTTCCGGTGCTCTGTCACCCTTAGAGTAAAGAAGTTTTTCCTCCTATTCAATTGAAACCTCTTATGCCTCAGTTTGCACCCGTTGCCCCTAGTCCTGTCACTGGACACCACTGTAAACAGACTGCTTCCTTCCTTGTGACTTCCGCCCACATTTGTATGTGTTGATGAGGTCCCCTCTCAGTCTTCTCTTCTTCAGGCTGAACAAGCCCAACTCTCTCAGCCTTTCCTCGTAAGGGAGATGCTCCAGTCCCTTTATCATCCTAGTTGCTCTCCTCTGGACTCTCTCTAGGAGTTCCTCATCTTTCTTGAACTGGGGAGCCCAGAACTAGACACAGTACTCCAGGTGGGGTCTCACCAGGGCAGAGTAGAGGGGGACGATCACCTCCCTTGACCTGCTGGCCACACTCCTCTTAATACACCCCAGGATACCATTGGCCTTCTTGGCAACAAGGGCATATTGCTGGCTCATGGTCAGCTTGTCGTCTACCAGGACTCCCAGGTCCCTCTCGGCAGAGCTGCTTTCCAGCAGGTCAGCCCCCAGCCTGTACTGGTGCATGGGGTTCAACCTCCCCAGGTGCAGCACTCGACACTTGCCCTTGTTCATCTTCATCAGGTTCCTCTCCGCCCAACTCTCCAGCCTGTCCAGGTCCCGCTGAATGGCAGCACAGCCTTCCGGCCTATCAGCCACTCCTCCCAGTTTTGTGTCATCAGCGAACTTGCTGAGGGTACACTCTGTCCCCTCGTCCAGGTCATTGATGAACAAGTTGAACAAGACTGGGCCAAGTACCAAGCCCTGGGGAACTCCACTAGCTACCGGCCTCCAACTGGACTCTGCCCTGCCGATCAGAACCCTCTGAGCCGTGTCATTCAGCCAGTTCCCAATTCACCTCACTGTCCACTCATCCAACCCATACTTCCTGAGCTTCCCTATGAGGATGTTATGGGAAACAGTGTCAAAAGCCTTGCTGAAGTTAAGGTAGACAACATCCACCTGGCCTGAAGAGCCTGTGCATTAGCTGCAAGCAGTGAATAAAGAGGAAATTGCCAAAAAAAGTATTTTTCTTGGAACAAGGTACAGATTATTCTCTTCTTGTTCTGTTTGTTAGCTGGTCACATACATTGCTAGAATAGGAAATTCTGAGTTGTAGACTAAGCTCTTGGGAGTGCAGTGGCTCACATACCATGCTTTCCTTTCCATGGAAACCAGGGCAGGGTGGAAAAAATTATCTTGTGCCCAGATCTCATTCAATATACAGTCAAAATTCAGTAAGCCATGAGAGTAACACAGACAGCCTAAGCATGTCCTTCCAGCGAGCAGGTGGAACTGAGCACAGGGAAAGAAACTGGAAATGAGAAGAGGGAGAAAGACACATGAAAATTAGATAGAAATTATTAAAAAAAGGCTTGGGGGATAAAAAACTTTAGAAAGATAAAGGCTCAGAAAAGCAGGCTATCATTGTTTGAAATCTTTGACATAACCTTTCTGAATTACGCAACTTTTCTAGGTCTGCTTGTTATTTTCATTAATAGCTTCCTTTGAAGTTAGGTATCGACTAAGTGGTGGTGGTCAGTAACTTTAAAACCCCATATTCAATGTTCTGTCAAAGCTCTTCCTCAGGACAGTTAGGTCTAAAAGCTTCCAGATTAAAACATGCTGCTTGACACAGGTAACGCATGCTGCCTCAAGTTCATCACTGTGTCTGCTTTTATGGCTTACTTCTCTCATGTTAGATGCAAATAGTTTTAAAATACCAGGAGGAACAGTGAAAAGAAGGAGATAAACATTGGTATGTGTATGAGGAAAGACACAATAAAAAGTACCCAGCTGCTTTTAATTCTTCACTGAAACAGTGTTCACCTCCCTGTTCTGGCTTTTTCTTCCAGAGCTTCCTAGGAACAGCTGCAGCTTGAAGTGAAAGGGCATCACAGGTGCCCCTTCCTGCTGTGTCAGAGTGAGAGGAGACCATGACTCCATCACATCACTTGACAAGTGAATAATATGCAAGTAGAGCTTCCCACAAGGGAAGATACATACTCCCCTGCTGATTTTGATTTGGGTTTTTTTTGTTGTTTGGTTGTTAGTGGGTTTTCTTGTTTGGTGGTGGTGGTGGTGGGGGTTTTAATGGTATTTGCTCTTAATACAGCCTTTGGCATGTGACTTTTGAGAACCAGAGCTAAGAAAGATAATGGAGAGTTGGGTGAAAGAGAGCTAATCCTTCATTATCCCCTCTGGGAAAACCTGCAGCTGTGTGCTTAGTCTATTTGTAATAATGTTAACTTATAATGTCGTGTTATCTTTGAGGTCCCATGTCTTACATTTTATTTTAAGAGTTTTTGTTCACTGAAAGAAATATGGAAGTATATAGATACATTGTATCCCTTTACAAATTAAGTGTATTTCTGGTAATAAAGTGAAAGCTTAAGCACAAACAGAAGTACTAACATAAGAAATGTTTTTGCACAGACACATGTATTTTTCATCAAGAAAAAGCAGATAAAATACGGATCTTTATTCTGGCATGTAAAATTCCCTAAGATATAAATCACACAGAAAAAAAGGAGGAATTCATTTGGCTAAATGTAGACACTGAGAGTGTGAATGCCTGCACCTGAGCTAATCACTTCAGGCTCCCTAGTAGTCAAAGGAGAGAAACAGGCACTTTTAGGTCACAATTCCTCTTATCCTAAAATAGGCATCTGAAGTAGGTCAGATAAACTGAGCCCTGAGAGTGCCTATTATTCTCTACCAACTATAAAGGGAGCCCTGGTTGATTAATTCAGATTCAGTGTACATATTTAAGGAAGATGAGATGAATCTCATTCAGGGAATCCAGAATGACTATTAAGAGACCAACAGCAAAAAGTGAGAATTCTTGTTTTCCAGACTATAGAGTCCAAGAAAATTATATATATTTAGACACAAACTTTAGGTTCCTAAGTCATTTAGGCATCTTGGAATATTTTATCTTATTTCATTCTGTATTTTTTTTTTGCTCAGAGAAACTACTATCAACTTTTAATCACTGTATTTTAATCTTATGAGCCATGATTCATATTTGCTTTCTTTAAGAAAGATGAAAGCCTTCCCCAACCTTAACAGACTTTTATGAATAAAAACTTAACAAAGCAAAGCAATTCACCTTTTCATCTATTAAAAAAGTGCTGTACTACCAGTAGCTTGGGAAATATAACATTAGAGACAGATCTGCCATGAGGCTTACCAGTATAACTTGATTTCAGCAGAAGTGCTATGACCTTTATCTTTTTTTTTTTATCAGGTGAACACCCAAGTTTCAAATCAAGCCAAAATGGCTTGGATTTTCTCTTCCAAATTTATGTGGAGAAATAATGGAGTCCAAACATATTTCTCCTCTGTAACTGACTCTGTTTCAATACTGAAAATACTGGCTTATTTGAGAAATGGTTGGTTTGAATGTGAAAACAAAACAGTAGATAATGGAAGAGGATTTTTAATGAAAAAGATTTTTCAGCAGATATAACAATATCTTAACTACAGCATACCAGCCAGACCTTTATCCACTTAAAGTACACATGGATAGTTTATAATGCCTCTAATCAGTAAATCAGTAAATTTTCCAGTGTCAGTGAAAAATTTCTGACCTAAAAGGTTATTTTTGAGTTCCTAACTATTTATCACAACAAAGAAAGTATTCCATTCCATTTTATCACTGTCAATGTTATGATCATCTTAAAAAGAAAATCTAAAAAATAAAGAAACCCAACCCATAAATGTTATCATTTTTCAAGTTATTTGCTGGAGAGGAGCTGAAGTAGTAATTTTAGATAACAAAGGTTTTCCAGTCTTTGGTATCCCAAACAAGAATAAGAAATGAGGATTATGGAAGAAATATTAATAGGATTCAAAGCCCATTGAATTGAGAGGATACTTTTCATTGACTTCTTTGGGCTTCTGATCAGATCCTAAAGTAATGAAATACACTGAATTACTTCAGGTTGCTTGGAGCTTTCTAACAAAACAAATCCTAGGATATGGTGGTTTGAAGAAAAGAAGGGACACTGCAGCCTTCGAGACCTCTCCCAGTTCTCTTTCTACATACAGATACTTGTAGCAAGCAAGATACATCCAAGCAGCAAGTAAGAAAGAGATTGTTACTTAACTTTTATCATCATCTTAACATCTTTCAACCATCTGAAAATTAAGCATCTCCACAATTTATGAAGGCTCCTTCTACACATAAATAAGAACCTCTAGAAAGTGTTGCAAATTACAGAACTGTAGTAGTGTAGTATTCTGGTGGTAGGGACTGCCAGCAAGAGATAAATGTATAAAGAGAAGAGAAAAAACATCTTTTTCTCTTTCTTTAGAGAATTCAATAAGTAGTGCAATTATCTAAGCCATTTACCAATGTATTTCATGTATTTCATGCTTGAATCCTTTGGTATTTTGGTGTTTGGTTTTGGGGGGGATTTGTTGGGTTTTTTTTTAATGTTTCTACAATGAGGGTATTCCTAATGTCTCACTTCATTGTGTGGATTACTTTGGTTCTAAATAGAGTAAAGCCCTGGAGGCATAATGAAGATTTAACAACTTCTGCCTCATAACTGATAGACAATATTCATGAGCAATGTCTTAATTTCATAACTTAACCCTTCACCATTTAGCTTAGCTGAAATTGTCCAGGAGGCTATTAAGTGGTTTACTGGAGACATACAATCACACGAACATATGTGTATGAATGTAGGAACACATGGATGCATGGTGGCACCCACATGGAAGTTTTATCTGAGTTCCAAGTGCTTGAAGTAATGCAAGGATGTATTCGGTCCCACCAGACTGGTGTTCTAATGAAGCTAGGGTATGCAATTCATTCCTGAAGGTGTAAGGTAAAGCATCATTTAGATTTCAAAGCCCTCCAAGATACTGCTGAAGGATTCTGTAGAACAAAGACAAATGTGGAGCAACCCATTTGTCATGTTTTAGAAGCTGTTCTGAATGTGAAAATTAGTTGTTCTGAACCCCAGAAATTCACCTGGATCTTGTCTGGAGAGGCCACTAGATGGTTCACTCCAAAAGACAGTCAGGGGAAAAATTAAGAATTATATAATAACATGTCCAAGTTTAAGCATGTGGGGAATAAACTGGAGAACTATGTTGTTTGACAGTCTAGATATACTTGCTAGGGCTAAAAAACACTGTTTGGTAATGAAAAATCTGCCAAGGAAGTCTGAGCAAATTTATGCTATGTAACAGAAGTTATTGAACTGTTGAAGTTACCACATAAGCTTGAAGACCATTACTTTGTCCAAAACATTTTAACATAAGGTTTTCTGTGCATATTCTCTTCTGCTCAGTATTGCTGAGGTCATACCTGGAGTCATGTGTCCAGTTCTGGGTTCCCCAGTCCAAGAGAGTCATGGACATACTGGAGAGAGTATAGCAAAGGGACAGAAATATGGTTAAGGGACTGGAGCATCTGACACATGAAGAAAGGCTGAGACAGCTGGAGAAGAGAAGGCTCAGGGGGAATCTTACCAATGTGCATAAATACTTGAAGGGTTGGTGTGAAGATGATAGAGGCAGGCACTTTTCAGCAATGCCCAGTGAGAGGACCAGAGTCAGTGGGCACACACTGAAACACAGGAGGCTCTATCTGAACATCAGGAAACACTTTTTCACTGTGAAAAACTAACTGAGGTGAGAGTCACTGAGCACTAGAGCAGTTTGCCTGGGGAGGTTGTGGAGTATCCCTCCTTGGATATATTCACAAGCTACCTGGTCAGAGTCCCGGGCAGCCTGTTCTAGGTGGCCCTGCTTGTGCAGAGTAGTTAGACCAGATGATCTCCAGAGGTCCTTTCCATCCTCAACCATTCTGTGATATCAGAAGCAATATAATGTAACAATGTGCTGAACCAATATAAGGTGACTCAAACCTTCTCTGTAAAGCTAGTTTATTTCTACTGCTTCACTATTACAGCTCTTTGGTCTCTGATTCCATAAATGATTTACTAGGAGCTATCTTGAGCATGTCAGCATCACAAAATGTTTTTTTTTTTTAATCAAACACAGATCATCAAGACCACAGATTTACATCTAATTATTTTAATATGATACAACACACCCATAGAGAAAATGACAGAATGAAATTGGATAGTTAGCTAGACAGCAGATTGTTACTTTTAGGTGTTATTAAAAGAAGTGAGGAAGCAGTTGGCGGACTTATCAGTTCGTCTGTCAGCATGTCTGTTTCTCCTTCTCTCCTTCTGTTTAACTAACATGTCTGTAGAGTCTAGCATACTAGTCACTGGAAATTGTGCCTCTTGTCCAACCAAAATATTTTTATATTGTAATACACATTTGCATTCCCTATTTGACTTACCCTCGAGTGTCCATCCTATTTCTATACCTGAAAAAATAGATTGAAGTGTAATCCCAACAGTATGCTAAATTTTGAGATGGTTGCACTTTGTAAAGAAGAAGAGTGGATCCACAAGTTCCTGAAAGTTTCCCTATATTTTCTTGAAGGGATTTAGATGGAATTCAAAGGTTTATTCCAGTCTTTTGGAAGAGCTGGACTTAAGACCTGCTGGTGGGTGGCATGCTTTCCATGATTTTACTTGTGCTCATGTCACGATCCACTATTGGGTTGAACAATTTGGCAGAGGTTAAACCCCCTTGCTTTCCAACCGACGTCAGATAATTCTGGGAGGTTGGGGGCGGCTGGGCTTAACTTCTGATTAACTCCAATGTTTTATCGTGACTAGGTTCCTTTTACACTCTTGGGAACAGAATTGAGACTCAGAACGGAGTCAAGTGCCAAGTAATTTTATTTGGCCAACAACAAACATGCAAGAGAAAAGCAGAGAAAGAGAGGGAAAGAAAGTGAGAAAGGGAAAGGGGGGGGGGGGGGGGGGACGAAAAAGGGCACGGGAGTGTTGCTATAGCTACCACCACGGGTCTATGTGCTGCCCATGCGGCCTGAGTGATCAAAGCAGTCCGTGCGGCTGGGGCGGCCCGAGTGATCCACACCTGATGTATCTTCGAATCTGGTGGAGGGTAGATGTTCCTGGATCCTCTCTCCTCTGGTCTCCACTGGTTCCCCTTTCATAGGGTTGTCTTTTTGCATAGTCAATGACTGTTTTGCATACCCATGCCTCCCACTCAGCAGTGGGGCGCAGGCCCAGTACCGTATGCTCGAAAGTTCTAGGGGGTCCGAGCTCCTTCCCCATTGTCGGTTGACTCTGGGCCCAGGCGCATGCACGGAGGACCTGTACTTCAAGATAACAGTGTACTCCAAGATAACAGGACACACATTCCTGCGGGGGGGGGGGGGGGGGGGGGGGAACTCAATGGGCTGAAACTGCCCCACTCAGTTGCCGTGGTGATTAAGCTCTGGTAGTTAAGCTTGCCTGCCACCAATTTTGAGACAAGTTTCTAGTCCCTTACAGCTCAGCAGACAGCACAAATTAGAGATGTTAAACTGGCAAGGACTCTCCCATCTCAGGGACCTCTGCAGGTCAGTTTAAATCCATTCCCATAAGGAAGCATAGTGGGTGGAAGGCAAGGCTATATTAGAATAGAGTTTCACACACAAATTTATTTAACACATATAAGGCTTAAATTTTAGGGGGCTACTCTTGTTCCTGCTTAAACACTCCATTGCTACAGTTTTAACCTATGTTGGTTAACATTCTAAGTAAATATTAAAGACAGAACATAATGATTTTAATTAAGACATTTGGGTTTAAGTTTAAGCCTTTATTTGGGGCAAGGTTCCAGTTTCAGAAATTTGAGGTACAGGTTGCTAGACCCTCACTTTATAGGATGTGTATTACTAGCAGAAACTTAAGAAAAAAAATCATTCACTAATTAGTAGAACAAATTTACAATAAAGAACACTAAAAATATTTTTTTCTTTTTTCCAAATTGATTTCAGAGAATTATTCCATAGACTTTATAAAACATATGAGGTTGGCTTCATTTTTCTTTCCCTTTCTTTTTTTCCTGGTCTTCTATTGCTCCCTCATTGTTAAAATAAAAAATATGTCATCTATTTGAAAGATAACAAGAATTGCTAGCACACTTAAGCAAACTGCTTGGGTGAGAAGTACTGAGGTTACCCAAAAATTTGAACAAAAATAAGCTACCAGCTAGTGGGGAGGGTAGGAAATATGAAAATGCTTCAAAGGAGGCAGAGAATAAATCTCCATATTTTGAACAAGAGATGAACAAAGCATATACTGACATCTTTAAACTACCCTGTTCAAAGACTGTAGAAAACTCCTCTTTCTTTTAAACATGTCCAGCACATCTCCACAGGACATAATTTAATCCTAGTATATACGTATGTTTTCTTCACTCCCATCCCTGTGGGCTGGAACATCACACTATGCATTCTGAGACAGAAATGTGCTTTCTTTTTTGGACAATCATGCCACATATGTTACCGACAGTGCAAAGAATGTACATCAGTGGTTGAATACTTAAGCTCTGCAAAAATTCATAGAATAATGAAGACAGTATGTCCATCCAAGGGAATAATTGCTTCATGGGGGGCTTGTGCATCTCAAATTGGTTGATTCCTGGACTTTAAATTGGCCCCTGTTCCTGTTGTTTAAAGCCAGCAAACAGTAGCACTGTCAGGAAGGTTGCCTGCCAGAAAAGGGCATTTTCAAAGTCACACAGCATGAACATTTTCTTGTCATGACCCATTACAAGAAAAAAGTAAGTGGCATTTCAATGAAATAGTCCCTTATATGTGTATATTTATTTATTTATTTATTTTTAACTAGCTGGAGCAGAAGTACCTGCTACTGACTCTGAGAATGTAGGTGTATCTGTCTATTACAAGAAAGTAGATATATGTTTAGAATAAGCACATCCAAGTATTCTATTTCTTACTTTCTTCCAATTCTTTTACATTTTGTTTTACATTATTCCTTTAAATTTTTGATGCAGACATTGCCTTATATCACATTGCATTAGATTAAACATATTCCGTGTTGTGACATAATTTGATGTGACCTGACCAAACCAGATGAAAATATCATGTTGTATCACTTATTTAAAGCAAAAAAAGAAATGGCTATACTTTAATTTACTTTTAAATCTATTCAAAAAATATTTATTAAAAGTTAAACAGGTCCTTTTATATGTGTAAATTTCTTACAGTCCTGTGACAAAGTAACAACAGTCTACTAAAGGTTCAGATCTATATGTTAAAAAAAAAAAATCACTTTTATATATAATCTTGAATTTCTAATTAGTTCTTAGACATTCTATGAGATATTGTATTATTTCTGCTTGTGCAACTATTTTCTAAGCTAATAATCAGTTCTTATTTTGAGAAGGCTTTTTGACTGACAAAATACATATTCCCAGTTGAAGTTCAAGTGGCAGTGTCAGCTCCTATGTGAGGTTCTGCACCATATTATAGAATTGTAGAGTTGGGATTGCAATCTTTCCTCCAACTCTGGTTGACTGTGTTATGATTCTGTTGTTAAAATCCTTTTTCTCGTAGACATTCCTAGCAAGTAGGAAGTTGTTTTACAAATTCCTACAAGCCATGTACTTTTCTGTCTAACCTTTTAAATCATCCAGTAGCAGTATTTCAGAAGAAAAATACTGAAAAAAGTGTGGAAGGGAATCCGTAACTGGCTCCTTACTGGCAGTTAGCAGTATTGTGCCTTGTTCTTTTGGGCCATTCAGAATTTCAAAAATAGTAGTTGCTGTCCTTGTGATTGTCCAAAGATGAGGATTGCAGTTATTTGTATTTCTGCAGGCATTTTGATGAAAACACGGAGCTTTTGCAAGATCTACTAGAATGAAACAATGATTTTTGAAGTCCCCAGTTATTCTATCTACTGCCCAGATATGGTCACAGTCCTTCAGCAGTTCATTTTGTAAGGGTAATTTGACAGAAAGACACATCTTAGTCCTATGCATCTACAGACCCATATCTGCCTACATGGATAAGTAAAAACAGACGAGCTCTCTGATAAAGGCATGTCGTTCAGCTCTAGTATGAGAGACTTACATCTTTTTAGCAAGATTCTTTGGTATTCTTTCGTATTAATATATTTCAATTTTCTTACCTTAAGTAAAGCACTACACTGATGAAGACAAAAAGCTTTGAATCAGCAGGTGCTGATTCATATTCCTCTACTTTGATAGAAGTAGAGAAATTCATGTTTGTCTGCACCCATCCACGTAGATCTGTTTTGCAAAGGCCACAGTGCAGCAGGAAATACAGTATTTACAGTACATGGAGAAGTTTATAAGACAATATAGGAGACAAAGACAACATTTAGGGTATTTCAGCAATTCTTTGTATATTACAAAACAATGCTCTGAGAGTCCCTAGGTTGGAAAGTCATGAATAGTTGATTACACAGATAGAAGTCTTTCCAGAGTGCATATCCAAATGGCTGTTATTATGCGACTGAAAGACGTGCTCTAGTTGTCTAGGCTTCACGTTCCCAATCTCCTGATTGCAAAGAAGTGTAACCGTGTAGCCCTGTAATACGGTATTTCCAGTGCCAGTAACAGCCCCTAAGCTTTGTACGGAGTTTGCATGACCTTGGGACAGAGGCTTGTCAGGCCTTTTCTGACTGGGTTTTTCTTGACCTGCCTCCAGGTTTTACTTGATTTCACTGTGGAAGCAGTTTCTCTAACTGACCAGGTGTCCATATCTAATCTGGTTTACTTTTGTTTGTCTTTGTGTGGTACTATAGTTTTATACAGATAGCAGTAACAAGCAGTTTTTCTAGGTAGAAAGATGTATTTCTGACTAACATAAGAATGTAGAGACATACACTCCTGGAAGGGCAGCCAAGGCAGAGCAGGTATGTGATGATAAGGAATGGGGCATAAACTGGGGTTAGGTTATGTAGTAAAAGCTCATCTGCACCCCACAAAGGAGGACAGAGACAACAGCAGATGGGAGAGCTCAAATTGTGCACTACCTCCTCCAAGGCCCATTACAGGAGTCATCAGTCCATCAGAAGCCCATCTCCACAAGCTCAGAGCAGCACAGGGGCACAATGGAGGCAGGAACCCAAATTACAGACTCCTGAGGAGCAAACACTGTGTCCAGGTTGTTCCCACTCAGCCTCACTACTGGTGGAGCTGGGGATGTAGAGCTGAGGGCAGGGAGCTGCAACAGCCTTATGCCTTTTGAGCTGCCAGATCTAGCTGTTTCCTCTGTCACTGGAGACCCCACAGCTATAAACAGCCCAGTAATGGTCAGTTTTAAAAAAATAATGCAGACCTAGAGCTGGATGAAACTGGTTTGAAAGGTAACAAAAAACCCAAAGAAATAGTATCCAACATATGTAAAAGGCACCATACATAGTAAACTTGGATGTAACCTGGAGCTGCAGACCAGTGAAGAAAGAAAAAGTTGTAAAAGACCCTACATGCAGAAAAAAAAAAAAAAGAAAGAATTGCAGAATAGGAAATCATCAACATGAGCATTGCCAGCAAAGGGACTCCAGATGTTGAGAACTTGTTGTAACACCTCCCTCACCACTATGAACACCATGGTGAAGCCACTGACCCTAGGACCCAGAGCAACAGTAGAAGGGAGAGAACAACACAAGAGAAAGCATAGAAACTAAGAAGTGTGTGCTACTGTTTTAATTATATTGCTGCTGGTTTTGTACCTTATTCTGTATTCTACCTGTTTGTTTTTTTGGTGGTTTGGTTTGGGTTTTTTTCTGTAATTAGATCTAGACTAATGATGATTCCTGAATTAGACTTTAAAGATTTCCACTATATTAAGAATAAATTATTGTCCTCTTATGTATGTGCTTCGTCTTTGCCCATAAACCAGATTTTGAACATAACAGAAGATGCTGTTCTGTTGGTGACCATGTACTTTCTTCATAAAGTCTCCTGTGGATTTTGCTTACAGGTTACCTAATTTAACTCAAAAGTTCCAATAGTATGTTTGTAGATTAATTCCTAGGATTCAGAAATGATTTCTGGAAGGAAAAAAATGTTTTGTAAGTCTGTCAAGGTTCAAAGAAAACATATTTTGTGCTACGCTCTTTAGCAACTTCCCACTATAAGGAAACAAAATGGTCCTTTTCTACAAAACTAAGAGCTAACTACCACCTCATAAAGGTAAGTATAACTAGCTAGAAGTCGATGGGCAATAGCATTCATGTCTTAAAATAAAATGTTTGTACCTCAATAAAATTTTCTCATGTGTTAAACATATCTTTCCATGATGTCGTCAGTGGATAACATGAACACATATTTTATACAAAAGATAAAGATCCTTTTAATTATAACTTCTATGGAGTATTAATGGTCCCCAAGTTTTAGGTGTCACCTAAATGCAGTAAATGAACAGTTATCTCAGTGGATGTAGCTATTAAAAAAACTCATCCTGTAAAGAGTATTTCTTAGTTCTGCCAGTAGTTAGTTGAGCACCTGTGAATCAGCATCTCCAGAAGTAGTATATGCAGAATAAAGGAGAAATTACAACTGGAAATGAAGCACCTCAAACATTGACCCTGAAGTCAGCACGTTTTCCTGATTTTGGAATAACCTGAATGGCCGAAAAAATAATCAGTTAAAATGTCCCTGACTGAAGATTTATCTTTTTGTTGATGCCAGCTGAAGTTGAGTTGTAAATTTAAACAGCAATTTACAAACCCCAACAGAGGAGAAGAAGCCAAAGGCACACACATTCAAAAAATATGTCTTGAGTAGAGAGACACAACTATGTTAATTTTTTTATTGCCCGGTATTGAATTATCATGAGACTGATATGATTATAAATGGGCCCCAGCCCACACTCTTTTTGTCCCTGCGGAGTCATGGTTCCATCAGGCTCCATATGGATATAAGACTATTAGATTTGGACTTATACGTTATATCCATGTGTTTCAGTCTGAAAATTTGCTGACACAGAATGAAATATATCAATTTTTATAACCTCATATATGATACTCAGTGGCATAACAAGTCCTCCAATGTCATGGATATAATAACTTGATCTTTAGAAATCTGAGGTTAACTAGCCAAGAGATCTTTCCATGACAAAAAAAAAAAGTATTGTTATATGAAAGACACATCAAAAATAAACAAAGCCCCATATTAACTGCATTTAGAAGTAAGGCAAATAGTATTTTTGATAAATGTGGCTGAAATATGGTTAATAAGGCCATTTTGTGTTAGCACCGGAATGTGTTAAAATCTGGGAAAGAGAGATGTGCAAAGTGCCTTTATTCATCCTGATGGTGGCAAACTCTGGTAACTACTGACCCATGCAGAACATAAATATTATTTTACTGTAGGCCACAGGTAGCTGCTTCTAAAATACAACATTTCTTTAAGGTGAATCTGACATAATTTGACATGCATAAAAAGTACACAAACAGTATATATGTAGCATGCATCGCTGTGACATTCACGCAGACAGTCTGGGTTTGGCAACAGTTTGGCTTTGTAGGCTTCTTTTGACATTTAAACAGAAGCTAAGAATCTTTCTAAAAGGAGCTGGGGTTGCTTTCCAGGTATGAATATATATCTTTGCAAAGGCCATCCTCAGATGAAAATGTCTGTAGAATTGTGGTTGGAGGTGACATGTTGCAGTTGAGGGATTTTGAGGAAAAATAGCTTGAATATCACCTGAGAAAAATATACTTAAGTCTAACTGTGAATGCTTCAATTACGTGAACAAGACCTTCAGCTGGCATAAATCACCTGAAGCTCTCTTGACTCAGTTTTATCATTTTCATTTCACTTTTTTTATGATGTTTATTTATCAGGGTATTACACTTTCTGCTTTGTATCTGAGTGCTCTGATGAATTTTTATGTTACTTTGGGAATTTTCTGCTTTGGGAATTATTGTTCAAATTTACATTCATAAAATATACTAATGGGAGATAAGCCTGCACAAAAAAAAATTGGTTTACTCTAACCACATAATTTTTTCCTCAAGTTGAGATGAGGCATGAATGATTTTTTTTTCTATTTCTATATTATTGTTATCTCTAGTAATACAGTACCATATATGACCTCCTGGAAATGGACTTGTAGGAACTAAAACTTTTTAAAGCTGTGTAATAAATATAAAGGATCAGGTTCTCAAGAATATAAACTAATCATTCAATAAGCCAGCTCTGCATGAATTAGTATGTCTCTACATGCATATAAATTGCTGCTACCTATACAATACACACACAAATATCTGTATTGAGTTTAGGTGGCAAGGTTTTTGTGGTGGGGGCTGCAGGAGTGGCCCTGCATGATTGTCTAAGCTAGAAAAAGGCCATCATTAGGTGGAAGGGCAGCACAGCTCCTAGTACCTGGCTAATTTCAGGGTTTGCTCGTCAAGGCATTCACTGTAAGTGCTGGTTGTGCACATGTAGTCTGTTTGCTGGAAGAAATTTAGGACAGTTGACCTCTATATCTTTTCTGTTTTCCATCCTTGAAGGTAGGAGAAATGTTACTTTTCATATGTGTGTGTGTGTATGTATGTATATATGTATATAAATTCTTTGGGGTTCTGTACAAAATATTTTGTTTGCTTTTGCCTACAATGATTAATGGGTTTATGTACCTTTATTTATTCTTTTGCTCGTTCTATGAGTCCCAAAACAATGAATCTCTCTAGGTTTTCTTTCATCCTCTTCCCAAATGTGAGAAAACCTTTCCCACAGGCATGAAGCATAGGTCTGTTGGGTACTTTCAGTTCTTTTCTGTATTCTGTCAAGAGATTCTGTTTCCCCTGGAGTCATCATCACATGCTTCCTCAAGTCCTCTTCTACTCCAATGAGTAGCACACCTTCTTGAAAAGACCAAGGACTTGCAACAGTTTTAACTCCATGATGAACATTTTTTTTTCCCTCTTGCTTTTTTCAGATGCATCATACACCTAATTTATCCAGTTCTTCTGGGGATACACCTTAGTATATTGAGCTATAGTCATTCATCTTCATCACTAGTGACTTGTCATTGGACCCACTGATAGCCACTTTTCTTGTTCACCTGTAACCAGCTTGATATTAACCAGGGTAGCCAATTCCAGGCCAACCACTTGTCATTTGGGGATTTCGCGGGTGAGTACAGTTCACGTTCACAGAGTAACGATGCTTCAGGGAAGTGTCAGACCTAACACCAATACCCACAGAAATTTGTACATTTTTCAGAAAGCATCAGTTCCCTAGCATTTGTGCTATACATTTGTAAAGTATGTGTGAAACTCTTTGTTTTTAACTTATTTCTGTATTCTCTTTAAAAGAGATATGTGATTTACAGGTTTCATTTTTGTCTGAAGAAGCATAGTTCTGAAATTTCTGTAGGATACTTTGATTCACGGGAATCTGAGTAAACAATTTGAGTTAAAGGAAAACTGCACAGAAAACCAAGTGTCTGAAATAGGTTCCTTCCAGGAAGAAAGTTTTCTGTGATAGCCTCCTTTTGACTTGTACTGTTAATTCTAAAATCAGAGTAAAGGTATGTTTAAGTATTCTCTGTCCTCCACATTTCTTCGGGCTCTAAACAACTGGCTTCCTATTCACCTATGTGAGTGGTCTTCCTGTGTTCAGTAATCGCTTAGAACTGAGAAGACTGAAAGAGGTTTCCTGTGCTCAGCACTGACCAGCACTGTATGATTGCTCGTGCTGCAGTGAACAGCAAACAGAAACAAATAAGAAGCCTGTTTAACTGTTGTGGCTTCATTCTTTGCCTACTCATCTACAAGATGATATAACTGTGCAATTGATGGCTTATATGCTAGTTCCAGGACAGCGTTCATACTGAAGGATTCTTCATGTGGAAGAGACATATGTGTAATCAGGTATACGCTTCTCTCTTTGGATTTTTACATGCAATTGTGTGTGTAAATACAATCCTTTTATCCATATTTCATTCCTGATTCAGGTAATCTGAGCCCAACATGCTTTGTGTTGGAACCTAGTTAGCCTTCTTCAACAGTTGGCTAAGATTTGGTGTAATAATTTGACTAGTACAAAAGCTATGCAACTCTAAGGATTTAGGCCAGAGATACTACTGATGTCCTGCAATGTGATGTCATACAGATGAGTCAGACAAGAATGTGTTTGAGAAATTACTAGTAAATTTTATAGGTAGTATCTTGATGTATTCCAATAGTTTGTACCCATTGAGTCTTCAACTATTCTTGCAGCTAGGTGAGTGGAACAAAAGATAAAGGCATAAACACATGCTAATTAACATACATAAGTGTACCTTATTGTCCATTAGTAAGTAAACTTTTTAGCTGACAATGCAAAAACTTACATATAAATGATGGGCAACACCCTTTGAACTTTGCACATTATTAAAATCAGAATAACTATCTCAATAATAACAAATATTGTAGTACTACTAAAAATTTTGGATGAGAAAAGAGTATGATTGGAGTTCTGTATTTCCTGGCTGCATCCTTCTCTGCAGGCTATCTGGTCTCATAGGGAAGCTGACATTCTTGCTGGAGGCCTCCAGCCTATGACAGAGGCTGCCTCATACATTGGCCCTGTAGGTGCTGAAAATCCCTTTTCCTTTCCTGCCAACTTTTGGGATACAAGAGAAGATACCCCAGCACAGACCCTACTAGTACTTTAAGCACAGCAATTATTCTCTAGTCTGTTGCTTTCAAAGCAAGATGGAAAACAGCTCTAGGGACAGAAAGGGAAGCTTTCCTCAGTTCATTCTTTTAACAGCACTAGAGCAGAAAGAAACACAGCTCTGTCAAATGGGTTTACAAAGCCAGAGGCTATACAAAGCATAGCAGGTGATAGAAAAATTAGGGTTTAATAATTTTTGGTATTGTATTTAGTATTGAATTTCATACATTTATAATCATCATCTCTTCAGTACCAGCAGCTTACTCAGTATTGATATCCTGGCAGATATTATAAATTAAGCATCTTAACACCACTTTTCAATACCTACAGAAAATGCAAAATTGTTAAAAATGGACATATAATTGATGCAATATTTCTATTCTTTACTGAGCTCATGGGTTTCTTTTTTTCTTATTTGCTTTGTGACTTCCTATTTTTGATAACTTTGGGTTACAGAACACAAGCTTTTATATATTTCTAGCCATACAACATTAAAGGTTTTGCTCAGCCTAAGCTACAGCAAATAATGGAGAACAGAAACAAGTGTTATTGCATACTATTTGTTTATTTCAGATCCAGTAGCATTTAATATGTGTGCTTGTGTTTACATAATAAATTCTACCACCTCCAATATTTACCTTGTTCTGAAAAAAAGACTAAGAGGTATTTTACGTACATTTTTTAGTCTATTGCTGTGTAGGACAAACTGATTCTATTTCAAAGCTTTTACAAAGGCTTTAACACAAGATTAAATTTTTAGATATATTGCATAAATCCAGAATTACACTGTGAATTTTTTTCAGAATATACACTGAGTCATTCCCCATTTTCTGTGGTTTATCACAGAGAGAAAAAAAAACGTTTTTTTTTCTTTTGAAATTACACTTAGATGTTTATCTTTGTTTTAGTATGGGACACCTCAGCAAGTTTGCACATGATACCAAACTGAGTGGTGCAGTTGACACACCAGAAGGACAGGATGTCATCCAGAGGGACCTGGACAGGCTAGAGACGTGGGCCTGTGTGAACCTCATGAGGTTCAACAAGGCCAAGTGCAAGGTCCTGCACCTGGGACGGGGTAACCCCCAGTATCAATACAGGCTGGGGGGAGAATGGATCGAGAGCAGCCCTGCCGAGAGGGACTTGGGGGTGCTGGTGGATGAAAAGCTGGATATGAGCCGGCAATGTGCCCTGGCAGCCCAGAAGGCCAACTGTACTCTGGGCTGCATCAGGAGGAGCATGGCCAGCAGGTCGAGGGAGGTAATCCTGCCCCTCTACTCAGCTCTGGTGAGACCTCACCTGGAGTACTGCGTCCAGCTCTGGAGCCCTCAGCACAAGAAGGACATGGAACTGTTGGAGCGGGTCCAGAAGAGGGCTACTAAAATGATCCAAGGGCTGGAGCACCTCTCCTATGAGGACAGGCTGAGAGAGTTGGGCTTGTTCAGCCTGGAGAAAAGAAGGCTGCAGGGAGACCTGATTGCAGCCTTTCAATACCTAAAGGGGGCCTATAGGAAAGATGGGGAAAATCTTTTTAGTAGGGCCAGCTGTGTTAGGACAAGGGGTAATGGTTTTAAACTAAATCAGGGTAGGTTCAGGCTAGATATAAGGAAGAAATTCTTTACAATGAGGGTGGTAAAACACTGGAACAGGTTGCCCAGAGAGGTAGTGGAGGCCCCATCCCTGGAAACATTCTCGGCCAGGTTGGATGGGGCTCTGAGCAGCCTGATCTAGTTAGCAGTGTCCCTGCTGACTGCAGGGGGGCTGGACTCGATGACCTCTAGTGGTCCCTTCCAACCCAAAACATTCTATGATTCTATGATTCTATGATTCTATGACCTAATGGTATATGTTTATTGTAAAATACACTTGCTTGTTGCTTCAGGTGAAAAGATTATATAAAATATGTATGTGTGTGGACTTACTGCCCCCACCAGAGTCCTGTATATTGAAACAAGATGGAACATCTTCAGTTGAAGTATTGGTGAGGGCAGAAATATTAAGCTCAAGACTGAAGTTCATTGAATGTTTACTATGAATGCCTTTCAAAAGATGAAATGACTCTAGAGTGTTAACCTGTGCTCTTCCTAAACTGGTGTATGTGCTTTGTCTCTCCTCCAGTTGTTTGTTGGGTTTTTTTGGTTTTTTTTTTTTTTTTTTTTTTTTTTTGGTTTGGTTTGGTTTTGTTTTATTTTCCTTCTCAGTTAAATTTAGAAGTATCTACTCTCAGGAATATTTCAGTCAAAGACACTAACCTTTTCTCTTGATTCTTTTTCCCTGTCTTTCAGATAGGTAATTGCAAGGCATTATTGTTAGAGAAGCAGAAATTTCACATCCTCACATGATTCATTAAAAAGCTAACACTCTATTTTTATGTGTGAAGAACAATGTTTTTAAAATAACTTAATTGTTTAGGCCAGATGTAATTTATTCAGTATAATAGCTGTAACACGTGATTTTACAGACATGTTGCAAGACATAACAATATTACTGAAAGTAAATGTAACCTTGTGTTATAGATATTAAAAAAAAAAAAAAGAAGAAAATAAGAGATCCCATTAAATTGTGCTTATCTTCAAATGCAGGTTATTAGCAGACGAACTAAGACACAGCTAGCCAGGCTTGCTACAATTTAATCTTCACTCCATTCAGTGGACATTGCCATACATTTTTGACCTTTTATCTCTGACATGAGATGTAGATTTGATGTAGAATTGTGTACCTTCTTGTCAGGAGCAGGTAAAGAGTTTTAAAGCTAGTATTAAAGCCTGTTTTAAAAAAAAAATTAAATGCTATTTGATTATATTTTCAGATCTGTAGTAACATTATGCCCACCCTATGCAGCATGGATCCCAGTGTTATATGTATTTGACAATGCCCTCTTAAGTTTTAATGTATTCTTTTTGTGCCAAAGTATGCCAAGCGTGTAGAGATGTGTGGCCTGCCTTTGTCTCACCTAACCCATACTGCTCAGTACTTAGGAACTCAGTGCACATCAGTAGTGACAGGAGTTATTGACTGAATATTCATGGGATTCCTTTTATTTCAATATACTTTCTCATTCTTGTCTCCTTGTAATCTTTTCCCTTTCATAAGACCTTTTGCAATGAGGAATCCCTCGACATATGTTTTCCCTTCTTGATTTTCAAACATATGTTGGGCAGCATTGTAAAGCTTATAAAACAATAGTTCCTCCTGTCCTGAGCAATTGCCAGATTGCAGATTCCCTATGAATAAAATATTACATTTTTAAGTACTGAAACAATACAAAAACAACCTCACTATTGAAGATTCACACACCAGAGAGACAGCAAGCATACAGTTTGCTCAGTGGGGTTATTACAGAACAGTCACCTAAAATGATCGTGCTTTCACTGTTGCTTACTGATTTTATCCAATTGCTATTCCAGAATAACTGAAACCAAGAACACTTTAGATTTTATATTTCCTTGCTGCATGAATACATTCATGTAAGAAGGAATTGCGCAAACTGGATCTTTAAGGGTTCAAATCTCAGCTATGTCTAATCATTCAGTGGTCAGGTGTCAGTCTAGGCTTCAGGCTGAGACATCAAATATCATATAACAAGATATAAAAAAACCCCATCACCTCCAGAAGGAAGCTAATCCATCCCTCAGAATGGTACATACATAGAGAGGACATGTAGAGAGCTGAAATACTTTCCTAAAGGAGGATTAGTTGGAAAGCAGGAATCACTGGGAGTGTCCCAATAGTAAGAAAGGAGTGCAGGAGACAACACAAAAATGTTTGAGGAAATATCTTTTAAGAGTTCTCAGAAGAAAAGTCCTAGAATTTGATGACACTTACAGCTGGAGATAAATTAGAATTCAATTACTAACAGAGGTCCAAAACTGTGAATGGAATCTGAGCTGATGGAAAGGAGCTGGAACAACTGCTTTGTCAGGCTTCCTCATTTATGCAGGAAGCAAGATATTTTAACATTTCTGCCAAAAGCTACATCATTTGGAAACTCTAGACTCTGCTTACCCAAGAGGGGGTGGAAACAAACTTAAATCTCAAGGAGAAAAACTGAAACACTGTCCTCTACATTCCTAGATGCTTCTGTAACTTAGGATGTAATTAGGGGTGAAATCCTACAAACAGGAGCCAATTGCAAAACTGTCACTCACCTCATGGGTGCTGCATTTGACTCAAGGCTATACAGTTTGTGCCTACCTCTCTAGGTATATACAATCTATAGCAGAATGTGAATATGTGCAGTTTCCTTTTAATTTTGTTCATAATTAATCAGAAACTATACCATCCTTACCCTGCCTTCACATATGCCTTCCCTCAGAGACTCTGTACTCCTGATCATCAGGATCTTGAGATGGGTGCTGTGAATCCTCAGCAGCACCATGAGACACCACAGAAAGCTGTGTTGATGTTGGCACACGCTTTTGAAGAAGTTTTCTGTTTACAAACCACACATCAAGGGCTACTAAGCTCACTCAAAACCCCTGTGAGCTCCAGGCAAAGACCTCTCCATTTTATAAACAGCACCATGTTCTGCCCTGAAAACTGAAGGTGCCAAAAACAAATACAGAAATCATCCTGCATCGTCCTCCTGGCAACAGTATTCCTGACGAATAATTTTAGTTTTGGTTCAAAAATACTACATTTTATTATTGTCCCTCTTTGTTAGGTACAAGCACACAGCAAATATCTGGCTTCCTATCTCTGTCCATTTTACTGAGAGAGACAAGTTTTTTTCCACCAGAATGGAAATGCAAATATTATTATTGAAAGCAACAAATGAAAACTTTGGGGATGAAAAATGAGCTTTATCCACTAACATTTCAGTGATTCCAAATATAGGTTTGTGACCTTTCCAAATTACAGCTTTTACAGCATAATGCAAGGCCTTTTCAAAGAGAAAATAATTTTAATTCTATTCATCTAAAAGAAATGTATGCCTTCGTATGATCAAAGGGAAAAGTGTGTGTATTTTACCGCTGCTGTACACATCAAAATAAAAGTGTGGGGAGAAATATCAAAACTAAGGGATACCTTAAACTTGTACATTTGTAGTGTTATACACATATTCCTGTACTCTCTTATAACAGGCCTGTTTCTGTACATTTTCAGTAACTGGATTTACAGGAGCTTATTTTTATTCATAGCTAAATTAAAAAAAAATACACATTCCCTGAATCAAAGTGAATTAAAAGGAAATGACATGCAAGGGGAGAAGGTAGCTCAGATTTCTCATCAGCAGTCTAATCAGAGAGTGACCCACAGGCAACTCAAAAGCTGCCCACACAATTACTCATGGAGTCTGCTGAAAAATGGGCATCGCTGCCAGTAAAATCTCTTTCTTATCTTGACTCCAAGTCTAGTGATTGTCATCTAAATAGGAATCAGGGGGAGGAATACAAAGTGCAAACCACTGTGTTAAACTGACACTGTATATCACTGTTTGGCAGCCTGTACATTTTTATGTGATGCATTTTACAGACACAGATAAATATATACAGCTAGGATAAGTATGAGCAATGGGGTGATTCCTAGTCTAGTTTCTCTATTCAGTTGCACCAGTCTCACTGAAGTTAATAGAGCTGCCCTAGTACAAGAGACAAAACTTTTGAGTGTGCTGGGTGGGAGAGTGGTACTTTCTATCTCATACCACGCTACAGGCAGACTAAACACTGTGAACTTCCAAGTAATGAAAAGCTGCAAGATCAAAGCGCAACTGCCTCCGTAACCACCATGGCTAAAACCTGATCACGGTTTAAGTGACTTCAAAAGCATTATGTGAAGGATGACTTTAGCATTTGAACTTAAACTACACTGATACTCCAGCAACATTATGTATATAAAAGAGGTTTTACTCTTACTGCTGTCTACCACTCTGTTAGGGACAGAGGTGATCAGCTTTCAACTACTAGAAAGGAAGTCTTTTTTAGCATTTTTTCACTAAATACTTTCTTTCCCCAAAATAAATATATATTGGAGGGGGAGGAAGGTGGGATTCAAATTATTTCTTGAATCATATAAAATTCTTTGAACAATTTAAATAAAAAATGTCTTCTATATTAAGAAAATGTGGATGTTTTGACAATTTCTTTCTAGTGAAGTAAGTATAAAAGAATAACAATGTGAGCAGCATCAAAAAGCTTTAAAATCAGTAAAAAATAAGTAAATTTTTTTTCGCCTAGCAAAATATGCCTCTCTGCCTGGAATAAACTTTTACTTTTAGTTGTTTCCCTGAGAAAAATACCACTTCAACTAACACTTGCAGCATTGTTTTGTGATGACCTGAAATTATTCTTTGCACTCATTTGACAACTGTTCTGAAATAATTGATTCATGTATTCATTTGCACAGAGGCAGAATGATGATGATGAATAGAATATCTTAATATATTTTAATAGTACATTGTTATGTATCCACATGTGATGTTCTAAAGTCTCTGTATTCATTGCAAACACTGGCTGATGTGACTATACAATATATTACATATCATAAACACAATATTCCAGCTTGGGAGAAAAACCCAAAAGGAAAGAAAGAAACAGGCCCAATAAATTATGGAAAGTGGCTTCTTCTTATCACATCATTGTTCTCAGTTTTTTACTAGCTAATTATTTCCTTCAAATGGGGGGCAGGTTTTTTATGTTATTCATTCCACCATCAAACCACCTTTAAAAATACAAGTTTTTGTGGCAAAACAGTGCCAATAGAGTATTTTTTTATTAATCTGAAAAATGTAGGATGCCTATGTGTTGCTGTTTATACTAATTGAGTTAAAATTATTTCATATAGTTTAAAATCTGCTTTCTAATAACTACTCGAATTAGTTATATTATAAAAGTCACTCAGGGTGATTTCTCTAAATAGTCTGTGGAGTCACCTGTCTTCTTATTCTGCTATAATACTGAAAGATTTACCATTTAGTTATGCACTTGAAGAAGGACATTACAACATCAGTGGTTTTTAATAGGTGAGGATTTTAGAAGAACTGAGATCCTTGGCCAGACTGATTTGCAAATTCTGAGAATTTCTGCATAAAAATAGCTTTTACCTTTTCATCTCCAGATGTGTTCAGAATCTAGTTGTCTAATAATAAACTTTCTTAAGGGATGTACTTCAGCAGTAAAAAATGTGTAAGGCCCTACATATTAGAGCTCCATAGTATCTATGGAGGAAAGAGAAGAGATTGTTGTGTGGACTTTCCTCTTTGTTTAAGTGAAACAAGGAGCATTGGTTTGTCTGAGGTAGTAAGGTTATTGCAGATCAGTGAGACCAGGCTACGTTTCCATTCAAATCAATGAAAACTCCTGTAGACTCATTGACTGTTGTGTTAGGTACCCAGGACAGGGACTCAGCAAATTCACAGTATTTTCTAAGGAAAAATGTGCAGGCTCGGGCAATTTCTTCAAGAACTGTAGGTAATGATAAGAGAGCTACTGTAATAAGTGGAATGGAAAGGAGACATAAAAATGGTTATGTACTGGGGAAAAAAAAAAAAAAAGTCTATTTTAGATGTATGGAGACTTTGTAGCTTGGTTTTCTGGCTCATTTACCCATTCTGAACACATGGAAGAGGTTTCAATAAAAAGCAAATATGACCATTTGATTTTGAACTCTGATCTCCTTTGCTTTTCATTGCAGAGCTGCTTCCCGCTTTCTTAAGCAAATTACTGCTAAAACCAGAAATTATTCAGTAACATCGGGGGTGGTGGGGTGGGGGATGGGCAGGCAGTTTCTAAGCCCAAGTTTGTCATTATTGCTATGAGTGTGAAATTGTTCAAAATACTATAGCCACCGTACATTATATTGGAAATGCATGAAAAAAGAAAATCCTCAGTGTTACAGAGAAAGCCTCTGGGACCTCAGATGTCAGTTCTAGGAGAAAGATTGCTCTACCTATAAATTCATCTCTCCTAGAACTGACATCCAAGGTCCCAGAGCCTTTTTCCATATCACTAAAGACTTTTTTTTTATGCGATTCCAGCAACGTAGTGTATTCCATTCTTTACAAGAAATGTTCAGCCATTCATATTGCAGACAGCCAGACGTCCTGCTGACTGTTTGAGAATATTAGAGAACTGTTGGGAATGGAGGTACCAAAATACCATATTGCACTAAATTTTCAATAAGCTTTCATAAACTAAAATCCACTGTATATTTCAAATGAAAAATGTCATGTGGAAAAAAATCAAACAAAAAGATCCTACAAAAAAATAAAAAGAAAATGCAGTATAAGCTACCAAAAATGTTGTATGCCCACTTTTGAATTTGTGTGTGTGACTCTCTCTCTCATGAGGGTAAGCTGCGAGAAGTGCAAAGGTATCTCTCGTGGGCCATCAGTCTCACTTTGGTGTTATAGCACAAAGCCTTCCTCTGTGTACTGAAAAAGCTCTATGCCTTCAGCTAATAGTAGTCACAGATCAACTGCATTAAAAGAGAAAATAAAATATACATTTTTGTCAGTGAAAGTTGGCTCTGATCAAATTTGCTGCTTTAGTTACAATTGGAAAATGTTATGAGGACTTTAAGACAATTTTTAACTTCACGTGAATTGTAGGGGAAAGCAATAATAAGCTGCATTTAAAGCAAGCTAGAGATGTGCTACTAGGTTTAGCATAGAGTTGTGCTACTAGGAGCTCAGGGATATTAATTTGGGCAATACATTTTCCCAGTTAGGAGCATATGGCTTCTAGTAAACTCAGAGTGAAGAGAGAAGGTTTTTCAGAATCACACTATAGCAGCTGCATGTTGAGGGATCCCTGGCAGCTGAAAAGCTCCGAGGTACTATTACACTGTTTTTTTTAAGCATTAATAGGCCAGAATAGGTCTGTTATATGATCAAAATATGAGGTCCAGATGTATCACGTAAACATAGTACTTACTTACACTGCTTTACAAGTGAATATTTTAAGTGCTTCAAAGGGTATTTCTGAGGTTTGATGTGAGTTGATTTAGTTAACAAAATAAACATGAACCTATGTGACATTGCAGAAACATACCTGAGCACATCTTTTTTTCTAGTGGTGTGGGAGGGAGAAACAAAGAAAAAAGAAAAAGAAAAAGAAGGAAAAAAAATGAAAAAGGAGAAAGAAAAAAATAAAGTAAAAGAAAAGGGGGGGGGGGAAATGAAAAAGGAAATCAGAGGGAGAGAGGGAGGGAAAGAGGGAGAGAAAAGCTTTATTTGGTTGTGAAGCTCCTCAGAAAACCTCTACAAATGGCCCTAAGGATATGAATCTGTGCAACATAGCAAATCCCAACTGAGGTTAGGCAACATCATGGAGACTAAAGCATCTGCTGTTGTGTAGTCAGGTGGGGAGCTATGATTTCAACTGAGAGCAGTTCCAAAAGAAGCTGAGATTTTGATAACTATTATTTTTATACATTTCCATCTGAAGTTTTGGAAGTTTAAGTGATCCAAAGAATCAATACCAATACATTCTTGGATCAGAAAAGTCTGAGGATAGACTTGCCTGACTCAGGTATTTTTGTTCTGAGATTAGGTCTTTTGGGAAATTTTTCAGACTCTTTTGTCTGCCTTCCAGAATCACAAGGCCTTTTCTCAGTCATTGTCATGACTGTAGCACAATAGCTGCATCAGCTATCACTTTTGCAAAGATGCAGGCTTTCTGGCTGAACTGCAAAAATACTTGTTATTGTTGACAACCACTTAACATCCAGAACAAATAGTTTTTCACACTGGAAACAAATATATTAATTGTTTTAGTTGTGGTTAAGCTTTTTCACAGCAGATTGGACAGCTCTGCAGTCTGGGAAGCAGCTAAATAGTCTTTTGTTTTCTTTATACTAGACATGTATAGAGATCTGGGAAGCGTATTTTATCTGTCACTATAGCTAGCAAAAGACGAAATTTGCTGACATCTGTCTTCATGCCCACAAAGTTTCCCCTCCTTTTTACCTCTGTGTCTTACATGGACTGTAATAACACAGAAGGGATAAAAGGGTCTGTAAGGCTCTCACATAGAGGTGAGTGGGTTCCATTCCCAACAGAAATTTGTAACCCTGTCTAAAATCTTTCTGAGTCTTATTTTCTTCCTCTTTTAAACTAGCACCAGTTCCAGCACAGCAACAGCCCCAGCAGGAATGAAGAAGCATATTGCACGTGCGCTGTGGGCAAGTGGTAATATGACAGTGTCATGCTGCTCAAAGTTATTGTCATAGGCCTGCAGGTAGAATAGAATTACTATTTTGCTTGATCCAAGCTCTTATCCTGGCCTCGACATCATACCTCTGCTGCACCTGGTTCTAAGCTCTTTGCAGCATCTGTGAGCATCACTAGAGCATAGGCATAGGCATCACCGGAAACCTTTCACATGGTGGTTAAGCAGTTTAGACATGAATAAAATACTTGATTTGGGACACCATAGGGTGGAAAGGAGAGCTGTAAGATAACTATATGACAAGAGAAATTCATCCATTTGATAGAGACCTACTCACAGCCTAAGAATATCTCACTTATGTAAGACATACAACCTGTGTTCTTCTGCCATTCTGTCTAGAGATGTAAGCAGAATTCAGACAGTAATGAAGCATGGTTAAAAAAGAAGTAATAAATTTTATATAGGTATAGCACTGGTTTAGCTGCTCCTTTTCCTTGTCTGTAGAGGATTGCTTGTTTTGACTTTTGTCAAAATTCTCTGAACTTTTTGAAATTTGTTCAGCCAAAGATCAACTCTTCTGTATTGTCTTTCCCTAAGCAGAAGTCTCAGAATCTGAAGGAAACTGCAGACACCCATTAAAGAATAAAGGAAACTCAGGGGGGAAAAAAAAACAAACCAAAACCAACTTGGGTCTAATTTACACTTCACCTCCAGTGTTCATAGGAATGTAGCAAACAAGAGGAAAAACATTCTTTTTTCCTATTGTTTCATTAGTCATTAATGTAGGTGTGTAGGAGACTATCAAGTCAAGGTTTTGCTTTTCCAACACTGAAGTGTGCGAAAGGTTAAAAAGCAGAGAGAAAGAGGGGGGAAAAAAAAAAAAAGAACAGAGAATTATAGACAAGGGGGAAAAGATTGTAGAGCAGGAGAAAATGAAAAGTTCCAAGGCAACAGCCTGGAAAGATGTACAAATGGGAGGAACAGCAGAGGTACAACTGAGAGAAGCAGAGTCCAAAGGCCCATGAAGTCACACCAAGCAATAGCAATGGCCATGGCTTCAGGCTCATCACTTTGCTGCAGTTTTAATAACCTGACATCTCTAGAGTATATATCCATCATCTTTTGGTACCTCTAAGACAGTCCACCTGTGAACATTGATTGAACTGGTGTTTTACTGAGGAAATAAAAGCAGTATATAGCAATTCAAACCTAGATTTTACTATTTGGCATATACAGTAAATTATTAGTCTTTATTAATTAATCTGGGCTTTCCTAAAACCACCAATGTATTTGAACAGATTTTTTTTTTCACTCTTTTCACAGGAATAAGTAGCATGCAGACATTTTAATAACCTCATATCTCAAGTGTATATATTTCTAGTACCTGCAAGTGGCATGATTCATCTGTCGACCACTTAATTTCCTAACTTGAAGGGTAGTAAGCTATTTAAACAGAAAGGGAGAAATGCATGATGAGAAATAAAGAAGCCATTCTATTTTTAAGAATTTAGCCCCCATCTCCTGGTTTTACCTGTTATATATTCTCATCCTTGATAAAATTAGAGACTACCTGCTGTCAAGCAGAAATGAAGATCATATGAGTAAGTATAACCAGGCAAAATGTAACCAGGCAGCTGATCTGTTTCCTGCATCTTCATAGCTTATGGGATTAAAGCGTGACAAGCAGAAAAGTACAGGGATCACAGTTATACAGATCAATCTTCATTTGGGATTGTTACTTTGATGTGATCCAAGTAAATTCCTTTTAAGAAGTAAGGATGTGGTTGCCACTTATGGTGATTAAGTGTAATCTAGTTTGATTCAATATGTTACAATATAACTTTCTTTCCAGGTTCTTTTCTGAAGATTCAGGAATTTTCACACTTAACAAGACTCTGCTAACTGGGAACCTATTTCAACAAACTTGTTGAAGGAGTAAATTGGATGGGGGAGAGAGGTTACCAGTTTTCTTTTTTCAGAAGTATCAGACAAATGTTGTTATAAATAAATTTAAATATGCTGCGCCTCTTACGTGTGGCCTGCCAAGAAGGTTAATAAAGCCTTACTTCTAGTTTGTCTTTCTGAAAGCTTGACAACTCCACTTGCCCAGACTCTCAAATGTATTGCTGGTAGGTGAATGTGAAAAAGACCCAAAATTAACAGCGTCAGAGTGGATCTGTTTGAACTTTTCCTTTGAGATAAGCACGGCAGAAACACTGACAAGGTTTAGAATTTAAAAAGCTAGGTTAAAAATCAAATTATCTAACACGGTTATTTTTTGAAATAATGAAACCACAGGATGAGAGACAATATAAATAAAAATAATTTGTTAAGAAGTCTTTCTCAGAACACTGGGACAGGGCTTACTTCCAAGCAAGGTTTCAGTACATCAGACTGCTGACTATTAACTATTAAATCAAACCGTTCCTTCCATATTGCCTTTTAAAGCAGCTTCATTTGTAGTCCAGATAAATTCCATAGTATTATGAAAAATATAACCCAGATACAGTTTCCCTCTCCACACAATTTCAGTTATACATAAAAGTCCATTGAAGGTTTGTATTAACAAGTTACAACATGGCAAGTGTCTCACACAGCTCAATCACCAGTTTCAAGGAACAGTTCACCATGAATGACTTTGCTGGCTACTGGCTTACTGGCCTACCTTATATGTTAGAATTTAATGGGACGAGCTCTATTTTCTATGACAGCAAAAACTGATTAGGAAGAAAAACCAGCAACAACTAAAAGGTTTAGAAACTTTAATCAAAGCTGGTTACCTGGAACTGAACGTCTTTCCATGGCCAGTGACCTCTAAACTGAAAGCTTACATAGATATACAAATTTCATAGCACAAGATACTTTAGAATATAAAGAGTAGACAGCCCATAAAGAAGCTGGATTCTATATCATCACTTTTCCCTTTCTCAAGCAGAAAAAGAAATATGCACTTTTTTCTAAGACTCTGATGGCCACAGTGAACCCGTGAACATGTTTGCACTGATGAAAAGTGTCTACAAAGAGGAAAAAATGGAGATCGGATACTATCACACTTAGCATGACTAATCAAATAAGGTACATGAATTTACCCTTTTCAAATTGTACTGCACATATAGATCTGATTGATGACTGTGGTGAACAGTTTGTGAATTACAGAATGATTAATGGAAAATGGTAGATTTCAATCCATGTTCTTGCCAGAGATATGAAATAGTGTGTGCAGTTTTATATGGCTCCCTGGATGAAGGGTTGACACACAGGTAATTAAATGAGCTTGACAAGCATCTGGCCACTGCCTTTGCAAATGAGTCTGCGCATGTATACGCAAATTAAATTACTTGAAAAAACAGCACATAAAATCTGTTGATTAACTCATAAATTCGGATTCTCCCTTCCCCTCCCCACCCCAAGTAAGTGAGATACCCAGAGAGTTTTAAATTGGGAAGCCTTACATAGTGCTCTTTAAGGTCTGAAAGATATTAAATCTGCTAAAGTTGTCTAAGTTTCTCTAGTTTATGGTGACACTCTCCTTTCCAATTTGCTCCCTATTTCAGCCTGCTTCTTAATTGCATTACTTTGTTGAGACAATGCTGATATTTAGTACATCCCCTTGTACTGAAGATCCTCTCTATAAGTGTGTTCCAAATAATATCAGTAATGGAAGCTCATAGGCCACATGAAATTTCTAATATCCTTTCAAGACAGAACTCTGCTTGGGGTAAGTGAGAAGAGAGCATAAGTGACAACAAGCAAAGGAAACAGCAGTATTGTCAATTTTTTTTCTCAATTACAGTCAAAGTCCAGCTTTAGCTCACCTCCCCTATTGTTAATCTTTGGTCAATATCTGAGTCCTTTCTCCCCTGCAGACTTATTCTTTCTTAACTCTCACATCTTTCCCTCACTTAATCCCTAACACTTCATAGCTGAAGCTGTTTCTTCATGTCCTCTCCCCATGATGTCACTCTATTACCTTCTGACTTCCTTCTACAATCATTCTCTAAATCCATATTCTTGTCTTCAAGGATATATTCCTGCCTATTTCTCTTTCACATCTCTCCTATTTTGATGCCTGTGTGTATCTTCTATTCTTTCAACTCAGAAGCATGAATTTCTTTAGCTCAGCTGTGAAATCTGTGCTGAAATAACATACACTCATCCCCTATAATACTGCAGCTTCTGAGACTCTGTGGAGAATATACAAAATTAAAAACAAAGCATGCAGTCCTCAACATTGCTATAACTAAACTACAGATGAAGACACATAGTAACCGGCTTTACCATAACAAAACTGAATATAGCTCCTGGCAGTATTTCGACTTCAACATAACAAACTGCATAAAATAGTGATGCCAAAGACTAGGAGACTGAAGTATACTATTCTTTGTCAGCATATAGACCTTCCTCTCATGCAAGCTTAATGATGTATCACCCCTGCCATATTAGTGCTTTCTAAAGTTGTTTCCTAAAATGAAGGAAAAGGGGACCAGTGTCCTGATCATCATACCCGTAGGGTTGCTCTATCTTTTGCACCTTCTCAGATGGTCTTTGGTCTGGAGTAGTTTTCTGTCCTGTTGGAGCAGAAAAAAAAAAAAAAAGAACCAAACAAAACCACTCACTGAAGCTGCAGCAAAATCACATGTCTTTCAGAAGGGAGTAAGATCAATCTGAGTCTTAAGGTAACAGGCAAAGAAGGAGATAAAACAGAAAACATGGGCTTTTCTAAGAGATTTAAAGAAAGTACATTACTATAAGTAATTCCTCTAAAAAAAAATAAAAATTTCTTTTTCAAAATTTGGGAGGAGAAGGAGGAGGCACAGCTAATTAAACTTCAGTTCTTGAAATTCCAGCCTGTAAAAAATGCAATTTGAAATTTGAATGCCTCATAAAAACCTGCCCAAAATCTCTATGGGTTTCTGGACAGTGATGATGTAGCACCAAGCGTTGATGAAAATTCCACTGAAAACAAATGTTCTGTCCCAGATACCAAAGATAAAAACCTTGACTTTGTTGAATTCAGCGGCAAACCTCCCATGGATGTCTGCAGGGCTACAATTTCAAACTGAAGCTTTGGAAGAACTGTGAACCTGAAGATAAGCAAGTTGTTAGTGGTTATAATTTTACACTGAAAGTATAATACAGCCTTCCCCTCTATATATCTATATAACCTCAGGTAAGTACTTACACAAATTTCTTTCAATATTTTAAGAGGTAAAAATACAGCTATTCCAAACATATGGGGGAAGGAGAAGAGTGATCTGTGAAAAAAAAATCAAAAAGTGTCATATCTTTATGTCTGTTGTACTATATTATTTCCAAACCTCAAATAATCATTTGTGGGGAAAAATGCAGACATTAAAAATTTATATTTTCTATTTCTTTTAGTCTTGTTCTTGTTTAGCCCACCTAATGTTGCCTACTTTTGGAAAGGGTTTTGAGGCTTTGCTGAAAAACGCTATGTACTATTTTACTTTTTTCATCAAAAGCTTGGAAAAACATACATATACAAAGAAATCTTAAAAAACCTTCCTCATAGAAAGGTTAAACCTGAAGGAAAAGGCCATTGTAAATGGAAAAAAAAAGCTTTTAAAAGAGCACATAAATATTGATCAGCTCCGCTTATAAAACCAATATGCTGCCTTGTGGGGTGCCCAAAATGCAGGAATGACGCAGGAAGGTGATAAGGGATTGTGCAGTCTAAACCACGAAGTGCTGAAGTCCTCTTTTTATCTTTCCAACATTTCAGGGCTATCCAGCAGTGGATACCCCATATGGACCTTCAGCATGCCACTGTCTTGGCAAGGCAAGCTTGATTCCCCAGGCAATATGAAGATAAGCCTTACTCCCTCAGTTTGACTTTGAGTGAGTGAAGCTCAGACTTCTCTGCAGCTGTGCATGATGTGTCTGCTGCAGCATGCTTCCTCAGTCAACTGGAGCATACAGGAATATTGCTGTCCTCTGCCCACCCCTCGCAGCAAAATGCAAGTCCCAGGAGACAGCATGGTCCCAAGCCATCCCTGGGATGTTCAGTCATCACATCACTGGTACAGGAGCTGAACCTGGGAGCTGGGACAGCTACCTTTAAAGATGGGAATTATTTTTTGTGATGAGTCCATTTATCTTCAAGGGCAGATTCAGAGAATTGTTTTCTGGAAATGAAAGTACCTCTAGTAATTAACAACTTTTGCCACTACTAAACTCTACTGGGCTGGAACTATTAACCTGAGGAGAAGATTTTAGATGTCATTACCAATCCCTTATGTCATCATTCTTTCAGTCATTCACTGACACAATGTCTTGTGGACACGCGCTTGCAGAAATAATTGGACTGTGCCTTACACTCAAATTCAAACACCTTTTCCTTCAAGTTGCTTTTTTTGTGATTCATGACTAGAAAAGATTGAAAAAAAAATTAAGAAAACAGAAAATTTCTTTTTGTTTCAGAAGCTGAAAAGACTAATACCTCAAAGTGACCTGCTGCAGCACTTCATGAAAATCAGATTTCAGTTGTCTTTGACCAGATTGCAGGAAGACAGAATCAGAAATGTTCAGAGTAGCAGTTTAGAATAAACTCCTCTGGAAACAAATGTGACAGTAACAATTTTAATGAAAAGGAGAAAGGCTAGAAAACTCAGGTTGTGTTTTCAAAGTCTCTGAAGTCTCCAAATGAGATATTTGCTGCCTCAATAACAAATGCAAGAGCTGCAATTTCAAAAGAAGGTGTAACAAGGGAAGAATGAAGATTGGCCTGACAAAAAAATCACTAGGCAAAATCACACACTGCTTCTTCAGAGAACTTATTGTACTGACCAATGCCACTTGCTTATCATCATATATTCCTTTGTCTGGTTCTACTTACCTGGGGCTTTTGTCGTTGTGGTTAGTTTTTGGGTTTGTTTTGTTTTGTTTTCTTATTTCCCCTCTTAGACTTTAGTTCTTACAGATAGGGACTGTCTTTTTCCATTCCTGTTATTCAGTGTCTTGCTCATTAGGGACACGGTGTAGGGTTGCAGATTTTAAATGTTGCCACAGAGCAAAAAAGATTTTATATAAATTACATAGCTTAATTTTGTTTAAGTGAGAGTTACTGTGTTGATGTTTGCTGAAATGATGAAAGGACTCTATGCTGATTCATGATTCCTGTTGCAAACCTCTCAACCTGTATGAGATATGTATTCATTTATTACTATTGTTATTATTGTTAATATTATTGTTTTCATCACTTGCATGAATTATTATTGTTCTTGTGGCTATTACTGTCATTATTATTTATGTATTTAATATTATTTATATTATTTAGCCAAAATCAGTGACCAGAGTGTGAGCTAATAATTGTCTTAGGCACTGCTTGAAAACAAAACAAAACAAAACAAAAAAGGATCACAAATTCAGCTATTGCCCCAGTCCTGTTAGTGTCTTTATTTATATGAATTGTGGTTGATTGTCTGGACAAAAGGCATAATACTGTATTTGGGTCATATTGCCCCAGAGAACAGATCAGAGAAGCAAAGGAGGGATAGGATGCAATATGAGCTAGAAAGTCATATATGAAATGAAAAAAAAAAAAACAAACAACAAAACAACTTCATATAGGTAGCCACATAGCTATGGTTGATCATGGTTTACCTCTGATATTCTCTTGAAATTGTGACAGCTTATCATCTTCCATGAGGTACATTTCCATATTTTATAGAGGCCACTTCCCCATAGATGGAGTATGTTAAGCTTATACTCAAAACATGCCTACACTTTTGTTCAGTTGAACATGTAATTGTATAAACAGTGAATAAAAGACCTCCAGCTCTGACCTGATATTATTAGTAATTTTGTTTTTCTTCCACATTATTATTTGGAAATATGAATTAAAAATATTAATTGAGTTAGGAAAAAGAAAAACAGCAGCAATTACAGTTGTTTTTGAGAAAATAAAGGTTTTTCTAAGAGGGTGATTCTTATTTTGATGATCTGTGTAATGACATAACTGTTGCTTAAAAAAGTGATAGCAAGCATTTATTGTCTTTACACAATTAAAATTGACAATGCATAAATACTTTAATAACCACATCCACAGAAGAAAAATCTGAGTAGACTCAGAGTACAACATAAGAAAATATACTGCGTAGGAGGTCTCATTAAGATACCTCTGAGATGAATGCATAAAAAACAGCAGGGCCACTAATAATTTATGCTTGAGAAATGGTGAGATATTTTCCAAGAAAAAAAAAAGGAAATTAATAATTTCTTTTCAAGTACTTGATTATTATAGAGCTGGCAGAGGAAGTACAAAACCAGAAGCGATGTCTTGTTTGAAGAGCTAAAATGCATCACATAATCAATCCTCATAATTTTGCCTGGTTGTACGTGTGCAGGAGCAAACTCACCTATGCCACCTAACAAAGTTACCGCTATCAGTCCTCACCCACTTCAGCCGTATGGGAACCTTTGGGCATTAAGTCATGTAAATAATGAATGAAGAAAGCATTAAAGCAAACAAGAGGGGCCGGCAAGGAATTAAATACAGGAATCCCACCCTGAGTATTTTATTACCAAAATAAAAACTAGAAAAGATACTGGAAAAGAAAAGCACTGCATCTAGTTTTTGATGTCAGAGAGTTGCTACTTTTGATTTTAAATTTCTGGATGTTTTGCTCTTTTGAATTACATGTTTTAAACAGATTTGTTAAGGCATATGTATCCTGAAATGTGAATGCAAGCCAAAAAAACCTGCATTGACCTGAGCCTTGCTCAAGCAATTCATTATCTACCCACTGAGACATCTTCTCCAGGCTTTGTCTGAACACTGCCCTTCTGCTATTCTACTCTTTTGACACGCATTTTTTTCGGCCGCAGTCACTGGTCACCATCCTGCCGAATGCCGCTGACTGAACTCTTCACTTTTTCTGATATGATGTAATGTTGCTTGGCTATGCTCCCTCACCTAATGTTCCTTTGTCTCTTTTGAAGCAGGCTTCCAACGACACAGTATGAGTAATAAAGATCAGAATACACTTGTATGTATTTTCATACGGCTTTAGTTACAGACTTTTGGTTCATTTTACTATCGACCTATAAAAATAGTAAATTAAAAAATCCAAACAAGCCAAAATGTATAAAAGAATGAGACATATTCTTCTTGTTATTCTCTGAGACTTCTAAAAGAAAAGAATAATTTATCAGCCCTTGGGATAATTCTTATGAGTCAAACACCACCAATGAAAACCACTGTGTCCATCAAGGGAAGGCATATGTCTAATATATACATTCCTGTGAAATATTGTTACTGCATGAATTAAAGATAAATGAATAGTGGACTATGCCATCATAAATTTGTTTTGTTTTTTTTTTTTTTTTTTACTGAGGTACTTCATTCCCTCCTGTCTGGTAAGCAAAGAAAACTGTTTTAGGCTCCCACAGTTTACCTGTGCTTCCAGAGCAGAGCAAAAAAACCCAAAGCAGTGATACTGAGTTCCTATATTATTCACTGGTTTTAACTAAAAGGATTAATACAATATTAAAAGTTCTGAAGAAGGCAGATACTATGGCAACTTAACCTTTCCACTTAGAAATACAGAAGTGAGGGAAAAACATCTATTGTTCTAGAGAATACAGAAACAGTAAAAGAGACATGAGCTGTTTCCAAGCTCCACATGCCTCCTGTTATAAAAGCTGAAATCTAAGAAATATATTTCATCTATCAATATCTCTAACAGAGACATTACACCTGCCTACCTATCTAAACTAATGCATTCTTACAGGAAATAAACTCAAGTTAGAGATAAGAGTTTTGAGAATTTCTAATAAGGCAGGATCTGTAAGAGTTTAGGGAGGGTTGCTTTTTTAAATAAAAATTATTTCTATCCAAACAGGAAATAAAAAAATAACTATATTAAAAAAAATTGCAAGACTATTCTAAACGTGCTACAACTATAACTGTTTATTCACAATTATAAACAAGGGTTTTTTTTAAAGGAGATTAAATTTGGAAAAATTGTTTAGCCTTTTGTCTCTGCAAATTACAGAAAGCAAGAACACATGAAGCAATTTTTAAACATCTTATGTAGTCCACAAAGCATATTTCCAACACTTCCAATCTTCATAAGGAATGCCTTTTCTCCTCCAAGTGATAAGGAAATTGTGTATGCCTAATATTTACATTACCCTGTAGCCTGGCACACTGTAAAACTGCTTGCATATTCACCACTGATATCACCTCAGAGCTGAATATTTGACAATCAGTGAAGGACTTTATGTTCTATAATCCTTAATTTGGTAATAATGAAAATCTGTAACAACCTCTGAGAGTGAAATTCACCATTAGTGCATTACCAAGAGCCACTGTACGTCAAATGAATAGTTAAACGGGCATTCACAGCGACCGGTATGTTAAGCCCAAGGCCACCAGATGTGGCACAGAAAAATACCAGAAAGAAAGGTACAGGCTTCATCAAGTGTTTCAGAAAGGTGACCTTTTTATAAAACAGAGATCAAAGAAGCCAAAATCTTCCTGCTCATTCTGCAATGTAGCCAAATGTTAAAACTCCGACAAGGAAAATATTTCTTGAATTTGTTCTTGTTGACAATTTCAGTACTAAAACTTCTCGTCAAATGCTACCAATCATCTTGAGTATATCAAAATGAATATCTGAAAATTTTCTGGCCAGTGGTGCAAAACATCAAGTTGATTCATACTGTACTGATCATGTGATTTGTCATTAGGTAAGAAAGAGGACTGAGGGACCCGACAACTATATATCTTATGAGATATTGCAATTGATCAAGCAATTAAAAAGATGAATGACTACACAAACAAAATTAAATAAAATCTTTAGATCAGAATTCTTCAAAAATCAACCTTCCTCTGCAATACTGTCATTAGTTTATTCAAAAGGAAAACAGATTTTCTTTTGACATTTTACAGTCACTCTTGGTATTATTTGCTGTAAGAAAATCATGATAAAGATAAGCAAAATGTTTTACATCATATGGTGAGGAAGGCTGCTAGGTCATAGTCTCCTATGTGCTGGAAATAAAGACATTGCTCATATTCTTGCATGAGTACTTTTAATAACTCCTTCACCCCAAAATTTTCATTTCACTTTTGAAGAATGACTAGACTGGCACAACATTGAGGTTAGGATAATTAAATTATTAATTCAGTTTGATTTTTCCCTGGAAAACGAACACTGAAATCAGGGGAAACATTGCTAAGGTTGTTCCTGAGATTCTTTTTCATTTGAACGTAACAATTTAAATATAATTAAAATGTATCTATTCCTCAATCGCTATCAGGTTGAAGCTGCAGCAGAAAACAATCAAAACTTTCTGATCACTTGGATTTTCTGGGTTTTGATTCTTGAGGCAGTGGAGGGTTTTGTTGTTGTTGGGGGTGTGTGTGTTGTTTTGTTGTTTGTTTTGTTTTTTTTTAAAGTAGCAGCTGCATCAAATGTATTTTAATATTTTTTCATACACCAAAGGCCTCTATTTTGCACAGCAGTCCTCTAGTTCTTACAATTGCATGAAGTCAATAGGACTATCCAAAACCAGGAAGGAGTACTGTTTTTACATGATCAGAAGCTAATAAAGCAGCTTGGACAATTAAATATTTTCCTCAGTATCTGAAGTAAATTGTAGGGTGTCCATGGCAGAGAATGAAGTAGCCTTCTCCATTTATCAAAGGCAAAATCAGTAAGTTCTTAAAGATGACCAATGGATACTGACCTTATCCCTTGTTGTGGTTTAACCCCACAGGTAGCTGAACACCACACAGACACTCACTCACTGCCCCCCACCCCTACCCCTACCCCTCAGTGGGATGGGGGAGAGAATCAGAAAAAAACATAAAACCCGTGGGTTGAGATAAAGACAGTTTAATAAAGGAGCAGAAAAAAGGAATAACAATAACAATAATAAGAACAACAGACTATACAGAATATACAAAACAAGTGATGTACAATGCAGTTGGTCACCACCTGCTGATCGATGCCCATCCCGTCCTGAGTAGTGATCGCTCTCCCCCCTGGCCAACTCCCCTCAAGCATGACATCATATGGTATGGAATAACCCTTTGGTCAGTTTGGCTCAGATGTCCTGGCTATAATCCCAACCTCTTGTGCACCTGGCAGAGCATGGGAAGCTGAAAAAGTCCTTGACTGGTGTAAGCACTACTTAGCAACAACTGAAACATCATTGTGTTATAAACTTTCTTATACTAAATCCAAAACACAGTACTATGCCAGCTACTAGGAAGAAAATTAACTCTATCCCAGCCAAGCCCAGGACAACCCTTTAATTTTGTTTTGCAGAAGATCATCTCATCAGAAAAGATATTTCTATTATTTAGATGAAGTTTATGTACTTTGTCCAGCTGTGAGTGCCTGCTAGTTAAAATAGGGGGAAAAAAAAAGCACTAACATGTATTATGTTCCATGGTGAGATGAAATGCAACTTTGGAAACAGATTTGACATTTGAGATTTCCCTGTGTTGCAAAGGCAGAATTTGTTGCAGACATAAAAATGCTTGGTATATGCATCTGGAGGAAGTTGTGCACAGTTCTTCGAAGCACCCCTGGCAGCTGATAATGGAGAGCTGTTGGCAGTGATTAGAGAGGCAGATGCTTACCTGTGCTCCTACAGTGTGCAGTCTTGGCTTGATGACAAGGTGAGAAGAAGGACAAGCCATCACGGAGTGGGGGCAATTGACAGCTGGTACCCTACTGGGGAAGGGTAAACGGGTCACCTAGGGCTTCTTGCTCATCTGTAGCAGAGCCATCAATCCATGCCAGAATATGCACTTTTTAGAAAATAAAGCAATTCCTTATACAGGAGAATGGAAAGAAATTAAAATGTTGATAATTTAAACAGAATTAAACAAATCAGTTTGCAGCTTGGCATTTGATATACTGCAGACTGAAAAATACCATCTATACCGTAAAATTGCATCCAGGCTTATCTGTGTACTTAGTAAATGCAGGACTTGTCAAGCCAAGTGGCAGGTGTTTCACTGGTGGTGTTCAATGTCAGCTAGATGCTACTGAAACTCCATAGAGGGCACTTCACTACAAAGTGCTTCTTCATGGTTTTATCTTGTCCAAGCTGCAGGGCAGGTTGTCTTATTTCCCCTTTTTATGAAAACAGATTCTAATTCATGAGTTGTTCATCATGACTCACTGATAGTGTGGAAGGTCAAAACCAGGAAAGTATGCAGGAAGGCAGACAACAAAGAACCCACTTACAGGGAAAACCAAACAACAACAGGAAATAATAAATAGATCACCTCGTAGCAGTATTACCTCCTGTTATCCTGCTGTAGTAGGATGTGTTTGCATCAAAGGTACCATGCCAGATCATGATATTCTGAAGCTGAAAGATCAGTGACAAATAAGAACATCTGGGCCATATAAGCATATTTATTCCATGCTTAGCCAGCTAGTGTATTCAGAAGTTCACTGTCAATTTTAACATTGACAGCAAGGGGTTTTTAAGCATTTGTAAACTCTCAGAGTACCAAATACCAAGGTACAATTACAATTCAAATGCATTTAAAACACAATGACAGTGGAAACATTAGAAAAGAAGAACACATTAGGTATCATTTTCCTTGTCCTTGGTTGAAGATGAAACCACTTCAAGCACTGGTATTCAATGTGTATTTAATTCTGAGAATAGCCAAGCATGGATACTGAGACAGATGTCGTTTGAATAAATGAACAAAGAGACTGTGATGCACAGGTTGGATAACATGTGACAGCACAAAGACCATTCATTTGTCATATCCATGAGCTTGTTTCATACCCTCCTCACTGCAAAAAAAGTCCAGGTGTTTTGATCAAAAGACTAGAGTCTTTTGACATGTCATAAGCATTTGTGAAGTCCAGAAATTCGATTAATCTGTTAAGTTTTACTGAAACTAATTTTCATCAAAAGGAGCTTGCTCCATAATGTGGTCTCTGAATGTAAACCTTTATTGGAAACCAGTGTACTTTTCAGGCTGGTCAGTGTTTCTAATCATATTCACTGGAGAATGATGCATTCCGGTACCTTAAAGCATCCAGACAACACTAGTATTGGCCAATGGATAAATGAGTTACAGAGTTTTTTGTCTTAGCAAAATTCAGATCTTAGGCCTTTGGAAACTTGCCCTTTGATCACCCAGGATAACATTTTTTTCCTAGGTCTGTCAGTGGTTCTGATGATCGGTATCTGATGTCTGATGCAAACATATAAGAAACTGATCTGTATGTTGTGTCATCAGCTGGAAGAAAGTGTCTGAACATAGGTGAAATTTACCACCTGGAGAGATGGAGCATCTCACCTTTTCATTAATGATGAGAAGAGCAACAGTTCTAGATGTAAAATCCAGTGATTAATCTTCATATGATGGTTCTGAATATCCTGAAGCAGCACTCTAGTTATTATAATCATTCACATAACCTTACGATTGGACCAGCAGTGGCAGCATTTGCTCTTGCCAGTTAACACATAAAGGCTTGAGCAGACTTACAGTCAGAATACCCCAGACCTATATGACTTCAAAAAAGATGGAAGATGCCACTTAAATGAAAAGCACAGTTCATTACAGGAACTGTTAATGACAACCAAAAATTACAGGTTCTATAACTTATTGGACATCTACTCTAGATTTCCTAAGTGATCCTCAGAGGTTTTATTTCCATTTAACTGGTTTCTTTCTATCCCCATTAACAATTTTTTGCCCCTTTAATGGTAAGAACTTGCAAAATTATTCAAAGCTAGCATTGATCAACACGGTGAGGTATGCATCACTTGAGAAAATGACTCAAGCCTGTAATAGTGCCCAACACAGAGCCAAAAAAGTACTAAAACTGAGAATGTTGTTCTACGGGCTTCTGTCTTTTTTTCGCTTAATCAATTTTGATTAGCTTCTTCCTCTTACACTAGTGTGAATGAAAACTTAAACTGTAATGCTGCAAAGGTTGCATCTAAAAATGTACCTAAGACTGTCTAATGAGATTGCAAGAAACAGACAAACAAGCATATGGGTGTCTGTCTTGTTTATGTTCCAGAGCAACTATGACTCATGTTATCATGAAAACAGACTTAGAATAGGAAAAATCTTTTCTTACTTTGAACAAGTGAAAATGGAGGTTCCTACATTTGGGAAGATCAACCTGGGCATTCATTCGAAAGAAGAAATAAAAATTCATCCAATGCGTAATGTCTTTAAAGTATCCCTAAGGGGCAGTTATTTACACTTTATCAAATCTATTTTATCAATTTGGCATAGCAGTTTTCATATAATCCTTCTTCTCCACCTTTCAGTGCTCAGGCCACTGGAGGGTAACTGTTTTCTGGAAGGTTCTGGACATTTTAAAGTGGACACATTTATGTCAATCATCTCTGAAAAATGCGGAGGTTTTGAGTAACTCTAAAACTTACCATTTCTTCGATAAATATTACTCTTTGTAATGAGCAATACTTCTCTAAGTTGAAGCTCACATTTCACAAGTATTTGAGGGGAAAAAAAGAGGAAAATAAAGACACACGTTGTTAACAATCATGGAATGAGAGCATCAACTTTCCCTGAAGAATCATTGCTCTTCATAGTTATGGCAATATTTTAGCACAGCCAAGTCTTGTCAAAGCCCCTGCTAATGCTATCATCAGGCATTTTTTTTCACAGATATGTAATATTTCATATTAGTTGTTTCAGGTTTATAGAGATCACAAGATAGATTTCATAGTAACCTCAGAATTCCTGATGCCCCTAAACCTCTGACTTAGATTCAGCACAGGTCTGGATGTATGACAAGCTTGATTTTAAAAGTGAGATAGCTCTGAAATGTCTTTACTATTTTGCACAAATTTCACACTCTGATTCAATTTACTTTCTGATATACAGTGTGAAAACTGTCAGTATTTTTGAGGGTCATTCATGTATCCAAAACATAAGGGTAGATATGTATGCATTGCCTTAACACAAGCTGGCCTTTCTTGGTAATTACTGTACTATGTTTGATCTCAGTATCATATATGTCGTCTTACACTGTTGGCTATGACATAAAACAGGACTACCATGGCTTGGCTTTTTACTGCCACACATGAAATCCCACTATAATTAATTAGCGTTGTTATAGCAACACCTTTTCTAACATTGCTTGACACTCAAGAGAGGGAGTGACACAGGGGTGAACTGTATGAGAAATCATTTTGTAAATTTCATTCTCAAACTCCCTGACATCATTGCTTTTTTTTTTTTTTTTTTTTTTTGGTTAAACTCATTTTTCCCCTCAAATTGGTTCCCTGCTGTATTGAAGCCATTGAGCAGTGAATTCTCAGCAGTAATCTTATATTGGTCTTGCTCATGTGAATCCAGAGGGGCTCACGCTAAAATTTGCTATCAAAAAGTACAAATGCAGCACATCTTTTATTTCAGAGTAGTTGATTATTATTATTATTACTATTTACAATGATTGCACACAGGATATAAACTTCTTGATGTATTTCACTATCAGTAAGGGATACCCTCCATTTGTATGGACATTATTAAAGAATAGAAGTTTTCTTTGAAATCAAGCTTCTGTCCTAGGAGAAGATTTCCACCGTGCATCACTTGCTGCTGGTTTTGACTGGGATAGACTTAATTTTCTTCTTCGTAGCTAGCATAAGGCTATGTTTTGGATTTGTGCTGAGAATAATGTTGATAACACACTGATGTTATAGTTGTTGTTGAGCAATGCTTACACTAACTCAAGGACTTTTCAGCTTCTCATACTGCATTGCCAGCAAGGAGGCTGGAGGTGCACAAGAAGCTGGGAGGGGATACAGCTGGGACAGCTGACACCAACTGACCAAAGGGATATTCGATACCACACAACATCATGCTCAGCAATAAAAGCCAGGGGAAGAAGGAGGAAAGGGGAGACATTCAGAGTGATGGCTTTTGTCTTCCCAAAGCTGTTACATGTGATGGAGCCCTGCTTTCCTGGAGATGGCTGAACACCTGCCTGCTCATGGGAAATAGTAAATGAATTCCTTGCTTTGCTTTGCTTACGTGTGTGGATTTTGCTTTCCCTATTAAACTGTCTTTATCTTAACCCACAAGTTTTCTCTCTTTTATTCTTCTGATTCTCGCCTCCATCCCACCAGGCAGGGGGAGTGAGCAAGTGGCTGTGTAGTGCTTAGTTGCTGGCTAGGGTTAAACCAGGGCAAGTTTTTAACTCTCATTCATTATTAGGAAGTAATTATGGCTTTGGAAAAAAAAAAAGTTAAAGGACAGGCTTCATACCAGTTTTGGCAAAGGACATCCCATTTGGCAAAGGCTGTCCCATCCCTTTATTCAGGCCACTAAGGAATGATACACACCATTGAGTCACTGCTTTTAGCTGCCAAACAACTTCATGTAAAGGAATGCTCTCCAACTACCATGATTCTGCATGTTTATTACTGGGGTGAAAAAACATACCTGTATGAATGGTCTCTTCAATGTTGTAAAAGCCCCAGCAGTGACTCAGATGTAGGAGCAGTCCTGCTGGGACAGGACAGCTCCTATCCCCACAACTTAGGTGAGTTGCTCAAAACTTTACTGCTAGCACAACAGTTTATACACTGCTAGAAGTAAGTGGTTCCTGTGTTGTCCCCTTCCCTGTTTCCTTCCCCCCTCACCCCCCTGCACACACACACTATATCAGTCTGTTCTTCCTTTCCACCCGGAGCTGACACGCTCAGGCAGCAGACATTGACATTTCTGTGATCAAGATGAGTAATTTGGCCATTGCTCATCTTCTCTGAAAAGGAATGGTTAGGACTTCCTGCTGCTGCCTCTGCAGCATCAAGCAGTCTGTTTTTCACTCTATTATGCTCTTGTGCGATTAGCAGGACAATACAGCAAATTGACAGAGGAAAGACAGCCTAAATGACCTAAAGCAAATTGTCATTATGATTCAGAAAAGGTTCCGATACTTTATAGTACATTTATTACATACATTATAAATTATGTTCATTATGATTATTACATTCAATATAACATCTTATTTCATAAGGGATAGTATGGCAAAAGAAGTATCTATGCCATAGTTTACAGTGTAGAAGCAAACAATCAGAAGTCCATGAGTGATTTTGAAACTAATTCCCCAATAAATAATTAAAATCTAAAAAAAAAAAAGATGCCACTAATGCTTAAGAGAGAGCAAAAATAAGCCAGGAAACTCTAATCTAAAATGCTAAACAGTCGTTGAAAGAAGAGTTTCAAACTCACAATAGTGGCTAGACTATAGATTCTTTTATTCCGTATTTCTGGTCAAATGAATCTAAGTCTGAATCATGGCATGGCTTCTACAAAGAAGATAAGGTGATCTCCCCACCTGCTGTACTATCTAGTGGTATAAGTCTGCCTCACTAAGCTGAGAAATGGAAATATAAAGTCTGTCAGGGACAATAGGGAACAAAGCAGCCTGGTGAAATTTCTGATCAGGATATAAATACTAAAGTGTTCTTTCTCTTTCACCAGTGCTTCAAAGGAGAGTGGTAAATACTAAGGCAGTTTGAAAGACATCAGTTATATGTCTCTTGTATTGTGCATATTCTGAGATCACCTCCCACAGCCAAGTACAGGGGCATTTATGCAGAGGAATACCTAATTTCTGTATCCCAAGAAAACTCAAATGCTGAACTTAGCCATGTGAGGATTTAGGAACTTCTGGGTATATATTTCTAGTGCCCAGAAAACTTTAAATTTGAATCATAAGATGCCTACAGAGGTTGCACAGGGCTTTTCAAGATCACAATCTTCATTGTAGGTATCTGCAGAGTAAGTCCCACATCAGATACCTCAGTCCTTTTTTTAATATAGCCCTTAGGCACTTCTGAAAATTTTATGTTATATGTCAAAAGCTGACAAGAAAAAAAAAAATGAACTGAATGGGGCTGGAAAGGCAAAGTAACAAAACAGTTTAGCAAAAATGTCTCTTTGCATTTTTGTTCTTCCTTGGACACCACAGTACTGCTGCAAATGAAATTAATATAAGCAGGACTGAGATCATGATCACATCTGATATGTAAATGGATGCAGTATCAGACATTTATTTCTCCTTTACTATATTGCATTCACCACTGTGTTGTCACCGTAAACACTAACACAGGCATGTGTGCTGGAAACTTCAATTAACAAACTACATGTCTATTATGATAACACCATATAAATATATTTCTGCTCTAGTCTGACCTTTAATTTGCCAGTGGAAAAACAGAATTACAGTGATACCAGCAGCCATTTTTAGTTGTGTAGTTCATAAATGGAACTAGATCCACTATTTCTCCCTTAAGCTGTCTTAAAATGTCTCTTCATTAAAATGAGCCATGTTTAATGTTCTGTTTACACTACATTGCATAGGATGTGTCAATGGCAAACGCTGTTTTGAATGCCACTAAATACCAAAGATGGAGAGTAACTACCGTTATCAGTGACCCTTTGAAATATGTGAATAAGTATGTAGGAGAGCATCACTAATGACAAGAAATGACAAACATGGTCATAGATATCATAGCTCAGCAGGGGAATTTTCTTCATTCTCCAACAGGTAATATAAAAAATTACATGTTTAAGAAAAATTGCAAGATTGGCAAATCAATGGGACACAGCGGTATGGGTAACACTGTTTTAAGACTAGAAAAAAACCCACACAAATGAAATCAGAAGTACTGCTGAAGTTGTAATCTATAGATAAAACAAGGGGTAGCACACACTAGTTCTGGACAGTAGAGGTGGAGTTTTATACCTTAGAGAAACAAGTCCGTATTTTCCTTTAAGGTGCATTTTAAACTGTCTTTTAACTCTTAATTTTAATTTTTCCTTCAACAGAACCTTCATGTGTATATTATCAAAAAAAAAAAAAAAAGTGGCAGGATGTTTTATACATTTTGTTCCTTGAGCTTAAAAATATCTACTTCAACAAAACAAATAAAGCATCAAGAGTAGAAGCTTTCTATAAAGCCATGAGATGGTCTGTTCCCAAATTCAAATGTACATTATGCACTGTTGCTCTCTTTGCAAGTACAATATTCATATTGTCAAAGCCCAGCTGTGTGATGTTGGCCTTCATAATGTGTGACAAATAATATCAATAATTCACTGCAATAAGCAGTAGCAAAACAAGGTTTTCTGTGACAGAGGTACTTCAAGTTTGAAAATGAGTGCTGTTGCTTTTAATGAGACAGGTTAAAGAAAGAATTTCTATTGCTTCTCTTTTGACCATACTGTTAAACATTTACAGGGGATTCATGTTACCTGCAGCTGACTGAGGATGTCATTCCCCAAAACTTCCTACAGAGTTGATAGGACGTGATCACCTCTGCAGAGGAAGTTGAAATCCTCTCAAGACCCAGGCTTTTTCCTTCTGATGGTCTCCATAGCATACCATGGTCAATGTGCTCTCATGACTTTCACTGTGGAAAGAGTGCTCTCAAGATTTCTCAAATGTTCATATTCTTTTCCTTTCTGGGCCCTTTTCCACAGTAGACCCTGAAGTTGAAACAATATTTTGATCCCACTTCAGCAAGTCCATACTCCTTCTGTTCCTATTCTCTCTAATGAGGAAATCTTCCAAATTTCTTGAAAGACCAATGGCCTTTCTTCATTCAGCATAATTTCTTTAATGGAAAAGAAAGACATGAATGTCAGTATAGTGATTAAATAAACACACTAGATTCATTTTAAACATATGTAAAGAGAAATCCCACTTCCTATACAAGTTATTAAAAAGTACTGAAACCAGTATGTGAGTGAATTTTTATATTCTTGGCTTTCCTCAGAAGTTAGTGCTGTGGTTTAATGCTGCAGGCAGCTGAACACCACATAGCCACTCGCTCACACACACCACACCACCCCTGCCTTAATGGGGTAGGGGAGACAATCAGGAAAAAAAAGTAAAACCTGTGGGTTGAGATAAAGACAGCTTAATAAAAGACGAGAATAACAATAACAGCAACAGCAATAATAATAATAATAGAATAGAGAGAGTATACAAAACAAGTGATGCACAATGCGATTGCTCACCACCTGCTGACCGATGCCCAGCCTGTCCCAGGCAGAGATTGTTTTCTCTCCAGCCAACTCCCCCCAAACACGACATCATATGGTATGGAATAGCCCTTTGGCCAGTTGGGGTCATCTGTCCTGGCTGTGTCCCCTCCCACCTTCTTGTGGATATAGCAGAGTAAGGGAAGCTGAAAAGTCCTTGACTTAGTGTAAGCATTACTTAGCAATAACTGAAATATGAGTGTGTTATCAACATTCTTCTCATACTAAATCCAAACCACAGGACTATTCCAGCTGATATGAAGAAAATTAACTCTATCCCAGCCAAAACCAGGACAGTTAGAAAGAAAGCTTTTCAAGCCTGGAGAAGGATTAACAGAGGTGTATGCTCAAAACAAAATTTAAAAGGATTTGGTTTCATTGTAAGAATCTGAGAGATTTTGAAATGGCCAAATTCACATCCGTCAGAAAATCCACTGATAAACCTACTAAATCAGTGGCTAAAACCAAGTGAAAATATATGTCACTACTGATTTTCCTATACTGTTCTGTTACTTCTTAACACAAGCTGAACAGAAGGCTAAATCAAGTTGTGAAACGTGAGGACTCTCTAAGGCAATTGTCTCCAAAGTGGGATATGTGCACCCCCTGGGGTTTGCAAGACAATCCATTGGGGTGTGGGAAGAAAGTAAGTGATGTACCATTAATAAGTCAAATGAAATAAAATTTCAAAAAGAATGTTTATTTCATCCTTTGCATCTTATAATTTTTTAATTTCAATTTTTCCATATGTAAGGTATGTAGTATATTAGTACATGGCCAGTGGTATGTCCATTTTGGAGCCAGTAGGAACCAGCTCTCTCTGATAGGGAAGCAGTCCCATGTCTCATCTCAACAAGACTACCCCTGTAGCCCACCTTCCTGCTACCAAAATCTTACCATGTAAACCCAAGATACATGTATATAATTTATAAATAAACAAATATATATATACTGGGGCTGCATGCTCAAAATTTTTTTATTGATAGGGGTGTGCAATCAAAAAAAAAATTCAGAGACCACTGCTCTACAGTTGTTAGCTCAGGCTCTATTTTACTGTTTTCACATAGTGTCTGGTCAGCTTGAAGCTTGAGCAAGAGACAGCTGGGGTCTCACTTGAGCTAATCATTCTCACTTCTGTAGAGTTGGTATGGGCACCTCTATGAAACCCTCATCTCATCCCATCCTCATTCAGGTAAATTAAGCTAAAAGTGCTCTAAAGGACCCTGTTTCTTTTCATTGACTAACAATGCAGCTGTAGGATGACTAGTTCAGATGTTGGCAGCTGCATAGTAGAGAGCTAAAGCTAGGGTAGTATGAGTCCTTCTGAGTGAATCTAACTGGCACCTTTCCTATGCAGAAACTCTGATTCTTCTACATATATTAAGAGATATAAGCATTTTCTGATGTTGTCATATGTGACATACAGTATTCAGACTGGCTTTAAAAACTTTGTTGTGGATAAAATTTCTCTGAAGGAATTCTTTCAAGTTCCTCCCTTCAGATTCATTAAGATTAATTAAATGAATCCCCTAAAAATTTGTCCTTATTGGTGCTCTGTTTTTTCTTCTTCTTCACTTCAAACAGCATTGTAGTATTAAGAAGAGTTGCACTGGATGAAAACAGAGGAAGATGATTAAAATTCTATTAATCTAGTAATTTTAAATGCTGTATTCACAAAGACTAATCAGCATACTCTCCATCACTACCAGAAATTTGTAGTCAAGAAGTTAATGACAAAAAAACCCCAAGTTTTAGTGAACACTAGTGATTCACTACAGTTCTTAAACTTTACCTAATATCAGAAAAGTAGCAGTACAATGGCACAGCTACATGTTTGTTGCTGATACTTTTCTCTACATCCTAAATGGGCACTTACATATGAGTAGAATACTTTTCTGTTTGCCACATCATGTTCCTTTATCATATACATATATATCTTTAATATTAACTCTTCTGAACACTTTATAGTTTTGTGAAGCATCTGATCTCTGGCTCCTGAAAAGACTTGTTAAGAGTGGCAAGTTATTCTGTAGAGGAGTGAATACCATTTCCTTCATTTTATTTACTTAGCACTTGTATTTCCTACCCACTTTCTCTCTTTGAGGAATCAAAAAAATATATAACTGAAGAATTTTCTCCATTGCCTCTTTTTCTATTGTCTGTTCTTCAAATTGGAGTTAGGAGTATAGGATATTCTAGGGATTCAGGAAACAGCATGCTGAACTGGTTTAGCATTCATGGCAAACACTCAATTTCTTACATTTAAAACAGCTTTTTCTTTTAGTAGTTTGATGTAAGAAACTGCCTCTGTCACCACTGGCTGTTTAGTAGCATGACTATGTCCAATGAGCCAAACCATCAAAACTATAAATGCTCTGTCATATAAATAGTAACTAGTTTTAAGGGCAATCATGATAAAATACTGTCCTAAAGGTAGACCATTTACTGAGATCCTGATAAAATGCCTGAAGCCCGAGATTGAAGACTATTATTGCACAATAAAAGTAACACCTCTATCCAGAGGGAAATATTTTTATACAGCCATAGCTCAGAAAAGTCCCCACCTCATTTATTACAATTTTCTGTTTCTTTCTTTTAAAATGAATGGTGTAAATCTTTCCTGGAAAATTCTCTTAAACAGACTTTGTTGAATTATTCATTCTGAGTAATATTAGTTATCAATTTAGACCTTTTTTTTTATTCACAAATTTCTGCAAGCTGATCTGGAAATGAAATCTTGGCCTCAGTGAAGTCGGTGGGAGGTTTGCTATTTACTTCAAAAAGGGCAATCTTTTTGATATCATTTATATCTATGATCTGTTTTAATTAAAATATCTTGTTGAGGAATATGAGTTTTTAAGAAGGTACAGAGGTTCAGTCTTACCCTTAATTAGGGCTTTTTTATGTGCTTTTTTTCTTTTTAAAAAAATATAAATTATATTAGTTCAATCACTTTAAAGATTAGTGAATTACTCAACCTGCCAAGTCTTCAGTCCACCATCACACAAATATATTTAAGCAGAAGCAGATAAAATACTAGCAAAAAAAAGCTAAAATCTTCATGCAGGTTAAAACCGTCTCTCCAGAGTTTACTGTTGATGGTTAAATAGCTATTGTGAATTCGTCACAATTCTCTAAATTTTAGCAGATAGCAAGAAAAGGTCAAATTTAAAAGCAAAGTTCATCAGTGAATGGAGTGTGATCATTAACAGCAAACAAGAGCTAATGATTTTAATGCACCATTATCTGGAATGAAAAAAAAAAAAACTAAAATCCCAAATGCAAAATCATTAGAAAGAAAGAAACATCACAGCCCAAAACAGAGGGGATTACCAACACATTAGAGGACTTGATGCAAGCTAGCCTATGCATGAGACCCAATTTTTAACCCCATGTCCCAGGAGATGAGAAAAGGCAGAGAGAAAAGAAGACAAGAGGTCATCTCAGGATGTCAGAGAAAGGCAATAGTAATCCTTCTCCTTAACTAGACAATGGTGTGAACACAAAGTTATCTCAAATCTGTTCAAAACAACTGCCCTATAGAACACTTTTAGTAGTAATAATAATAATAATAATAATAATAATAATAATAATAATAATAACAATAATAATGAAAACCCAGAATAAACTTACTTGCTTGTAAGAAATATTCAAAATTTCAGTTGGTGTATACTGGAATTTTAAAAAAGCAAAGTTAATTTTCTAAAAGGTCTCTAACAAACAGTTTTGTTAGAACATTATGTGTCAGCAACAGTCATATGAGCCATCTCCAGTTTTATTTCCCTTATTTATTCTCTACAAAACATCCCAAGCTTTTGAAGTTTTGTGCTTCATTTCATGCAGCCGTAAAAATACAGGTTCTGGACTATCACACTGAATTAATGTAAATGGAAGAATTTATCTGCTTATGGTGAGGCATATTTGTAATCAGACTATTTTTTATAATCCTGGACAGATTCTTAAAATTCATAGCTGTTCTTCATTTTTTTTAAGTATTACTTTTCAGATTATTTGAAGTGCATTTAAAAAAAAAATCCAACTGCAACCAGAGATATTCTTTAGAAAGATACATATAAATTCACAAAATTACATCATTTCTCGTATAAAATTCTGTCTGTGAGGTTAAAGGCCATGTTATAAGAATTTGCCAATGGAGGGTTCAAAACTAAAGAAACCATAGAAAATATACATATGTTGGGTTTTTTTCTTAAATGAAGATATTTTATTTAAGCAAATAAAACACTCTTTCTGTTTCATTTTTAAGGGATGGATGATTAGGGCATCTGTTCTTCTCATTAAGTTGTATCATATGAGGGCAGATTCAGTACAGTGCTATTTAGTGAAGCAATTTTACTTGTGAAAAGGAAGCCCAACTTTGGACTTCAGGGCATAATTGGGTCTGTGACCCAACTGAAGATCACTTGAACCTGAACATCTTGACTGCTGGTGCAGTGACATTTCTGCAGCATTCAGCATAAGGAGAAAACAACTAATGACAGAAACCTTAAGAGAAATCTGGTGGTTGCTCAAAATAAACCTCAGTAAACAAGTGATCTTTAAAACTGTATGTTTGATGATGGAAACATTTGGGGCACACTACTTAAATAAGCACATGTTCATTCAGCTTGTTTAGCTGCCACCTTTCAATTTAGCCATATGGGAGGTTTCCAGTTGAGACATTTAATAGCCCTAACAACTTGCTGTTCTAGAGAAATTTGATTACCATAAATACAGCAGTGGCATGCTGCTTACATAGCTGGCAAGGCTATGATACATGGGAAAGCTGTTAGAGAATGAACTTCTCATCTTGGCTTATCACCTGACAACCATCAGGGTAACGTAAGTGGATACTATTTTACTTTAATGGTCAAACTTCATCATGTCAAGTTGCTATTTTAGACAGAAAATACAGTATGTTCTGAAGTGAAATATGCAGTTCTTGGCCTCGAAGATGATGATGATTATTTACCACTATCAAGTGAAAACATATCATGTTATACATTGTATCACGACATCATACACACTTACGGAAAAGCTAGAAGAAACATTTTGGACTGGAGGAAAAAAAAAAAAAAAAAGAGAACAAACCCCCCCCCTACCTCCATAGAGAAATTTTCAAGAAGATTTGAGTATTTTCTTTAGTTGTTTTTGTATATCATAATATACTTTTTTCTAATTCTGGCTTTGTGTTTTTTTCACATTTTCATTAGTGATTATCCAGTTACCACAAACAATAATTAAAAAGGCTCAGCATCTTCCAGGTAGGAACAAATTATTTGGTCTTCCCTTGGTGAGGCTAATTATATAGGGAGAAAGGTAGATATACTTTCTGTCTTCAAGGTATAAATTAATGTATTTGCTAGCTTACTTTAACTTTCACATATTAGTTTTTAATTCTTCCTTTAATTGATCTTTTGCTACCTTATCTGCTTCAGAGCTATATTGTTTGCAATATCCTGGCATTGTTCAAGGTTCCTACAGTCAGACTCAATTAAAAGAAAATCAGGAGTAAACAGGGAAAAACGAAACCAAAAAATAGAGGATTAATCTGTAGAAATTTAGTAAATTATTAAGTGACAGTTATAAAATAATTGACAGCATGATCAGTTCTGACACTGACACTTCCACTGTCATCAAACAGCCACGTTCTTTTCCATTTCCATTTTTAATGATTATTTAGATATTGCAAAGAGAAAGTGGCAAAGCTTTGTGGCATCTTAGAACAGCTGCTTCTTGCATTCTGTTCTCTTCACTTTAGTTTTTTGTTTGTTTTTTTTTAAATACTTTCTTTATTTCTCCTTAATATATTTTTATGTTCTTTCAACAGCAAGACCAAATATTTTCTTCCACAGGTCAAGCCAAATTTGTTATTCATTACTCATTAAAAAATTAAATAACTTATATTCAGAATCAGAGATGTATTTCTTACTTTAGAACAGAGAAAGTTCCAGAAAATAAATTTTCAGTTGAGATTCATGTCATCTCACTTTAGTTGAGAACAAGATGATGCCTAGGCTAAGGCAGTTATCTAGGGCTTCTTGATAGCGATAAATAGTCATCTCTAGAGGGCAATGCATCCCATTACCTTAAACATCTTACAATGTCTGTTTTGTAATGGGATTAAGGCTGTGTCCTAGAGGCTTTCTCCAACTACTAAAAAAGTACCTGCCAACAATGTCATTCACTAATTTTACTCAAGAAATGACTTCTTAAAAAAATATTGACAAGTTAAGTAAAAGAGAAATAAAGAATTAAAAGGGAGATAAGAGGAAATGCATTGTTAATGGGGGAAAGGGGGAAGACTTGATTTTTTAATGTACTGTAATTTTCTGAAAATTATTGTGCAAAAACTTCAAAGAATAATACTTTAAGAAAGTATTTTTATTAATTTCTTCACACTGTTCCTCTTTCTGCAAAAGAAAGGCTTTCTGCAAACAAGACCACAAACACATGTCAGAAAATGAGCTATAATCTTAATTGTGTTATTTTTTAATTTGCTTATATGCTTTTTTCCCCTTATACACCTACATACACTTAACATTAAGGAGACACCCAGGTTGAAACAGTAAAAAATTAGTCATTTCCAGTGCTTATTTAAAATGGAAAAACACTTCCATCACAGAGGGCAGAGCATCTAATATACTCTACTATATATATGGCCTGAGGAAATGTAACTAAACATAAATTATTCCATTGCATCAAAGTGGTTTTGGTTTAGATGTGAGTGAGGGCCATGAGGGGCTTTATTATTGCTGCAGTTGCTAAGACATCATGAAAAGTAGAAGCAAATTATGTTGGAAAACTGTGGATTAGGGATGGGTGAGCCAGTTTAAGAAAACAATTTGTATCTACCCTGGAGAAAGAAACCCTAGAGGCAGTTTATTAAGGCTGAAGTATTTAGGGGATGGATATATGCATGTTTCTCCTTATTTAGTATGCTTTCCAGCAAGATAGAAAAACTCTTTTCTTCTCTCATGAGGGAAAGCAACAAATTGTGTCTAATTAATTTGTTAATTAATGCTTCTTATTGACAGCATCATATTCCTGGTCATGCATCATCTTATATCATTATTGTTATCTAAGACAAAAAGAAAGGAATTCTACTGGGACCAACAATATGAAATGTTAATAAATACTGTTTTGAGAACATCATTTAAAAAGAAAGGAGGCAAGTGAAATAAGTTGTTCTGGTTTGATACATCTTGTTACACGTTCAGGAGGGTCCAGTAATTATGTGTAGTACTATAATTAAATAATGTTTTTGTAACTGACTGCATACATTATTGTCTGAAAAAATAGTGGAATCCTATGATAATGGAAGATAGTAAAGAAGAGTAGAGAAATTAGAGACATTTTCTACATATTTTTGCTACACCATCACTGCCATGTAATACTTATGCAATGTTGCAAATTTGAGGAATACCACGTTCTTCTCCATATCCCAGCTGACTAGACCATTGTAATCATCACCATTCAAATTACTCCCCCCTCCCCCAAAAATTATTATTTAAAATCAAAAGTCCTGGTGTTGTGGTTTAACCCCAGACAGCAATTAATCACCACACAGCCACCTGTTCACTCCCCTTGCCTGCTGGCATGGGGGAGAGAATCAGAAGAGTAAAAGTGAGAAAACTCATGGCTTCAGATAAGAACAGCCAAATAATTATAATAAAATAAAGTATAACAACAACAGCAGCAGCAACAACAACAGCAACAATAATAATAATAATAATAACAATAATAACCAAAGCAAGAGATGTATTATGATGCAATTGCTCACCACCCACCAACTGATGCCCAGCCATTCCCTGAGCAGTGGTTACTGCTCCATAGCCAAGTGCCCACAGCTTATATACTGAGGATGATATATGGTATGTCATATGGTATGGAATAGCCCTTTGGCCAGTTGGGGTCATCTGTCCTGGCTGTGCCCCCTCCCACCTTCTTGTGCACCTGGCAGAGCAGGGGAAGCTGAAAAGTCCTTGACTTAGTGTAAGCACTGCTCAGCAACAACAGAAACATCAGTGTGTTATCAATATTCTTCTCATACTAAATCCAAAACACAGCACTATACCAGCTCCTAGGAAGAAAATTAACTATCCCACACAAAACCAGGACACCCAGGCAATGAGATTTCAGTAAGACATTTTTATATGGTTCTGTCATCTGCAATGACCATTAGTCTGAGCTCCACACAGTCCAAAGGTTTTTATACATTTTTAATTAATTTTAAAGCAAAAATAAGATCTAAGTTTTCCAAAGTTTTAAAGTGTAAGATTGAACTTACAGTTTTCTTTGATAATATTTTCTGAGCAAAAGGAATGCAATAGGTCTTAGCTACTCAGACATTATGAAAAAAATGTGGTTTCACACATGAAATTTCATATGAAGTTAGGGAAGAAAGAATTGGTATTAGAATTATGAAATTGCTAAAGAATGAGTTAAGTGAGAAGCAAAAGATGATTGTGTTGAAAACATCTGTATTAACAGCTCCAGGGACTTTACATATAAAAAACTGCAAGGCAATGTTGGATCTGATATTATTTAACATTTATCTTGACCTATTGCAGGTAAAAGCTGTAGTAAAAGTTATGGTAAAAGACAGTCTGGTATACCAACTGACTACAAAGAGTCCGTGATTCAGGATCTAAATTTAAAGCATGTTACTGATCAGAGCAGCAAGCTTTTGAAACAGAAACAGCCTAATTTTTTTTGAAGGCAGAACTTGATAAGTCTACACAAAAGGTTATGTGATGCTGTTACTTGTTCTACCAAGGCCCTGGGACTGATGACTCATATTGACTTTTCTAGACATTTACTTAGTCTTACTTAGAAAATACAGTCACCCAGTCTGTTCCTCTTTCTGATTTACTGGAGAAATGGACACTCAGTGAGTGTTTATCTGCTCTGATGGTTCGCTATCTCATAACAAAAGGATTTTAAAGTCTCAGGTTTTTCATTGATAAAGGTGAAAAAAAGGCGAAAAAAAAAGTAAGTGGAAGTTAGGTAGAGATGTCCAAAGAGGCTGACAGGGTAATATCGCAAAAGTTAAACCTATCTTGAAATAAGCATTTCAATACAGAATATCACCAATAAATTCATGAAGAGACTTCAAGCTTGTCTTGTGAAAGAGGTGTAGGATAGTTATTAATCTTATGCAGCACACATCTTCCAAATATGTCTTTTTTCTTTTCTTCAGCACAGAGGAGGAGGAAGAAGGCTGTGGTGGCACACAGAAAACTAAATGTTTGCTCTTTTAACCTGAAAAATGTCATAATGTATAGTTGCCTGTAACAGGTAGGAAAATATACCTGATTATTGAGAAGTCCCATCCCATTATTTTTCTCAAGGGTTCTTTCTCTTCTATTAAGCCTCTCTGTTACCTTCCAGCTTGAATACCAGTTAGTAGTTAGTGAAGGAGATAGGAAAGTCCAAGTGACACAGAGGAATTCCTCCAGGAATGAAGGTAGCAACATTCCTGAGCAGCAGCCACATGAAAGACCTCACAGGATATTTATCATTTCAGACCACATTACAATTACTGCTAGCATGGCATAGCTGCTGTGAGACACAGACTGGGTTTTTTATTTAAATCCTTGATTGTGTAAACGTGTAGATGTTCTGCTGCAACACAAAAATACGTAAAAAAGAAAAAAAAAGGATAAAGGTTGGACAAAAGCTTTATGAGTCTGTACAGTATTTTACTGTGGCTTAGTGTTTCTCACCTTACCATCTGCTTTTTCCTTTCCTACCTCCTGGTATGATGGTAATTTATACAACAGCACAGTGGTAGTGTACCATCGAGATATTCTCAAAACATTTCTTCAAATAGGCAAAAGAGATTAATTTAGTTTTCCTTTGAGATACTGGGAAACTGAAAAAATTAAGTACTCTACTACAGAATCCCCCTTATGAACATTTATTTTAAAGGTTCACATGAACTGTCTAAGGAGATCTTGGAGGAAAAAACCTGAGACATGCCTGTGGAGATCTATGAAGTCTGTAGAGATTACAGTGGAATCAAGCAGATGTATTAAAAGTCTTCTGAAATAGGAATTATTCTGGTAATGTATGCCTCTTCTGTTTTTTATTTCTTCATATCTGCATCTTCCTTCTGTTTTGCATACCTCTGCTTTCCTCACAGAGATATAGAAATTTGCTTCTGCAGGAAAAAAGCCCCAAGTGCATCATAGAGTATGAATGTAATTCTGACCTCACTTTATTTAAAAGTTATGAGGCCCCTATAGGAAAGAAGAAATTTTGGTTGGTAAAACAACTCAGTAGTTTGATGTTTAGTTTTTCTCTCGTTACAAATTGTAAGAAACAGGAAGATGTTGAAATCTACCATTACAGGGTGATGCCAGTATCAGGCTGCTTGGTTGTTAGTCTTGGAAACATGGATGAGGTAGTGGGTGTGGTAGTCCTTACTATCCTGACAGCTGGGACATAACAGTTTCTACGTTTCAGGAGTACAAGTCCTGGAAACACCACCAACAGGATAATATTTACAACAATTTTTTATGGGCTTCATGGGAATAGCCTATCTGACAGGCTGACTTGGAAGCCTGAGTTTTGCTGGAGTTGGCAAGCTGGTGAGAAACACTGGAAATTTACTTGGCAGGGACTGCTTGTAAATGTACATTGATTGGATCTCTGGCTTGAACTGTTTGATCATTGTCTAATGTTCTGATTTCCTCAAACTAATGAGTTTTGGCAAACTCATGCTTGTCCCCTTGCAATTAATTCAAGCCTTCATGACTATTTAGTTGCAAAGTCTTCCTTCTTCTTGAGGGCAGAGGATCCTACCTTCCTCCCATCACTCCCTATATACAGGTCACCATAACATCAGGAGGAGCAGTGGCAGCCTGAGGCCCAGTCTGTTACAACTGGATTTATCCCAGCTGCCTTTCACTTTGAATGAATGAGACTAATGGGTTCATGAGTAAAGCCAGCTCCATTGTGACAGTTCTCAAATAGACACAAACACTACAATGAGGAAAAAGTTTTCTACAATTTCTGGAGATCAGGGAGCATCACCCCTCTGAAAGCAGGACCTGTGATTCACTCTTCTATAGTTACCATCTGTACTCTAGTATAGTTTTAATGACATTAGGAAAGCAGTTGCTTACCTGTGAACTCTGAAGGAACTGCAATATAAAACTCACGAATAACTGTTAAGAGACATTAAAAAAAACCAACAAACCACAAACAAAAACCCTAAAAATTGAAGTCTTAAAAAAAATCAAAACCATCAAAAGATAATCTAGTAAATTTCATATCTGTCCATTTAACCTCAATATATGTCAAATATGTAGAAATTATATTTAGTAGTAGAATTAATAGAGAAATACAAAATAAGGGAGAAGTATAAACCTAAGGAGGAGTGAAAAAAAATCTTTCAAAAGGAAATTATGTTTCAAAAATTTATTAGAATTATTTTAAAGTACTCAAGAAGCATGATGAGGTTATTCACGTGGATTTAGTGTACTTGGATTTTCAAAAGCTTTCAAGAGATCTTTCCTAATAGGCTTTTAAAGAAATTAAGCTGTCTCAAAATAGAAGGAAAAAATCTTCTCATGCATTAAGTAATGGTTAAGAGAGAGAAAATAAATTATAAGAATAAACTATTACTTCATCAGTGAAGGGTGACAGACAGTCTCAGGTATCTGTGCTCTTATTTATGTTGTTCAGAATATTCTAAAAGGTAGGTATAGTAAGGTAACAAATTTTGCTGATGACATAAAATTTGCATGAGGAAAAAAGTATTTCTGATTGAAAAGTTACATCTGGAAATGACAACACTCACTGACTAGCTTGTTAGAAGGTAGAATAAATTCCATATCTGTAAAAGCAATGTAATAGTTATGAAAAGGAGATAAAGGCTCACAAAACTTTAATGTTACTTGTTTGCTACTGGAAATCATAATTTGTCAAAGATAGCAAAAAGAGTTTGGTCAGCGCTGTTTGAGAATCTGATGCAGACATTTTTGGCTATGATAATGATGCTTCCCTGGAGCAGACAGGAATTATATGGTGCAAGGGAATGTGAAGATAGAACATGAGAAAGGAATAAGATACAGATGGATAAAAGGAGAATTAGGAAGTACTTTGAAAGTGGGAGATTCTAGAGGAAATTCTTATGATGTCAGAAAAACAGAATATAAATATTGTGTCCCTCAATACTTACTAATGTAGTGCACCCTCTTATGTAGTGCACCCTCTTATGTAGTGCACCCTACTACTTACATAGTGCACCTTTATCAAGTGCACCCTCAGTAAGTTTGCAGATGACAAACTGGTTGTTTTGCTGGGTGGGAGTGTTGATCTGCTTGACAGTGGGAAGACTCTACAGAGAGATCTGGGCAGGGTGGATCAATGGGCTGAGGCCAGCTGTATGAGTTTCAACAAGGCCAAGTGTTGGGTCCTGCACTTGGGTCACAACAATCTCATGCACAGTGAGCTACAGGCTTGGGGAAGAGTGGCTGGAAAGCTGCACAGCAGAAAAGGACCTGAGGGTGTAAGTCGACAGATGGATGAATATGAGCGAGCAGTGTTCCCAGGTGGCCAACAGGGCCAATGGCATCCTGACCTGTATCAGAAACAGCGTGGCCAGCAGGAGTAGGGAAGTGATTGTCCCCCTGTACTCAGTATGGGTTAGGGCACACCTCAAATTCTGTGTTCAGTGTTGGGCCCCTAACTACAGGAAGGACAGTGAGGTGCTGGAGAGTGTCCAGAGAAGGACAATGAACCTGGTGGAGGGTCTAGAGCACAAGTCCTGTGAAGAGCAGCTGAGGGAACTGGGGTGGTTTAGTCTGGAGAAGAGGAGGCTGAGGGGAGACCTTATTGCTCTCTACAACTACCTGAAAGGAGGTTGCAGTGACGTGAATGTCGGTCTCTTCTCCCAAGTAAAAAGCAATAGGACAAGAGGAAATCATAGAGTCATAGAATGATAGAAAGTTTTGGGTTGGAAGGGACCTTTAGAGGTTACCTAGCTCAACCCCCCTGCAGTGAGCAGGGACACCATTAACTAGATCAGGTTGCTCAGAGCCCCGTCCAACCTGGCCTTGAATGTTTCCAGGGGTAGGGCCTCACTACCTCTCTAGGAAACCTGTGCCAGTGTTTAACCCGGCTGGCAACTAAGTGGGACTGGGGAGAGAATCAGGAAAAGAAAAAGAAAAGTGAGACCCATGGGTTGAGATAGAGACAGTTTAATAAGAAAGAAGAATAAAAATAGTAATAATAATAATGGTAAGAGAGTATACAGAATATATAAAACAAGTGATGCACAATGCAATTGCTCACCACCCAATGACCGATGCCCAGCCTGTTCTGAGCAGCGATCACTCCCCCCTGAGCCGCGATGATTCTCCCCCCCAACCAACCGACTAACTCCCCCCAAGCATGACATTATATGGTATGGAATAGCTCTTTGGTCAGTTTGGGTTAGCTGTCCTAGTTGTGCTGTACTCCCTACCAGCTTGTTATGCATCTGGCTGAGCAGGAGAAGCTCAAAAAGTTCTTGAGTAGCCTAAGCACTACTTGGCAACAACTAAAAACATCAGTGTGTTATCGACATTATTCTGGTACTAAATCCAAAACACAGCACTATGCTAGCTACTATGAAGAAAATTAACTCTATCCCAGCCAAAACCAGGACAACCACCCTCATTGTAAAGAATTTCTTCCTTATATCTAGTCTAAACCTACACTGCTTTAGTTTAAAACCATTACCCCTTGTCCTGTCACAGCTGACCCTGCTAAAAAGATTGTCCCCGTCTTTCCTATAGGTGCTCTTTAAGTCCTGAAAGGCTGCAATAAGGTCTCCCCACAGCGTTCTCTTCTCCAGGCTCAGATTTCTTGTTTGTAGTAATAAAATTAGAGTCGCCATATATTTTATATTAAATTTGTTAAAAATATATAGTTGGGACATATGCAAGTGCTAGGTTTTATGGAACTGAAGTATTTATGGACTTTTTATTTTGGATTGCACCATCACACCAGGAAAATTTCAAAAAGCTAATTCCTTAAAGCAATACAACTTTTTTAGGTTTAACTTAGGTCCAGATATTTTTTCTACCATTTTAATATGAACACTCCCCTATAGGAAAAAAACCCAGAACATTCAGTTTATCTTTGGCAGAAATCATAAAATAATAAATTAGATACAATACTTTCTGAAATATTTTTTAATTTCTTAGGTTTAGAAAACTACGTCAACATATTAAAAAGTGGTTTTTATTACACTGTCTTCCAGTTAAAGATTCTTCTTTTCTCTAGGTTTATTTTTAAATTTCAAAATTTCCAGCTGTGCATATTATTAGATTTAATTAATCATATTCAATTATTTCTTTGTTATAATAGTTCTAATCATAGTATAGCTACATGTATAATTATATTTACAATTTTCTGTTCCAATAATTATAGAGTGTAATAAATACATATATAATATGTTATATATTTTATAAGGTATTGAAGAAATCTTTTCACTTCCTAGAAAATTTAAAGACCAAATTTGGGCTCATGTTAATTTATATTTCTTTGCTTAAGATATAAAGTCTAAGCAGATGTGGGGTTTTTTTATATGAAATAATCCAGCTCCTTGTAAGAAAATTCTGAAGAACATAATACTAGCAGAGGCATTGTTTTCATTTCTGTCCTCTGCAAGATAATACTGAAGTTTGAGGTAATTTTGATATGTCAATACATTTCAGGTTTTCAGAGAAATTGTGCCATCATCTAGAGTGTTTGCATTTACCAGGAAAATACTCTGTTCTCAGAGAACTAATGTAGAGACAGGCTCATTTTTCCAATATATTCTGCCTAAAATGGGCTTCTTAAAAAATCATATTTAGAGGCCTAAGATAAAACATCTCATTATTTGTGGTGTGATACAACTCTCGGGATATATGCACGCTCTTTTATGAAGGACATTTTATGTAACTAGTCAAAATAACTCCAAAAACATAGACAATGTTATTTTCTCTGAGATGGCCTCAGAGGCAGGTCTCTGAAAATCACTTCACTCTGCTGTGCACAGAAACAAATTTACCAGGATATCTGAGACCTAAAGGGTCTCAAAAGTATTTCTCAACATAGGGCAGAGCTCATGTAAAGAACAGAGGAATATTGTTCCTCAGCATAGACTTGAAAGTTAGATGCAGAACTGGGCGAGACATCTTATGAAATGACAGTGAAGATCTTTCAAGTCATGAATACTAAATCCCTTTGAAAATCAGGCAATTTCTTTTTGCCTTTAAACTGGAAAGCTTGTAGATAGCAAAAGTAAAACATGGTGGAAGTTGAGCTGCCAGCTTCCTTCTTCAGAGATGTGCTCTGCAGTCACCTCACTGATGAAGTGGCAAGGAGGCAATCTGATCAGCAGTACATCCCTAAAGAAGCTGTGTCCTTGAATGGCTTCCCTGCCTTCATACAGCCCATGAAGCCCATCACCCTTGCCTGCATTTATTCTGTGGCTTTTCAAGGCAGAATCCCTGATCTCTCTGTATTCCTGATGAGTAAGCTTTTCCTTTTTCTTTGAGTAAATTCACATTTAAAAACATTCCATTTTCTGAGAATGTAAATGTTTTACAGAACTTGTATATACAGTATATACAGTATATGCAGTAAACCAAGGTGTTTTGTACATCATCAAGACTCCTTGTGACACCTTTTATTGTATTGTAATGGTATTTATTATATATATTTTTTCAGTTACAAATTGATATAAATAACCCTTATCGCAAACTAATGAATTTTTTCAGGACTGATTGTAATTTAGGGTAAGGCACTACTGGTAATAAAATTATTATTTTATGTTCATTTTAAAATGAGATATTTCATTAATTTATTTATCTATACACGCCCACAAACACACTCATATATGTATATACACAGACCCATATATATGTGTATAGATATATGGAAATGAAAACTGGCAAAAGTAATGTATAAACTATGTCAGAACTTTTCCCTATGTACTTTCAGTGTCCCTTATGAAACAGTTTTTCCTTCACATCATCCTTTTCAAAGTGCAAGCATATCAGGATTTCTAACTGTAGCTCAATGTTTAAATGTCATAAAATTTGTCATTGTGATGAGCTTTCTTGATGATTGAAATAACATTTTTCAGAATATACTTTAATTGCTATATTGTGAGAGATGAAAACCTAAGCTAAACACATTTCATTTTCGTTTCACTTCCCCTAATGTAAAACAGCAGAGAAACTAAATTTAAATAGCAACCCTGAACTCAGACTTCGTGCCTTCACATGTATTTTAAGTGTGACCATTTACACAGTAATTAAAAAGAAATACCCACTCCATATTGTCATGTATGACAACTAAGAAAAACATTAGGAATGCAAGATAAAGGGCATAATTTTCACCTCGGTTTCAGCTTAGAAGACAGAGAATGAGAAAAAAAAATTTGACCTGAAAATACACGTATGCTATGTATCTTACACTTTACTGGCTCAGATGTAAAACCTATGTGATGATTGTAGGAGAACTATTTTTGCATTTTCTTTTTAGTTTTCTGAACATTTTTTTTGTTTGCTGTTCCTGTCTGACTTTTCTGACATCTATATTTTTCATTTAATATTGCTTCCTTTTTATTCAAATACTTTCACCGCAGGTGTAAAGGGTATAGATTTTTATAGCTCTGTGAAATGTGTAATGTTTTGTAAAAAACTTAAGAACTTCTAAAGGTTACATCCTTTTTTTTTTTTTTTTTTTAAATTACTCATTTATTGTTTCATAGTATCTGATGGTCTTTTTGCTACTTAAGACACTGTGCAAACAGTGGAACCCAGGGACTATAAAAACTATTAGTGTTCATTGACACAGTGCATCCCCTAGAACTCTAAAGAAGACTTATGGGGTGAAGCAAGAAAATGACTCAATGAAGATCACAAATCAGACTAGCAGAGCAGTTTTGGTGAATTCTTATAAATGTAAAATATCTATGATATTGATGTTGAAATGCATTTAAGGCAACAAAACAACTTTAAACCCACCGTCTAAAGACTCATTTAGGAAAAAAAGGAAAGAAATTCAAATTTTTAAAATCACTTTAATCTAACCTGGGACAACAAACTACTATGCTATAGCCAGAACTGTCACTGTGGAGCAGCTTTAACGTTGTTTGTCTTCCCTAATAGTTCATTTGTATACTTAAACACATTTACATTTCTCTTAAACTTAACTTTTAAATTATATGGCTTGTAATGATTGGTGGGGAGGGATAATTGCTGAATTCCACTGCTATTTTCACTCAGGTAGTGAATGTACAGAAAACCTGAACTTCATTTTATTGGGTTTTTTTTTTGCCAGAAAAGTATCTGTAACAGCACTTTGCATACATTGGGGAGGCATATTAATTTTCTGAATTTTTAGGAAGTGTTGGTTCTAAAATACACCACTGCCAATGGTGGTTAAAAAGACAAGGATACTGTATTAAATACCTATTCGACTTTTTCCTGTCACTGACGTTGGCTGGTGGTGGGTATTTTTTTAATAAGAAAATAGTCTGCTTGGCAACAACAAAACCACCTTTTAACACTTAAGTCTGGAAAAGGTTAATTCTGATAAAAGCTGGTCATTTTATGGAAAGACCACATTAGCAGCACAATTGCTAAGTGCTTTTGCTTCTGAAAGCATGATTACAACCACCTAAGATATTGAATAAAGCAATTCAAATCCAGAACAACTAAGGTGTAGAGTGCAAAACAATAGTACGTCATTTTTCTCCCCTTTTTCTCACTGCATGTGTATTTCATAGTGTGTGTACTACACACTTTCTTAGGGCACTGATTGTTAATGCTGCTTCAGGGATACTGTTTATGGGCCACCTCAACCCATGATAAATTTACTATGCAAACTCAGTTTGAAAGGCATGAGGTACCTTCAACCATAGATTTCAAAGTGAATTAGCATAATAAATACTGTATAGGCTTTAAATCTGCCTTTTAGGGGAATATGACAGATGTGTAAGCCATTTCTACAGTAAGTCTGCTCTGAATAATTAGAACTGCTCAGAAGCTCAAATTTGAGGTCATAGGAGGACATATAATAGCTAAAGGTAATGTATAAAAAGAAAGAAAAACTATCTGTATCCTTCAGTCATTTTATACATTAAGAATTTTAATGGTATATTGTTCATGATTTATGCTTATAAATGCAATGAGTTCCTTGGTCGATGGAAATAAATAAAAACTTTACTGTTGACTTCAATGCAGACAGCTTTTCACCTGAGCATTCTAGATTATGACATTTTGTTTGGGACCTTTGCCAGTGTTTGCAGGACCCAGATGGTGATTACACAGAAGGATTAAATTTTAATCTGATTTTTGTCTATGATTCTTCATGAGGAACAATGCAAGATAACAGAAATAGCATCAAGCATCATCTTGATGTTTGGTTTCCTAAGGAAGGCAGTCTTGTAATATCACCCAATTTGTCCCAATCCAGAATCTTTCCAGTAGTTTGCAATTTCAACCAAAAAATGCAATGATAAGGGTTTAAAAGAAGTTAAGTGAAAATCAGCAAGCAAATACATGAAAGTGAAGATCATGAATAATGATCTTGCTGGAAAAACTGACACAGCATGAAGATACATACAGATACCAACATTCACACTATCTCAAACTTCACATATAAATAGGAAAGTATGCTTTACAGTTTCCTCTGCTTAAACAATTCTTTGGGTTTAACTCAAGAAAATATCAAGAATTTTCATGGTGAAAAGATATCACAGAATCACAGAATCGCAAGGGTTGGAAGGGACCTCCGGAGATCATCTAGTCCAACCCCGCTGCTAAAGCAGCCTCTCCTAGAGCATGCTATACAGGACTTCGTCCGGGCAGGCTTTGAATATCTCCAGAGAAGGAGACTCCACAACCTCCCTGGGCAGCCTGTTCCAGTGCTCTGTCACCCTTAGAGTAAAGAAGTTTTTCCTCCTATTCAACTGAAACCTCTTATGTTTCAGTTTGCACCCGTTGCCCCTAGTCCTGTCGCTGGACACCACTGCAAACAGACTGCTTCCATCCTCTTGACTTCCGCCCTTAAGATATTTGTACATGTTGATTAGATCCCCTCTCAGTCTCCTCTTCTTCAGGCTGAACAAGCCCAACTCTCTCAGCCTTTCCTCGTAGGGGACACGCTCCAGTCCCTTTATCATCCTAGTTGCTCTCCTCTGGACTCTTTCTAGGAGTTCCTCATCTTTCTTGAACTGGGGAGCCCAGAACTGGACACAGTACTCCAGGTGGGGTCTCTCCAGGGCAGTATAAAGGGTGAGGAGAACCTCCTTCGACCTGCTGGCCACACTCCTCCTAATGCACCCCAGGATGCCATTGGCCTTCTTGGCAACAAGGCCACATTGCTGGCTCATGGTCAGCTTGTTGTCCACCAGGACTCCCAGGTCCCTCTCGGCAGAGCTGCTTTCCAGCTTTGGTCAGCCCCCAGCCTGTACTGGTGCGTGGGGTTTGACCTCCCCAGGTGCAGCACTCGACACTTGCCCCTGTTGAATTTCATCAGGTTTCTCTGCACCCAACTCTCCAGCCTGTCCAGGTCCCGCTGAATGGCAGCACAGCCTTCCGGCCTATCAGCCACTCCTCCCAGTTTTGTGTCATCAGTGAACTTGCTGATGGTACACTCTGTCCCCTCGTCCAGGTCATTGATGAACAAGTTGAACAAGACTGGGACGAGTACCGAGCCCTAGGGAACTCCACTAGCTACCGGCTTCCAACTGGACTCTGCCCTGCCGATCAGAACCCTCTGAGCCCTGTCATTCAACCAGTTCCCAATCCACCTCACTGGCCACTCATCCAACCCACACTTCTTGAGCTTCCCTATGAGGGTGTTATAGGAAACAGTATCAAAAGCCTTGCTGAAGTCAAGGTAGACAACATCCACCGCTCTCCCCTCGTCTACCCAGCCGGTCATGCCATCATAGAAGGCTATCAGATTGGTCAGGCATGATTTCCCCTTGGTGAATCCATGCTGGGTACTCCTGATGATCTTTTTTTCATCCACTTGCTTGGAGAGGACCCTCAGAATGAGTTGTTCCATCACCTTTCCAGGGACAGAGGTGAGACTAACCGGCCTGTAGTTCCCTGGGTCCTCCTTCTTGCCCTTTTTGAAGACTGGAGTGACACTGGCTATCTTCCAGTCATCAGGCACCTCTCCTGTTCTCCACGACCTTTCATAGATGATGGAGAGTGACTCAGCAATGTCGTCTGCCAGTTCTTTCAGCACTCGCAGGTGCATTCCATCGGGGCCCATGGACTTGTGGGTGTCCAGCTTCCTTAAAAGATCCCTAACCTGATCGACCTCGACCGAGGGAAGGTCATCCTTTCTCCAATACTTACATTTTCATCATGTAACTAGTAGAACCATGAGCTTTTGTGGTTTTTTCAGGCCACTTCATCTAATGATCCTACTAAAATATATGAGAGGGTTTGTAAAATATAACTTTTGCCTTGACATGTCCAGTCTAGGCCAGTCATGACATACAGTCAATGCAGCAAGAAGACGATTCATCGCATCTAACCCAGATTCTTTAAAGAGACATGGTAAATTTCCCTTTGATGATGCCCAGTCCTCCATTGACTAGAAATTTTTCTGAGATTAATCCTATCTTGAGTGCATAAAGATGGAGATAGATGTTCAGTAGATTTTTTCAAATTTGTAAACTGATTTGATGTCTAAACCTCCTGTGAAAGCAATAGAAGTAATCACTTAATCTGATAATGTAAACTGTAAACCTGATCTGCATATGTAAATACCCAAATATCTTTTAACACCTGCATTATAACTTTCAGAGTACTGTCTTTGCTTGACCTCAATTTAACTTCTATTTACAGCCAATGAATTGGCTTTGTCTTGCTCCATACTAAAGAACTAAATTTCATGTAAGAATGTTAAATTGCATGCTGAGGTACATTTTTGAAGTTCAGTATTGACTTAGATATTTGAAATTCGTACCACTGACTGGTTATGCAACTCAGATTTTGCTTTTGGCAAATGAGCATTCAAGCTGAAGGTGCCTTTCAAGAATTTCATCACTAGTGAAACTTGATCACTGAAATATTGACGGGAAGTAAGCACAAAGTAGACATGAACAGAGTAGAAGTGAACCCACTCAAGAACAGCATTTAATATTCATGTAAATCATTTACAGTGTTCTCCCACCTGTATTTTGGTACAAACAAAAGGATGTACCTGAGGGTGAGTTATACATTTTTCATTGGATTAAGAATGAAGCAAAAAGAAGTACATGAAGCACATTAGAGGAAATTTTCAGTAGCACAGGGGAAGTCAAACATTCACCTTTTTATTTTCAGTGACAATCTGGAGAAAAAAATCAGTGTTAGGCTTTTGGAAAGCTCCCCCAAAACACATACCCTACTCGTGTTTCTGAAACAGGAAAAAAAACATTAAATAACTATGTTTGTCAGAGAAACTTGTTTGTTTGTTTATTTGACAGTGATTGATAATGCTGAGCAGCTTTGTCCTATTCTTGTGTCATCAGCATGATTTATACTACATTGATGGTATTATGCCTTTCTAGGTACACAACAAAGTGTAAGTAACTCAAAGAACACAACATTGTACAAGCTAAAAAAACCTGACATTTGAACAGCTTGAAGTCAGATGGTGGGTGAAAATACTGGAAAAGATTTTTGGTCCAATATGGGTTTAATTTGGGACCTCAGCAGTGGAAAATCCTGGTTCTTTTCCTTAGCTGCAGGAGCTGGGCAACTACAGAGAAAACAATCTATTAGTTGTCCTAACACGGTAGGTTTCAATGGAACAGCTTTTTTCTTGCTACCTTTTCCTACCTCAAGATAATAGACAGGTCTTATGTTTTCTTCAGCTCCCAAAATGAGAGAAGTTTAAAGAATCCTTTTCAGTGTCTTCCAATCAGGCCTCAGTCTTGTTATTCAGCTGCCACTTTCTGAAATACTTTTGCGGTAATCTCTAGAAAGAAGTCAGGCTGAGGAGTGTTATCAATGGAGTTGACAATTCCTCTTTAGATGTGAACACTCATGAACAATGATACAAAGGAGGAGTGGTTTAGTTTACTTTGTAACTTTAACACAAACCAGATTTTTTTGTCCTGTTGTATGTCTGTCAAAATTTCACGTAATGACATCTCTAGCAGTATCAACCTCGATCCAATGTCGGGGAGGTTTCGATACGATCCCAAGATGAGATTAAGACACTAAATCTGGTCAGATGTCATACAACCTTTCAACTTTATTTCCAGTGCAGAGGGAGGAGGGAAACATATGAGGAGGCAACTGAGGGGGTGAATGGGGAAAGGCAAAAGGAAAAACTGAGAAAAAAAGGGGGGACGAAAGAAAGGGAGAGATATAAAGGGAGCAGGTTTACGTCCAGGAGGACGGGGTGGAAGAGAGAGAGAAAGAGAGAGATAAAAAGAGAGGACTAGCTACCACCGTGCCTGGGTCCAGAGACGTTCCTGCACCGCCATCTGTGGCATAGTCAATGCTCCATCGCCCCCATCTGCTACTCCAGGTTCAGTCCATGTGATGCTGGCTTCATCGAGGCGGGTTTCAAGAGGTCCAAGGGGGAGGGATGAAGATGGGAAAGACCCCCCCTGCTGGAGTGCACGCACTTCTTTTATAGGGGTTGGGGTCCCTTGCTCATGCACAGATCGCACTTGCGTACGTGCTGTCTCCTTCAGACGCCTTCTACCTTTTTCACACATTGGGTCCTGCGCAGGCACATGGCATTGTTTGTCTGCAGGCCGTGAGGGAGGGATCTTCTGAGTGGCGAGAAGCGGTGGTACAATGGCAATGTCGAGACAAACTGCATTCAGTAATGTTTCTCTACACCATTCTCCCAGTGAGCTGTGATATTTGAATAAAAAAGCTCTGTCAGACATTTTAGTACAAGTTAAAATAATTTATCTGATCTAACCTGCTTTACACTAGAGAACTACAGAAGCACCCAGGCTCCGCTGGGAAAGTGGTGAATGGTGAATGAGGTATTAATTTCACAAACCATTCAAATTTGAATTAAAGATATCAGCTAATGATGTCTTTACTCATCTGTTCATCATAAGGGCTTATAGCATGTTTAAGGGGAGTAACAATACCAAATCTGGACTAGGAAAAAAGAAAAAAAATTGACAGATAGTACACATGACATGACAAATACCGTGTGCCATAATGTTACAAAATTCAAAAGCTTTTCTTCACCCCTGAAAATAATTAGATTTCTGATGATTTTTCTGTTCCATAATGAAAGGAATGCTAGTGAATTAGTTGAAATTAGAGCCTAAGTGCAGAAAGAAAGGAGAGTAATTTTGTGGTTGGCAAGGGTAGATGAAAGTGGGAGGTATGAAACAGCATGCACATTCTGCATTAGTGAACAATGGAAACAGCTTGGCAATTTCAGAGGACACCAAAGGAGGCAGAAAGGTGGGAAGCAACACACAGATTCAACTCCAGCAAGGACATGCAGAAAAAGCCTACAACTTTTGAAGGGAAACTCGCCAAATCAAGTATTGATGATTATAGTCTAGTAATAATCTAACTGGATTTTTTGTGGGGAAGTAAATATTAGGGAAGTTAACTCAAAAAATTCAGAATAAGGCAGTGCTGGAGTTCAGGCACATTGTCAAACTACTACAGATAAAAAAGTTACCACACATCACACAAGCCATGAAAGTTCTTTGTGTGTGAACATTTTTAGTCTTTTAAAAATGTAATGTATTTTCATGCCATTTATACTCCTTCAATGACGTGCTACAGCAAGTTGAATTACATTGCATTTGTTACAGGCTTACAGCATATACACAGGCAGTTCTTACACAGCAGCTGGCAACTGGCAACTTCATAAACCAAAGCAATGTGACTGTGGATCCACAATCTGTAAAAGCATAACAGGAAAACAGTAGAGGGAAGGAAAACTAAAAAAAAAAATAACAAAAGGAGTATGCAAGAAAAACAGGGGGGTTCTCCTTTTATTAATCTCTTCCTTAACATTTTTTTATTCTCTTTGTGATAAACCCAAGCCATTGACATAGCCAGTGACTTTGTGACAATTTACTGGTATATGGATCTGATCGGTGCAGGCTGATTACACTTTCAGCTTAGGGGTCTTACCATGGAAATACCCCTTCAGTTGTGTTAGTCACATAAAAGCAACTTTGCAGGACTGAACCACAAATGTGTTATACATTGAGACGTTTTACTTGCTTTAAAGAACTGCTGCCAGTGTTTATCTTGAATCTGATAGCACAAGAGCTGCTGTGAAGGCCACTGGGTGCTTTATAGAAGGTATATTGTTCTTTGCTTGTAAAGGACTGTGAACTGTCAAAGTGAACTAGAGAAATTTATCAAAGACCAGTAAGCAGAAAGTGACATGAAAAGCTTTTGTATCAAGCAGAAAAGCTGTTATCTCTCTCATGGACTTTGAAAATAACTCACTTAACTCTTTCAAAGCATTTGTAATGTTTGGAAAATTAATGTTTTCCAGCTGGGATTTTTTTTCTGTTAACAAATCCAAGATTCATCATTAAGAGTCCTGGTTTCGGCTGGGACAGAGTTAATTTTCCTCCTAGTAGCTGGTATAGTGCTGTGGTTTGGATTTAGTACTAGAAGAATGTTGATAACACACTGATGTTTTAGTTGTTGCTGAGTAGTGCTTAGACTGGCCAAGGACTTCTCAGCTCTCAGCGCTGCCAGGTGCATGAGAAGCTGGGAGGGGACACAGCTAGGACAGCTGACCCAAACTGACCAAAGGGCTATTCCATACCATATGATGTCCTGCTCAGTATATAATCTGGGGGAAGAAGAAGGAAGGGGGGTACAATGGGAGTGATGGCGTCTGTCTTACTAAGTGACCATTACACGTGATGGAGCCCTGCTTTCCTGGAGATGTCTGAACACCTGCCTGCCCATGGGAAGTGGTGAATGAATTCCTTTCTTTGCTTTGCTTGCAGGCACAGCTTTTCCTTTCCCTGTTAAACTGTCTTTATCTCAACCCACGAGTTTTCTCACTTTTACTCTTCTGATTCTCTCACCCATCCCATTGTGGGGGGAGTGAGCGAGCGGCTGCATGGTGCATAGTTGCCAGCTGGGGTTAAACCATGACACTAAGCTATGGAAGCTATGGAATTTAAAGGTATGGTTTGGGTTGTTTTCTTTTGTTTCTTTTTCTTTTTTTTTTTTTTACCTTAAACCCCTGAAAGATTTTGCATTTCAACTAAGTGCTGCTGATTTACAGAGGAACAAAAGGAGGCAGGCATTATCCATAATATTAAATAAGGTTGGGTCAGTTAATTCTGTTTGCAGAAAAGCATAAGCAAAGATTATTCTTTGTTCTTTGTCACTTAGATGGCAGAAAGATGTGCAGTTGTGAATGCAGTATTGTGCACAGAGGTGCAGCCCAACCATTTAGGCTGGCTTCTTTAATATATGAATGAACTGCTGTTGAGAGAGGAAAGGAGACTGTACAACTGATGAGGACAGATGAATTATGCTCCAGAAATACTTCTTTCCCTATTGACTATAAAGAGGATCTAGACAATTTGTTCATGTGTAGATATCTACAATGTGAGCACCTTAAGTGAACTGGAATGAATAGAAATTATTCCATTGTTTAAGATGTGTATTCACTATCCATTCCTTTTATAGGGCTGTACTAGCATCAACAACACTCTACCACCTGACCAGAATATGCTGTTTCAGAATATTTTGTGTGTATCTTATCTTTTGAAGAAATATAGCTGCACACAATATTGTCTCTTTCAGATCTTTGGCTCCATGCTGAGAACCAATCTTTGTGAAAAACTTCTATTTGATAACCACTGACTGGACAAAGAAGAACCTATGACAAGGAACTAAAAAAAATAGAATGCAATAAAGCATTTTGACACAAGCTGGATAAAAGAGCATTTAGTAAAAGGAATCAAGGTAAAGGCTCATTTTTTGATTTCCAAACTGTCACAGGAGATAAACAAGAAGATGAGGTCATATGGGGCCAATGGATCTGTTCCCAAGGTCAAGTCCATAGAGAGTTGATGATGAGGTTGCCTGAATTTGTTCATCAGCTGTTTGCTGTTTGTTCAGAAACATCCAAATGTTATTTTCCTCCAATTGTTCTCCACTGATGTAACGTTTGTTAGACCTTGACCTAGTCTGCAGGTCACTACTGTTATTATACAAAAGCAATACATGTCTGTATTTCTTCCCACAGGATGCTTTTAAACCCTTTTTTTATTATTTTTTTCTTTCCATTTTTTTCTTGTTGTTGTTTGCTTTAACAAACCAAACTTAACACATGCTTGTTTGTCTCTAGCACCTGCTTTCCCTTTTCACTTTCACTCCCAGCTGGTATCATCCTTCCTTCAAAATTAGAATGCTTTGGCATCTGCCTATACAACATTAATACAGTGGTCACTGTTGAAATGTCAGCCTGTATAAGTGCTGCATTATACTTTCATACAAGCCAAATGTGGCCTTTGGTTTATTTTTCCGAAGAAACTACAGCTGTAGTATAGCAAGTATATGTTGGCAAATTTTGGCATTTTAGTGAAGAATAGATTCTTTCCTTTCCTACATTGGCAGATCACAGTTCTACCTTACAGCAAATACAGCACAGTTCGGTTTTTCATCTCAAGAACAGTAAAGTCCTGATTCCTTAGGTTGGACCTTTTCACAGTGATACACCTTCATTTCCTAATGACATCTTTTGAAACTGTGCATGTGTTGTTCCTCTGAATATCTGCCTCAAGGCCTGAGAAGCTGTCCACCTAAAATGTCAGCTTTGTCTCTATTGACTCGTCATTACACATACTTAACTTTTTATGTTTACAAAATGAATTTACCTTTTTTTTTCCGTTCTCCTTTCACCCTCCATGGTCGTTGAAGTAGGTTGTAAGTGTCAGCTTTATTAAAGGATGTACACAGGCATATTTGGAGGTTAATAATTTAAAAATATTTAAGTCATTATTCCTCAATAAAAAGTTCTTTAAAAGTTTGTGGGTTTTTTTTATTAATGGTGTTCCAGGATATCTTTATTAATTGTATGTAAGTGCCCACATATTTAGAGTAGAGTTTGATCTCTTCAAATCAGGCATATAAGTCACACCTACATTTTCTGAACCTTAGAATACAGTACTGGTAATCTGATTTTCTATGGTACAAGGAGGCAAAGACAGGTGTCCTGGAAGGACTCCCAGCAGGAATCTGCAGATCACACAGATGTGAACATAAATGATCACAAGTTTAAAAGAGAACAATTAATTAAGAACTAAAGATAACATTTTGATAGCTATACCTCTGAGGACCAATCAACCCTCTTACGCTCTTAAATTTTTGGAAAAAATAAGATTCTAATTCTTGTGTCTTTCTATTTAAACTTCAGTATCGTTTGAGAGTTACTGACTTTAGCTTGAAAGCTGATTTGCCTCACATTCCTGAAATTTAATGCATAAACTATAAAAAGTTATGTTAGACAATGGATTGCAATAGTACACTTTTTCTTGGAAAGTATACAATAGTTTTTGAAAACAAGAACTATAACCACATCTTGACATCCATGATAATTCATCTGACCTTTCTGAAAGGAGCTCAGAGTAATTCAAATATTGAGTTGAGTCCTGAATAAATTGTTTAATCAATTAGAGACCTTATCTCAGGTACTAGCAAGCAGTAAGGAGATATTTTCTTTGTATGTTCTTGCTGTGTAAAAAACCCTGGTACTTCTGGGAAATGTTTGGCCTACTACCTATGGGTCTATCTTCTGCATACACATGTGGTAGGTTGACCCCAGCCAGCAACCACCCACCAACCCTGCATTTTTCTCACTCCCCTCAGAAGACAGGAAGAAAATAGGAGGAAAGCAAGAAGACTTAGGGGTTGAGAAAATGACAGTGTAACAGGGAAAGCAAAGCAAAAAGAGAAATTCATTCACTACTTCCCATCAGCAGGCAGATGTCCAACCATTTCCTGGGAAGCAGGACCTCAGCACATGAGGTAATGGATTTAAACTAAAACACGGTAGGTTTAGACTTGATATAAGGAAGAAATTCTTTGCAATGAGGGTAGTGAAACACTGGAATGGGTTGCCCAAAGAGGTTGTGGAGGCCCCATCCCTGGAAATGCTCAAGACCAGGTTGGACGGGGCTCTGAGCAACCTGATCTAGTTAGCAGTGTCCTTGCTCACTGCAGGGGGGTTGGACTAGATGGCCTCTATGGGTCCCTTCCAACCCAAAACATTCTATGTTTCTATGTTTTTATGAAAGACAGGGTTGATCCGTTACCAGCTACCATCAGGAACAACACCTGACTTGGAGAAAATTAATTCTCCTGAGGGAAATGGGAAGAACAAAGAATATAGTCAGGACCCTGAATTTTAGAAAAGCAAACTTCCAGCTCCTCAAGGAGATAGTCAGAATGACTCCCTGGGAAACGGTCCTCAGGGACAGGGGAACAGAACAAAGCTGGCAGATCTTTAAGGAAGTGGTCCACAGAGCGCAAGAGCTCTTGATTCCTAGCTGTAAGAAATTGGGCAAAGAAAGGAAGAGACCAGCATGGTTGAGACAAGAGATGCTGGTCAAACTAAGGAGGAAGAGGGAACTGCACAGGCAGTGGAAGCAGGGACAGGCATCCTGGGAAGAGTATAGGGACGCGGTCCGGTTGTGTAGAAATGGGGTCAGGAAGGCCAAGGCACAGCTGGAGCTAAACTTGGCTAGGGATGCAAAGAATAATAAGAAGGGTTTCTACAGGTATATCAGCCAGAAAAGGATGGTTAAAGAAAATGTACCCCCGCTGATGAGCGAGACTGGCAGGCTGGTAACAGCAGATGAGGAGAAGGCTGACGTACTCAACAACTTATGGGGAAAATCTTTTTAGTAGGGCCAGCTGTGTTAGGACAAGGGGTAATGGTTTTAAACTAAATCAGGGTAGGTTCAGGCTAGATATAAGGAAGAAATTCTTTACAATGAGGGTGGTAAAACACTGGAAGGGGTTGCCCAGAGAGGTAGTGGAGGCCCCATCCCTGGAAACATTCAAGGCCAGGTTGGATGGGGCTCTGAGCAGCCTGATCTAGTTAGCAGTGTCCCTGTTGACTGCAGGGGGGTTGGACTCGATGACCTCTAGTGGTCCCTTCCAACCCAAAACATTCTATGATTCTATGATTCTAACTTTTTTGCCTCAGTCTTCACTGGCAAACTCTCTCCTCACCCCTCCTGAGTTGATGGATGGCATGAGGAGGACCGGGAGGGCAAAACCCCTCCTGCTGTAGGAGAAGACCAGGTTCGTGACCACCTGAGGAACCTGAATGCACATAAGTCCATGGGACCTGATGAGATGCATCCCAGAGTCCTGAGGGAATTGGATGATGTAGTCGCCAAGCCACTCTCCATGATAGTTGAAAAGTCATGGCAGTCGGGTGAAGTCCCTGGTGACTGGAAGAAGGGCAACGTTGTGCCCATTTTCAAAAAGGGTAGAAAGGAAGACCCTGGGAACTACTGACCTGTCAGCCTCACCTCTGTGCCTGGGAAGATCATGGAACAGATCCTCCTAGAAGCTATGCTAAAGCACATGGAGGCCAGGGAGATAATTCAAGATAGCCAGCACGGCTTCACCAAGGGTAAGTCCTGCTTGATGAACCTGGTGACTTTCTATGATGGTGTGACAACAGTGGACAAAGGAAAACCAATGGATGTCATCTATCTGGACTTCTGCAAGGCCTTTGACATGGTCCCCCACAACATCCTTTTCTCTAAATTGCAGAGCTATGGATTTGATGGGTGGACTGTTCAGTGGATAAGGAACTGGCTGGATGGTCGCATCCAGAGGGTAGTGGTCAATGGCTCGATGTCTGGATGGGGACCAGTGACGAGTGGTGTCCCTCAGGGGTCTGTAGTGGGACCGGTGCTGTTCAACATCTTCATCAATGACTTAGACAGTGAGATCAAGTGCACCCTCAGCAAGTTTGCGGATGATACCAAACTGAGTGGTGCGGTTGACACACCAGAAGGACGGGATGTCATCCAGAGGGACCTGGAGAGGCTGGAGAGGTGGGCCTGTGTGAACCTCATGAGGTTCAACAAGGCCAAGTGCAAGGTCATGCAACTGAGTTGGGGTAACCCCCAGTATCAATACAGGCTGGGGGAAGAAAGGATCGAGAGCAGCCCTACCAAGAGGGACTTGGGGGTGCTGGTGGATGAAAAGCTGGATATGAGCTGCCAATGTGCGCTGGCAGCCCAGAAGGCCAACCGTACTCTGGGCTGCATCAGGAGGAGCATGGCCAGCAGATCGAGGGAGGTGATTCTGCCCATCTACTCTGCTCTGGTGAGACCTCACCTAGAGTACTGCTTCCAGCTCTGGAGCCCTCAGCACAAGAAGGACATGGAACTGTTGGAGCGGGTCCAGAGGAGGGCTACAAAAATTATCTGAGGGCTGGAGAACCTCTCCTATGAGGACAGGCTGAGAGAGTTGGGCTTGTTCAGTCTGGAGAAGAGAAGGCTGCGGGGAGACCTGATTATGGCCTTTCAAAACTTTCTATCATTCTATGATTCTATGATTCTAATTAAATTTATTGACAATTAAAATAGACTTGGGTAGTGAGAAACAAAGAGACAAATATTAAAATCCCACCCTTCCTTCTCCCTTTCCCAGGCTCAACTTCACTCCACTCCCAACTCACCCAACTTCTGCCATCAAGTGGTACAGCAAGAATGGGGGATATGATCAGTAGATAAGGGTTCCTCACTGATGTTACTTCCTCCTCAAACCTTCCCTCTGCTTCCATCTGGGCTCTCCCAATGAGCTGAAGTCCTTCAGAAAATATCCACCTGCTCCAGTGCAGGGTCCTTCACAGGTTGCAGGGCAATCTCTGCTCAAGTGCTTGGAGCACCACCTACCCTTCCTCTCACATTGGTGTTCACCCTGCTGTTTCTCACTCTCCCTTGTTCCCTCCTCTTCCTTCCATCTGACATTTTCTGCCCTTTCTTAAATAAATTTTCCCTGAGGAGATCTTGGCTGAGGAGCTCAGCTGTATCCTGCAGTAGGCTGGTTGGAGCTGTCAGGAACTGGCCAGAACTCTCAAAGAGGCCACCCATGCAGCCCACCACTACCAACACCTGGGCACCTGCACTTGATACTCAGGGAAAAAGTGACATTATGATCTCCAGAAAGAAGTGAATCACAGAATCGTAGAATCATAGAATCATTTAGGTTGGAAAAGACCTTTAAGATCATCAAGTCCAACCGTTAACCTAACACTGTCATCCCACCACTAAACCATGTCTCTAAGCACCTCATCTACCCTTCTTTTAAATGCCTCCGGAGATGGGGACTCAACCACCTCCCTGGGCAGCCCATTACAGAGCCTGAAAACCCTTTCTGTGAAGAAATGAAGTAACCTAGTCTTTCCACCTGTGAAAGTCGGGAGCTCAGGGAAGGAATCAATGTGTCAAATTTAGTTTGTTTTATGGAAGACTTCTGGACAGCAAACTATTATTACGGTTTAAACTTCATATCCAGTAGACCTCATCTTCTACATCCATTTTTTGTTAATATTGTTTTTAACATTCTGTATTTTGATATCATACAATCGTCAGGTTGGAAAAGACCTTTAAGATCATTGAGTCCAACCATACCTCTCTACTACTATCTCTCTAAGCACCTCATCCACCTGTCTTTTAAATACCTCCAGGGATGGGGACTCAACCACTTCCCTGGGCTCCTGTTCCAGTGCCTAATAACCCTTTCAGTGAAGATTTTTTTCCGAATATCCAATCTAAACCTCACCTGGCACAACTTGAGGCCATTTCCTCTTGTCCTATCACTTGCTACCTGGGAGAAGAGACAGACCCCCACCTCACTACACCCTCCTTTCAGGTAATTGTAGAGGGCAATAAGGTCTCCATTCAGCCCTTCTCTTCTCCAGGCTAAACAACCCAAACTCCCCCTAAAGGGAGCCAAACTGATAGTTCTTTGTACTAATGAGAATATAAAGGTATGGAAATTATTTCAGTAAGAAGAGAAAATTATTTACACATCAAAAGCCTAAGAGTGGGACATGATTCTTGATGACTTCAGCACTGGAAATTGTGCATGTTCCTCATAAATAAACCGAGGACAAAGATAGTTAGCAATCATACACATGCTTCTATGATTGCTGCAAAAATATTGTCTGATCTGTCAGTATTAGACATTGTGGTAATGTGATGAATGCCAACAACATATGTGTGTGAGAGCTTTAATAAGATTTTAAGAAGCAAAAGAGAAGCATCTTTTCTACTGTGAGAAATGTTAGAAACTGACTATAGAGAAGAATTGTGTAGTATTTTTTAATGGAATGTATGTAGATCTTAAATCACCTTTTTTATTTTAAGCTCTGACCTACAGAGACCAACGAGATTAATTTATTTTCATGGAGAAAGGTTGGTATTGGTCACTTCATAACAGGTTCCTAAGTGTTAATCTTAATAAGTAAAGCAAAACTGAAGCAATGCTTTTAAGAAATAGAATTTACCAGTATGACAAGAAGGAACAAAAGAGTTAAATTTTGTACGCTTCATGAATGAATTATATACATGAGAAAATATCTCAGGGATACTACAAGCCAGTTAGCCTATAGCTGCTATGAACAACCAGTAACATAAATAATCCATGCTTGAACCCTGCTGACAAAATAAAAAGTAAACTAGCCATTCTTTTATTCAAAACTCCTATGTATAGTGGAGGGAGATGGGGAAACCTGAGAAAAGTGTCCTTAAATTTAAAACCGAAGTCTTACCTGTGGGCAGTAACTCAAAAGCAACAGGCAGAGACATTAAAGACTCAAAGAAAGAACTGGAAAGCTGATAAAATCTCACAAGAACAAAGAATGGACAAAAACTTTGCATATGTGAACAATGTACACTTTTTACTTTACATTGAGTCTTGCAATATACTGTCTCCAAGCTCCCAACACCCCCAGGTTGTTTGGTCAGTAGACTAAGTATCTTGTTTATATATCCTGGCGTAGTTTTCCATAAATTGTAAATATATCCAGTAAAGCTTGTTTGTTTGAGGATCATCTTTGTCTTGGTTGTTGACTGCTCATCTAACCAATCACAGATGTACCACAAAAAAAACACATTGGAAGATTAGTAATTCAACTGTAATAATCTACAGGTTTTAAAGAAAGCAATGGAAGGAAAACCAGAGAGAAACTATGGAAATGTGTTCAGAGCTGAATAAAGATCTGAGATATTTGGACAAAGGAATCAGAGGTAAACTGTGAAAAGAAGATTTAGAGATACAGGTTATCCTGCCACATTCTAGTTCTTTGTTCTAGACCTTTAAACAATGAGTTGACTGAATGAATGCCCTTTTAGGTCAATCTGCCAATCAATTGATCCATCTACTTCTCTATTTATTTCAGTAAGCATTATTTTGTCACCCAGTTATGTATATAGTCACACCATACCCAGAAACAAAAGGCCCAAGAAAGAGCTTTGACTCTTTGGACCCCCTGTATTGAAGAGCAGTGATTACACTGATGCTGCAACTAGAGTCTGTACCAAATGGGGATCCAGCCTTGATGAATCTTGATGACCGAGGAGGGGGGGCTCACCACAGATTTTCAGCAATAGCCAGAAAAGATGTATTTTGCTGGGAAAAGCTCCGTTCCTCAGTACAGAGAGTTATATTGCAGCTCAGTCATATCTGATAATGCATTTCTTCTCCCATTTATATGACTGCCTTGAATTATTTTTTTCTAAATTGGGCTTCTAAAAGATCACTCTGCATTTCCCTTGTAGTCATTGAAATAGTTCCAATGAATTATTCTTTGAAGGAAGCTATTTGCGCTTGTTAACTGTCAACAAAGTTTAGGATTATTAGATGAGAATTAGACATCAGATTTTGAGATATCTACAGCTCATTCCACCCACATACTTGAAGTAAGTATATGACACAACCACATTTAGTGAATCTGGCATAAGTTAAGAAAATGTAATAGTGCCAGCTTTATACAGAATTGGACATAAGGTAGAATGGAAATCAGTCCATTTCCCTGTCAATTTCATGTTCAATTTGGCACAATTTTCTAATGAAGAATGTCCTTAACATTCAGAATGGGATTCATCTTACTTAACTTACCAACTATACCTGAGCTACTCATGCTAGGCTCCTGTACAGTATCCACTATAGTCAGTGGAGAGATACAGTATGGCACAGTTCATATAAATAACACACATATTCACTGATGATGTGCATTGTACCTGAAAATTCCTATTACTCTCTATGGGCTATGAAGCAGGCTCATAGTGGTCGGCTCAGATAGAGATGTGTAATTGGCAGACATCTAAATTAATTTTAAGAATTCCAACCTCAGCTCCAATGGGATTTTATTTGCTAATTAATTAATGAACCCATTTTGCAAGATTTGCCCAAATATGAAACAACTACTCTTATTTAAAAAAAAAACAAAAAAAAACTCAACACAAAAAGACCCCCACCTGCCACATAATATCCACTTTCTTTTAGTAGTTTGAAAGCATTCTCACTGAAGATGAGGAGAACACTCTCATGGCTTTGGGAGGACTATTTGGCCCAAGTTATTATTCACAGACTGAAAGCTCTTCAACGAGAAAAGAGGAAGCCATAAATTCAAAAAGATCTATCTATAGAGGAAAATAACACAAAAGCTGCTCATCAGGACCAACTTTGCTCCTAGTTTTCATGCTGTAACTCAAATGAAATGTCATGCAAAAAATTAGTCAGTTCTGTTTGCATTTGCTTGACAAAATGTAGGTTGTTAGTTAAAGGAACTGCTGCTGCTGCTGTAGCCAAGCTGCTCTGTAGAAATTAGTTGTGATTATTAAGAGTAATCCTGACCCAGGTCACAGATGCAATTACTTAAGTTCTGTTCTAGACATTAATCAGACAAGTCTTTTCTTCCTGAGACTAAAATCAAGAAGCCTACTGAGTTTGATGAAAACCTCAGTGATGTTTTTGCATGATGAAACTGTTTGAGAGAGATATTTGTTTATGGTTAATGTGGGGGGTTTTTTGATCACTATGATATTTTTGGTGTGAAATAGAAGGGAGCTCAAGAGTTTTCCAAAGCAGAATAAAATTGTAGGTTGCTTCAGGACATATTCTGAGTGTAGCTCAGTATATATCCAATCATATATTGGAAAGTAATTTTGTTTGATAAAATGGGGGTTGGACTCGATGACCTCTAGTGGTCCCTTCCAACCCAAAACATTCTATGATTCTATGATTCTATGTCTTTGAAAAATGCTGAGTGATGCAGATAAAAGTGTGCAATTTGAGGGGTTTTCTTGTTTGGTTGGTTGGGGGGGGGGGGGGGTTGTAACAACTGTGGTGGTGTGTCCAAGTTAATTGTTAAGTTTTAAGTTTTATATATAAGTGTAGATATGGGTAGTTTATACAAGTTTTGGCACAGTAAAGATCTCTAAGGTTCTGGAAGATACAACCACTTCAAGCTTCAAGCCTCATATTAACATAGGTATATCAAGAGACTTTCTTTGTGGACTGTTAACTGAATAGCTACCAATATCAGGTTTTTAATATACTTTCTGCCCTGTAACAATGTTTGGAAAATTAATTTCTGTCAAATCTATTTCAGTAATTACCTGACTTTTTTATTAGCACTTTCTTCATATTGATCACTATCAACTAAAAAGGCAACTTATGTCAAGTCTTGACACAAGTCAAGAGTGAATAGACTTTAATTTTAAAGAGAGAGAACATTGGTTTCATCCTTATAAAATCACAAAAAAATGTGACATTAAACTGTAGGTCAGTAGTAGAATCATTGTGAGACCTGGGAGTAGGAGAAAATATCCTTTGTATTAGACAAAAGAGAAAAAAACATTCAATATTTCTCATTAGCTTTCCATTTTCCTCTCAGGTTTCAAGTTCCCCGAGTGCCTCTCTCTTTTCTTTCTTCCTCTCTAGTTTTCCTTTTCTTTTAATTTTTCGTATTTGAGTAGACTCTGATCCTTTTTTCTCTAAATTCAGTTAAAAATAATTAAGTTAAAATTAATAAACTTTGTTAAATAAGAATCAATTAAAACTATAAACCCCGTGAAAGGGTCTCTTTGTACCCCTTAAAGTGACCAAAGTGTTTACTGCTTTCTAATTGCCCAGTTTTAATGATCCAGTGTAGGCAGTTCTTACATATTTTCTCAATCCAGCTTCAACTGCATAGTTTCTGAGTGCCTTTCAGAAGTACTTTATAGAAATGTGACTAGCATTTAGGATGTGTGGTTAAGTTTTCTCTTTGGCTCCTTACTCGTGTGCCTCCTTCTATACACATTTGATAGAAATTCCTCTGTCTCTGAGAGTGCTGTATTTCTTTTCTTTATCTTCTATAACATTTTTTTCCTTTTATTAGTGTTGTGATTATTTTCCAGTAGAAGAAAAAAAAAAAGTCAGTTTGCATATGTTGTCTCCTACCAGAAAATACTTTCAAATCCAGATTAAAATCACTAAACAAATTTTGTTGGAAATGTTTCTTGGGATTGATACATAAAACCAGTAATGACAGACCTTTTCCAACACTATTCTCTTTTTTGCACAAGATTATAAAAATTCAAGACTGAAATAAGTTCCCTTGACTGTCTGAGGAAAACTTATCTCACATATGAACCATAATTTCTGAGAATTAGTTACTGGTATCTAAGGAATCCCTGTTCAGATTTTTGTAGTATAAATAAAGCTTAAAGAACCAGATGACTGTCAAATCAACATCCCAGTCATAACAGTGGAATAAAAAAACCCCATACATACAACCATACATACAACCATAATCAAAGGAGAAAGAAAAGCATCTTCTCTCACGTCTGAAATGGAACACTTCTAGAGACAGTATTTCTTTGGGATTTAGTGGGGGGTTTTTTGTTGGTTGCTTTGTTTAAATTTCTTAAATCTTTTAAGATTTGAAAGTAAGGAAGAACTTCTGTTTGGGTCTTCTGTGTCCTAGAGAGGTGTCCTATCCAGTAGTCCTGGCTGGAAAAACAGATGATGAAAATGCTTCCTTGCCACAGTTAATTGTTTTGTGAATGTTAGTTAAATCCAGGCTTCACAATTTCTGTCTAGAAGACATATATGGAAATGAGATGAGATTAGATGAGTTGAAAATAACAAAATTATTTCCTTGTTGCTACCACTGCCCATTCTCCACTTTTGTAAGGAATCATGAAAGTGTCTTTTATTTAGTTTAAACAGCATTTTTGTTTTTTTGTGTCTTATGTCAAGAAACCAAACAGTTACTTCTTTGCACAGTCATACAGAAATCCACATGTCAAATATTGCTGCTACTTCTGGATCCTGCTAGGTGCTATACTCATATACTTTGGATAAACTTTACCCCAAATGCCTGGAAAATAACCAGAACTTTTTCTGAAACTCCCCTGTTATTGTTATTAATATATCACATTGAGTATTTCATGGGTTCCAAGAAGGAGGAGAAGCAGGCTTCTTTAAGCATTTTAGTTTGTCTTTCTCTTTTTCCCCCCCCTTCTCCTTTCCTTACCTTACCTACCTTGCCTTGCCTTTCTTTTCCTTTCATCTCCATGGTCGTTTTACTGTTCAAGTTTTGCTTTCTGATGTAAATTTAAGAAATATTTCACCCTTGAAAAAAATTTCTTTAAGCTTTATAAGGTAGTAGATTTTGTAGTTTTTATAGTTTTGTAGGTTTTACCTCCTTTTATCTATTAGGTAGTGGGCATAGTGTTCTCTGTATCAAAATGAGAGACACACTGAAATTACAGTAAAGAAAGCTGACAAAGTTCATGTGACTGACTCCTGAGCCAACCAGGAGTACTGATTATCTTTTCCTTTTTTACGTGCAATATATTACATTTCAGAGCATAATTAAGTATCTGATATGAATGACTATTGACTCGGTCACCAATTTTTTCTCTCTTTCAGTCTGGAGTCGTCTCTCAAGCTGGAAAGTAAACCTACATATTTAAAAAAAAAAAAAAAACACAAATTAATTTTGCCTGAATTTATATGCTAAATCTATGTACCTATTTAAACTATTTAGATTTTTTTTAGTCTAAGAGGAAAAAAGTAGCACAGTAAAAGAAGAGTATTCTTTATAGGTGACTTAATAGCAGAACAGGTCTTAGAGCAGACATCAAGACTTTAGATTAATAAAGTCAGGTCAGATGAATCTCACTCAGCTTAATGGTGAGAGAGGTGATTCACCTGAATCTTAACTTCTCTTTAATGATTCTCTAAAAGTGACTGTACTGGGGATGTTCTCACCTGGTACTGAAACAAGGCCATTTATTTTGGGCAGCTATGACTGCTTCAGAAATACCTGAGTGTTTCCAAACAAATGGGATGGGCTGTTTCACACCCATGAGAGTGTCCAGAGATTTTATGAGCTATCAATTTGTTTTAGGCTCATTAACAGTGATAATAAATCTCATTCAACACTGTATTGTATGGTGGAATACACCTATATTCATAGGCAAAGAGAAACTTGCATTCAAATATATTGGAGAGAAACTGAAACTCGTTTTTAGCTTTTGGGCCATAAGATATCATCCTCTTCTATGAAGACCATTTCTTTTAAGCATACTTGCATGGCATGTAATTTTTTTTGATTGATTGGTTAGTTTGTGGTTTGGCAAGAAGGGAGGGTTACTGATCTTATTTTACACATAATCCACATCTTTAAGTCTAGAAACACCACTGCAAAATTAGATGTCATTCTCTTAAGGTCTTGCTGTAAGCAGACAGACAGCGCACAGTACTCCTCAAAGAAATATTCTCTAATAAACTGTTTGACACCTTTATTGAAGCACACAAACAGGAAACATAAAAGCATTTCCCTGAATATAATTTAGTATCCATTGTCACGTTAGGTCAAAAATTGTTTCATCTAGATTTTTGCAACGGAATATCAAAATAGTGATAGGACAATAATGCACTTTGGCTTTCACTAAAAAAAAAATATGCTGAAATGATTAGTTATTCTGCCAAAGTAGACTCACTCATCCATGGATATCATTGGAAAGCATTGACTAAACTATTCAAATGTTCCCAGGTGTTTCTAAACACTGGGCTGGATGACTGCACAAGTAACAATCATACTTTGCAATTCTGTATCTCTAAAAACCCTTGAAGTAGTAACAACTTTTCTGTACCTTTGAGAAATGTACAAGTTCATTCAGTCCTTCCTTACGTGAAATAAAGGCAATCGTTTAACTGACAATGCCAGAGGAAAGTGAAAATTAATGGCAACTGAAAATGTCTTAAAGAAATGTATGTTGCACCTAAGTTTCAATTTAACCAAGATGTAGCAATATCCAGTGGAAACCAGTAATGAGTGGTGTCCCTCAAGGGTCCATACAGGGAACAATGCTATTTAATATCTTCATTGATGACATAGATGGGATTGAGTGCACCCTCAGCAAGTCTGTGGTTGACAACACATTGAGTGCTGCACTTGATCGGCTAGAGGGAAGGGATGCTATGCAGAGCAGACCTTGAAAAGGTTTGAGGAGTGGGCCCATGAAATCTCATGAAGTTCTGCATTTGGGTCAGGGCAATCACCAGTATCAATACAGACTGGAAGATGAAGCGATTGAGAGCAGCCCTGAGGAGAAGGACTTGGGGGTGCTGGTGGATGAAAAATCAAACGTGAGCCAACCGTATTCTGGGCTACAGCAACAGAAGCGTGGCCAGCAGGTTGAGGGAGGTGATTCTCCCCCCCTACTCTGCTCTGGTGAGACCCCACCTGGAGTACTGAGCTCAGCTCTGAGGCTCCCAGCAGAAGAAGGACATGGGCTCTTTAGAGCAGGTCCAGAGGAGGTCCACAAAAATGGTCAGAGGGCTGGAGCACATCTCCATTGAAGACAGGCTGAGAGAGTTAGAATCATAGAATCATAGAATCATAGAATGTTTTGGGTTGGAAGGGACCACTAGAGGTCATTGAGTCCAACCCCCCTGCAGTCAACAGGGACACTGCTAACTAGATCAGGCTGCTCAGAATCCGGTCCAACCTGGCCTTGAATGTTTCCAGGGATGGGGCCTCCACTACCTCTCTGGGCAACCCCTTCCAGTGTTTTACCACCCTCATTGTAAAGAATTTCTTCCTTATATCTAGTCTAAACCTACCCTGCTTCAGCTTGAAACCATTACCTCTTGTCCTGACAAGAGTTGGACTTGTTCAGCATGGAGAAGAGAAGGCTCTGGAGAGAATGTATTGTGGTTTTCAATATATAAAGAGGGCTTATAAGAAAGATGGAGAGACTTTTTACCAGAACCTGTAGTGGCAAGATGAAGGGCAATGATTTTAAACTGAAAGAGGGTAGATTTAGATTGGATATAAGAAATGCTTTACAATGAGGGTGATGAGACATTGGAACAAGTAGCCCAGAGAATTTGTAAATGCCCCATCTCTGGAAGTGTTCAAAGTCAGGTTGGATGGGGTTTTGAGCAACCTGATTTAATTGAAGGTGTCCCTGCCTGTGGCAGGGGTTTTGGACTAGATAATCTTTAGACATTCCTTCCAAATCAAACCATTCTATGGTGAACTGCTGGGAAGTTTTATTTCCTCTCCTCTCTTGTATTTCCAGTCCCGTGGAGTCAAATATACATAAGTAAGGCAAGTATTTACTAGATAAATATTGATACCTGATATGATAATAATGACCAACATACATACTCAATATCCATAATTTTAATATATTTGGGGTTATTTATACTATACATAATGTTTTAATTCAATAAAAATGTGTTAACAGTCATGCTACATGTATTGTTACTTGTGTTTCACAATATGTAATATTTAAGAAGCTTCTGGTGATCATCTTTTATGCTGAATAATTCTGCAAATGTTATGCTTTTACTTATTCAGTCAGGTACACAAAACAGCACATCCAGGATACATCAGTCAGGACTTAGTAGAAAAATTCACAGAAACAAGCTTTAAAGCTAAGTTTATGGTTTTATATACTTCTGCTTAACTTTAGAGGCTGAGAAAAGGGAAAAACATTTTTCAACAGATCGTTACTTGCTTTCATTACCCCTGTTTTAAAAGCAGAACAGATAGAGCTTTAATGGCAACATTGCCGGTGCTATTACTGTGTAGGAACAAGTTTTCATGGTTTGATGAATACTTTACATCATATATACATTTATTTTACATACAATGCTTTTGTTCATGTATAAGTAATCATGTGCAAAGCTTTCATCATACACTAGCCAGCCCATATCTGCTCCTGCCAAGATGTAGTGTCATATTTTGTCAATTACCCCTTCAGTTTATTCTCTTGACTATCTCAGGTAGGACACTTATCTCTGCAACACAAAATGCTTTGCATATATTCTGATGTTGTGTAAGTAATGGTATACATAAATAGCATGCTTGCTGTCCAGATGAAGGAGTGGAGGAATAATTTTTAGCTTTGGCTAACCATTGTCTTTTTTTGATATAAACACACATGCTAGTAACAGAAGAAGCAATATTAGTTAGTTGAGAAGGACAGAATATCATTCTGAGGAATCCTTCTTGTTTTCCCACAGTTTTTAATAGTTTCATTTCACTAACATCTTTCTGGAGAGGAGTGCAAAAGGTAGACGAGACAGCACATTATTGAAAGAGAGATGGATGTCAGGATGTCACATTAGAAGCAAAGAGAGAGACCAGACAGATTAGGCAGTCGTAGTGGCACATTTTAGTTAAATTTACAGTCTCTCAGACTAAGGCCATGATTATGATTTGACTGTGACATATCAGTTAAGTGTCAGTGAAAGGGGAATCAGCACCACTGAATTCAGTGAAGTTGTTCTTGGTCTACAACAATGCAACCCTAGAATGGAAGTTCTAAGTTTGTATTAGAGATTTATTTTTTTAAAAAACCCTTGATCCTCATTGACGTGCTTTTCACATAGTTTCATAACATAAATGGATTAGTTGGGGGAAAAAGAAATCTAGTTCTCCCCCACTGAAAGAGGAGTTGCAATGATCAGCTGAAGGCAAATACATAGGTGTCAAATTAACCTACTTTGAGAAATAAAGTTTTTCTACCTCTGTTGTACATCAAACAGTAAACTTCTCTCACCATGTAGCCTAGTCAAAGGTCTATGTCACTTGATATAAAGGGACAGTGGTGTACCACAGCTCCTGAATCCAAATTCCCTGATTAATTCCATGTGCTTGTTTATTTCTCAGCTGCTACATAATCAAGAGAGATATTTCATGTATGTATTTTAACCTGCAATGTCTGCTGCAAAATATCTTTGCTTGGCAAGTATTTAAAATGTCTCATTAATTGGTTGCTGCATGTATACAGTTCTGTCAGAAATAACTGCAAAGCTGTTAACTATGGAAACTAATAATTGCTGTTTTGTTGTTAATTGGAACAACATTTAACAAGTAAATAATAAATAATTCAAAAGTCTTAAGAAAAAAACTTCTAAACAATAATTAGAATTTCAGCTTCATACTTCAAAAGGAAAATTTATAAGTAACCATCTTGGAAAAAATTGTGACAGTTTTAAAATAACAACTATTTATTGGGTCCAATAAAATAATCAAAGTAATCAACTAAGTTAGCAGAATGTGTTACATCTGTCAAACACCACACAGAGATCAATTTCAAAACAGAGGAACCTAGCATGAATATCCAGAAATCCATACAGAGACATACAAACATTGGAAGAAGCTCCTAAAAATATACCTGTGTGGAAATGGGTTCTCAAGTGTTCTGTATTTGAGTAGGTAGATATGAGAGAATGATGTTAGCAGATTTGCCAGCGCTCATAATCCAATTTGTCTTGTTAAATTCAGCAGAACTCGCCACCTTTGGCTTGTTGCCTCAGAACACTTAATTAACTTGGCCCCTATTTGTGATTTTCGAAGAAAAGATGCCTAGCTTATTAACTACCTCTACAAAATCATAAATACAGTACCTAAATATGGGGATAGATTCTTGAATTTTCTCCCAGGGTCCATTGTGACAATGTAAAAGAGATTAAAAGAGATCATTTCTTCTTTTATAATGATTGATCCATAAAGATATCGTAATAGGAAGCACAACAACAATAGGATTGATTTTCCCACCTTTTTTTTTTTTTTTTTTTTGGATCCTGTTATCCCTACCCGATAAACAGTTCTTTGGGGAGCGCAGCTGTTTGGTATTGATTACAGCTCATTGTAGACCACACTAATCTGGTTAGAAAATCACAAAGACAGAACAGAACCTGAGCACAAGAGGCAATCCAGGCCTAACTAAAAAAGTGTGTGCAACTAAAAAGAGTACAGATGAAGGAATGCACAGAACATTAATTTTGTAAGTCTTTTGATGGCCTTCTACAAATTCCTTATAATTTATGTCAATGCTGTTATGATTTTTGTTTGTTATTGTTTTTTAAGTAATTAAATAGCATCATTATAATAAATTATTTTAATTTTAAATTAATCTATTTTTTTTTTAATTATAAAATTGGGGGTTGGACTAGATGACCTCTAGGGGTCCCCTCCAACCCAAAACATTCTATGATTCTATGAAAATAAAATGTTTTTAATATTAAAATAACATTAGGTTTACATTTATAACCAGGAGGCAGTTAGAATTTGTTTCCTGCTGGATAAGTTATACCCAAAGAAGCTAGGTACAGTCCTTCTCTGGAACACAAGAAACCTGAAGCATATAATCTTTTTTGTGAAACTTGTCTTTTTTTATAACCAGATAGGGTATGAAGCTCCTGTAAACAGTGTAAATGACAGGCTTCAACACTCTCCTCATCCTGAGGACATCCAATGCCAAATTGCCTTTCTCTTTTCTTTCTAGTAAGAACTTTGTCCATTAGGTTACCTATAGCTTGCGGAGGAAGGGAGTAAAAAGCTCTTCAATTTTCTCGCAGCTGTATCACTGAAGTAAAAAATATGAGTCAAGTAATGAGAAGCCAAACAAGCATGTGCATATATAACACTGTAACTCTGTAGCTGCAGTGTTTTTCTCAGTCATGCCCGAACTCTGTAGAAACCTGGTGGGAATGTGTCTTTGTTTCTTTTTTTACTTTTTTTCTTTTTTTCCAATTAAACAAAAATTATCTATACAATTAGGCAGGGAGAATCCAGCATGTTTCAGCTTAGTTTTCTTTCTAGGTATGCTAGAAACCTGCTCTTCTATTCATACTCCTTTTGGCTCCATAACTGTTGCATTCCTGGTTGATTAAGGCTAACAAAGAAAAACAGAACAACACCACGCTCACGGATTTGTGCATTTTTACTTCATTACAGCTCCCATAGTTTCTGCTTAAGTCAGAATCCTGAACAGTCTTCCACTTCATACAACAGGTTGTTACCAGATTATTAAATCCACTCAACTCCCTTTCTTTTCAACATCATGGTAGAAATATTTTCCTTCTACAAGTCTCTTCCTTGACATACCCAATGCACGCCTGTGGCATCTTCACTCCATCTAGTATCAGTATGATGAGTCAGCACTGTAGGTGAAGCTGACTCAGACTGACAGTACTTGACTGATGATACATGGCTAAGTACACAGAAGCTCCTTGATGGAAATTACTTTAATGAGAGATTTGAATATGCCTGATGCTTGTAGACTGCTTAAATGCTAGATACTGAAACTCTTGAATCAAGAAAAATTAAACTGAGTTGGTGGCTGAGGTAGTATAAGGAAAAACAGCTGCTATAGCTTGAATTGCAACATCTGCTTTTATTGTTGGTAGCTGTTCTGGTAATATTTTTGCCCCACATTCTTGCATAACATAAACGAGGAGGTAGATAAAGAACACAGGGTGGATATATGAGAAGGACTGTTACAGGATAAGAAAGGACCGACTTTTCTACTCTCTGATTTGCTTTCCATCACGGTCTTGTCTTTGGATGTCCTATGTTCTTTATCATAATTCTCCCTAAAGTCCCCCAAACAGTACGAACAATAACAATAATAATAGTTCCAGCAGAAATTTAGCTTGTAAATAAGTTCCAATTAAAACCCCAATCCTCAAATTGGCAGCACATTGTGAGCTAATGAACCAACACAGAGCCCCACTGATTTGAGATAGGATAACATTCAGGCCCCAGTTTTAAATAGGCAGCCTGTGGGCAAACTGTTATAACCATATGGAGCTCCACTGGCTTCACATAGGGTAAATCTGAGAGCCTGATCCTGCACAGTGCTGTCACAGTACTGATAATCACAACTGCAAAACACAGGGTCCAGATTCATCCCACCAAACTTTAGAGATCTGAGTCATTACATTTAAGCGTAAAGTGCCCTTAAGCTACAATGACCCTCCAGAGATGAACTGAGACCTGAGGTCCCCACTGACTATGGGGAGAGAAAACAGCCTCACAGATCCTGAATTAAAAGCATAAATTTAAATGAAAAAAAATACAGGATTTGCTTTATAAAATTCTTCAGGGGAGCAACCACAATTTGATTTCTTTCTGTGATGTATTTGATGAACTTCTGAATGGAAAAAATGCATATGGATACAAATGAGTGGGTTTCTAGAACATTTAGAGTAACCACTCCGACTAATGTTATTATCTATTACTATAAAAGCTTCTCCACATCTTATTTCTGTGAGCATGTGTATAAACAGTTCACTGATGCTGTTCATCTCATAATAAGAATTATTTCTTATGAATATAGAAAGTACTTCATCATACTGAAATCTAAATGTTGTTTATGCAAGTTACTATGGCAATTTCTGACATTGTTGTAAAACACACCCCAAAATAAAAATTTATTTTGATCTAAATAGCCTGTATGTTCCATCCCATCACTTACAAAATAAGAAAAGTGTAAAGCATCCCTAACTATTTCTTTCTTCCCTTTGACATTACAAAAAACCCTGCTATGATGAGCAGATTTTCACAGGAAAGCACAGAATTTCCTGATTACAAAGTGTCTTTCTTGTTTAGCCCAAACTCTACCAACAACACTAATTTTCAAGAGGGTTTTTTGTTTATTTGTTCCAAAATGAGATGGGTAAACAAAATGTAATTAATATGCCAATAATGAAAATATCATGTGGATCAAAGTAATGGGACCAAATATCCAACTCGATGAGGCATATTTAAGAATACACTTCAGCCATCAAAAAAAGAATCTAAGAAAGATTTTATATTGTTTTCAGAGCATACAGGGACTTCCTCCTCTATTATGTTCTATATATCATGGATACATAATAGAGAAGGGGAGCATCTTTTAAGTGAGGAGTATATGCTGACCTCTACCATTATCTCCTTTATTTCTTGGCACTGCATAGCTAACACGCAAAGAGGAAAAGTGATATTTTTAATAGAGAACATACATTGTTCACAATCTACCTTGAGCCCAAATTTTAAAATAATAAAAAAGAAAAGATTCAAACTGTATTACTCTGTCAGCAGTCCCTCTTCTATACAATATAAACATAATCACTTGCTATGATAGTGTAGTTCTTGGAGCTAAACTTCCACGAAAGACAGTGTTGCTGGATGAGGGCCAGCAAAAAGGAACACCACGTCCAGATAGATAGATCAGGCTTTCATCTGATTCCCAGATAACCTCTTTGGTGTCAGCAGATGCATAGTCTCCTTCAAATGTCTTTCAGTCAAAACCTAATCAACACTCAGTGACAAATTTATATGGTACAGTAAAAGACAACCTGCAGAGTGCATCAGAGGTACGTAAGCACATATCAGCTTTGTACCGCTAAACGCTGGTGAGGAACATCTGAAAGCAAACAGATAAATTAATTATTCTGAAATCTGTGACTTTTTTCATATAATTTCATACACTCTTTTGAAAACCAAACTCTTTCTGTATGTTCTTGTTTGTGGCCCATGTGTTCTTAGTGTTATGGAGTCCCAGAAGGATCTGTCAGTCTCAGTGTGGACAGCTTTCAGTAAGTTCCAAAGGTCAGTGAATTAGGTCAGATTCACATTAACACAAAGGCTGCTTTACAGCAGTCTTACTACTCTAAAAAACTTTAAGGGAAATTAATCTAATTAACTGCCACTTAGGTGCCCTTCTGTACTGCCAAGGAGTTGCCAAATATACATGAAAATTAAATCCATAAATTTTGTGCCTCAGTCTTCACTGGTAAGTGCTCAAGACACACTGCCCAAGTCACCAAAGACAAAGGCAAGGACTGGGAGAATGAAGAACTGCCCACTGTAGGAGACGATCAGGTTTGAGACCATCTAAGGAACCTGAAAGTGCACAAGTCCATGGGACCTGATGAGATGCATCCATGGGTCCTGCGGGAACTGGTGGATTAAGTGGCTAAGCCACTATCCATCATATCTGAGAAGTTGTGGCAGTCTGGTGAAGTTCCCACTGACCAGAAAAGGAGAAACATAACCCCCATTTTTAAAAAGGGTAAAAGGGAAGACACAGGGAACTATAGGCCAGTCAGTCTCACCTCTGTGTCCTGCAAGATCATGGAGCGGATCCTCCCAGAAACTATGCTAAGGCACATGGAAAATATGAAGGTGATTGGTGATAGCCAACATGTCTCCACTAAGGGCAAATTGTACCTGAAAAACTTGGTGGCCTTCTACAACAAGGTTACAGCATTGGTGGATAAGGGAAAAGCAACTGATGTCATCTACTTGTACTTGTGCAAAGCATTTGGCACTGTCCTGCACACCATCCTTGTCTCTAAATTGGAGAAACATGTATTTGACAGATGGAAAACTCAATGGATAAGGAATTGGCTGGACGGTCACACTCAAAAAGTTGCAGTCAACAGCTCAATGTCCAAGTGGAGACCAGTGATGAGTGGCATTCCTCAGGGGTCAGTATTGGGACCCGCACTGTTTAACACCTTTGTTGGTGACATGGACAGTGAGACTGAGTGCACCCTCAACAAGTTTGCCAACAACAGCAAGCTGTGTGGTGTGGTCAATATGCTGGAGGGAAGGGATGCCATCCAGAGGGACCTGGACAGGCTTGAAAGGTGGGCCCATGTGAATCTCATGAAGTTCAACAAGTCCAAGTGCAAGGTCCTGCACCTGGGCTGGGGCAATCACTAGTATCAATACAGACTGGGAAATGAATGGATTGAGAGCAAGTAAAGGACTTGGTGGTGCTGGTTGATGAGAAGCTCAACATGACCTAGCAATGTGAGCTCTCAGCCCAGAAAGCCAACTGTATCCTGGGCTGCATCAAAAGAAACATGGCCAGCAGGTTGAGGGAGTTGTTTCTGCCCCTCTACTGTGCTCTTGTGAGAACCCACTTGGAGTCCTGGGCTCAGCTGTGGGGTGCCCAACATAAGAAGGGCATGAACCTGTTAGAATGAGTCCAGAGGAGGGCCAGGAAGATGATCAGAGGGCTGGAGTACCTCTGCTATGAAGACAAGCTGAGAGAATTGGGATTGTTCATCCTGGAGAAGAGAAGACTCTGGGGAGACCTTATAGCAGCCTGAAGGGGGCCTACAAGAAAGATGGAGAAGGATATTTTACCAGGACATGTAGTGATAGGATAAGAGGTAATGACTTTAAATTAGGAGAGGGTAGATTTAGATAAGATATAAGGAAGAAACTGTTCACTGTGAGGGTGGTGAGGCACTGGAACAGGTTGCCCAGAGAAGTTGTGGATGCCCCCCTCCCTGGAAGTGTTCAGAGTCAGGTTGGATGGGGCTTTGAGCAACCTGGTCTAGTGGAAGCTGTCCCTGCCCATGGCAGGGGGGTTGGAACTAGATGATTTTTAAGGTCCTTTCCAACCCAAACCATTCTATGGTTCTATGAAATACTTAATCAAATCTGTAGACAGAGGAAGTATAATGAAATCCTGACTTAAAAAAATAAATGTATGAGTGAGCAGTTTTAGACCAGTTAAAAAAATAACCTTTTCCTGTACTGTTTGAGATGTGTGTATATGAAATGGGTACAGTATTCAGGATTATAAATAGAACAGGAACCACACCATTTTTTTTTTTCCCCTCTTAATTGTGGTTTTTCTTTCATTTAGGTTATCTATCACTTATAATTAGAGATTGCTGTAAGGCAGCAATTCATTTTGCAAACACCTGACATTTCCAAATTTTCATGAGTTATGGTGTCCGTTGAACCCCTTGAATGAATTACTGCCTTAAAACCACTTCTCTATTTCAAGGAGCAACCTTACAAATGCAGAAACCTTTACTTCTTGGCAACCTGTGGTGGCATTTGAAATTTCTTTGTCTCTGGGCACTTTAAACTAATGTTTCATTAGATGTTAAACAGGGTAAGGTCTATGCTCTCTATTGATTGCCAAATAAATAGTTGTGAGACATTATTTTTCCCCTCTAGTACATCTCTTTTTTTTCTGTTTCCTTGTTTTCTGCCTCTGTGTCTGGAACATGTACAAGAGGTTTGCATTATTAGAGATGAATAATATTATTGCTACATCCAATTTTGCTTTTTGATTTGTTTTTGCTGTTGTTTTTTCCAGGTATTGCAATTATTTGTTTTTAATACTGCTTTTAGTTGTGTTATTAGCTAAGCTTGACTAAATATAATTCATTGTGACAGTAAAACTACAGGTAAGAATTTTGGAAATACAATTGCTGTGTTAATATTCATAAAAGGTAGATTTCTGCATTACTGTTAGTAATAAAAGTGTGTTGAAGAGTTGTGAAAACATCCCAAAGTCTCATTGCATCCTGATCTTTATAACCTTTATTCCCAGATAAAGGTGGTTCATGATGCTACATCAGTCATACACATGGTAAATGAGGTGGTCTGCCAAGGGTGAACAACACGCTGGGCAGTAAAAAGTGGATCTGCAGTTTTTTTCTGTTCTTCAGCTCAGTTTCATTAACTATTGCAGAGATCAATCTCCTTTACCTAGCGCATTTCTAATCACATTTGTGCTAGCTGAGAATTCATTAGAATCTGTAAATGGCCCAGACAAAGCAATGAGACTTAGCCACTACTACTTTTGTATTAAGCGGGTCATAGGTAACTTTCCTTTTAGAGTTAGGTACACCAAGAGAGAGAAATCTGTTACAAAGAAATGGTGGCTGTATCTTTGTAAAATTCGGGGGATTATTCCCAGAGACAGGAACACATTTGATGAATCTACCTTTCATTTTACTAAAGAATTACCTGCAAATAGCTCTCATTTTGAAATATATGAACAATTTATACTGTTACAAAAACGTAATGTCCATATATTTTAGTGTGAGAGTGATCTTTAACCATTCAATTTGGTTACATCCATGAAAATGAGCTATATATTTTAGACTTGACGAATACAACTTTCATGGCCATGGGGATAGAGGAAGAAAGAGAAATTTGATTTACTGAGGTAAGTTCTTACTCTTACACAGATACATTAGTGCAAAATTTTCACTTATAAGCATTCTTATAATCATATAAATGCTTATGAACATAAGATATTCTTTATATAATGTCCATAAAAAATTATTAATTCCAGTCCAAGCAAACCTGAATGGGTTCCCACATATATCACAATATTTGTTCACTTCTCTAATTTTTTAAAATATATATGGTCCTGGATATGCATCTGTATGTATCTCTATCTGTACTGGGTCTGGCTGGGGAGTTAAATTTCTTCATAGCAGCTTGTAATGTTTTAGCTGCCTACTGGGGTTAATCTACCAAAGTATATTAGCCCAGAATTCACATGATTAAAATTAATTAATTTTTGGTAAGGATTTTTTCAATGTTCGCCACACCAGATTATTTAACATTTTCAAATAATGCCTCAAAAAGTTGCCTTATCGCTATTAGTTGCAAAGGTCTGTATGACTTTTGTAGAAGCAGAACAAATGATTTACTGTGCTTGAACACTAAAAGAATCTTGTATCTGAAACTTGCAATCATCTAATGTTATCTTTCACAGACTTCCTATAGCCCTGTGGGTTCCAAGAACTCTACTACATACATGACTTGTACCAGTAGAGCCATCTGTAGCTGATCAACACTAAAAAAACTCCACTACTTTTACAATGAGGAAAATGTAGTACCTGGTATGGATTTTTATTTCTTTTAAGAAGTACTTCTGAATAAATAATTTATATGCATTTCTTGATTGCAGTTGTCAACTTCTCAGCCTTTACATTCAGCTATGTGATGATCTAACATGAAGGCTTTAGTCCAAAGAAATGCTAGGCAGGTAAAATTTTTAATCTCTCTAAACAAATAATGAATCATAACAGTAATTGTCAAAATCTTTGGTTTGGGGGTCTAAAATCCCCTGTAGGCGGTTTAGCACCTATAACTTCAGTCTCATAAGGAGTACATAATTCATGGACATTTATGTACTTTATGTACCTGGACCCTTTTCCTGTTCCACATTATGTGAACAACTACCTAAGGAAAAAACAAAACACACCTCCACTGAGACTCCAAAACAGAGACCACCTTTTGCATAAATTCTTAGTAACTGCAGTTTAAACCAAGGACCTGGGGTTTAGAACTCTCTAAGCCTGAGGGTATTTGACCTACAATTTCTTCCTAATAAATTTATGTGTTTAGAATGTGTTTTCTTAGTGTGATAATCACCCTTACATATCCATTCTTAATGTAGGATGCCATGCCATTTTACATGAAAGTGTCACAGAACAGAAAACTGATGGTGAGCAATTCCCTAAGTTTGTTCCAACTGATTACAGCATAAATATTCCATTCTCTGCTCTTAGGATTGCATTACTTATTATTTTTTTTTAGTCACACAGGGGATGCTCTTACATCAGAAGAGTACTTCAAGTGGGTGACGGTAGTGGGAGATTCGACTATTAGATATAGACAGATGGGTTTGTGATGTCTGAGAAAAATGGATGGTAACTTCCCAGCTGAGTGCAAACACAGTGATCTTCACAAGATGTTCAGAAAAGCAGCTGGTGGTCATGCTCTATGGTCCATATCATTAATGGTATAGGGGAATGTAGGAAAAACAATCTAGAGGCTAAATACAGGCTGCAATCCAGGAGACCAACATCTTAGAGCTGCACCACAGGGTTCTATGAAATATTTCTAGTCTCCTGTGTGAGGCCCAGGAGGCAGCCAAGAATCAAATGTGCCAATGCATGAATGAGATTGTGCAGGAGAGATGAGGCATTTAGAATGTTAGGAAGGGGGACAAAAGAACCTGCAGAAGAAGAAAAAAGTTGCACCTTAGTCAAAATGCAATAAGGCTGCTGAAAATTAAAAGGTGACAGAGGAGTATTTAAAAGAAAAACCAGGCAGACAGCTAGGTGTTGGGTGATTCTCACACCTGATACTTTCTTCGTAACAAGTAAGTCAAGCGCTAAATAAATTTTAAGGAAGTGTTAGATCAAGTAAGTAAGTTCAACGTTAATGTGTCACCAGGACTTCCTGACATTCACCACAGAGTGCTGAAGGTACCCAAATGTGAAGTTTCAGAAGCAGAGGCCAAAGTGTGTAACCTGTCATCACAAACTGCAGCTGTGCCAGAGGACTAGCAAGTCATCGATGTAACTCACAGGTACAGGAAGGGCTGTAGGGGGAATCCTAAGAACTGCAGACAAGTGAGCCTGGCTTCTTTCCTGACTATCCACCTGGCAGAGTCAGTAATAAAAGATAAAATCTTGAAAACTTGGTTAAACATATTCTGTTAGGAAAGAATCAGAATGGCTTCTGTGAAAGGAAATCACCCCCAAAAACCTGCTGCTGTTTGAAGATGTTTTGAAGAGCAAGTAGATGAGAGAGATAGGATGGACATAATATATTTGGAGTTTGAAAAAGTCCTTGGCAACTCTCTATATCAAATTCAGTAAAGAAAGTAAGTTGTAACAAGAAAGGCTTTTTTTTTTTTTCTGATTAGAAATGTCATTAAAGGAGGGAAAGCAAGTTCACTTTTCTAGGTGGAAAAGAATCACCAGTAGGTTCCCTGGAATTCAGTGTGGGGACTGGTTTCATTCAACATTTTCATCAATTACTTGGAGTAGAATCACAGAATCACAGAATTGCAAGGGTTGGAAGGGACCTCGGGAGATCATCTAGTCCAACCCCCCTGCTAAAGCAGCCTCTCCTAGAGCATGCTATACAGGACTTCGTCCAGGTGGGCTTTGAATATCTCCAGAGAAGGAGACTCCACAACCCCCCTGGGCAGCCTGTTCCAGTGCTCCGTCACCCTCAGAGTAGAGAAGTTTTTCCTCATATTCAACTGAAACCTCTTATGTTTCAGTTTCTGCCCATTGCCCCTAGTCCTGTCTCTGGACACCACTGCAAAGAGTCTGGCTCCGTCCTTGTGACTTCTGCCCTTAAGATATTTGTACATGTTGATGAGGTCCCCTCTCAGTCTCCTCTTCTTCAGGCTGAACAAGCCCAACTCTCGCAGCCTTTCCTCATAGGGGAGATGCTCCAGTCCCTTTATCATCCTCGTTGCCCTCCTCTGGACTCTTTCTAGGAGTTCCTCATCTTTCTTGAACTGGGGAGCCCAGAACTGGACACAGTACTCCAGGTAGGGTCTCACCAGGGACGAGTAGAGGGGGAGGAGAACCTCCCTCGACCTGCTGGCCACACTCCTCTTAATACACCCCAGGATACTATTAGGCTTCTTGGAAACAAGGGCACACTGCTGGCTCATGGTCAGCTTGTCGTCCACCAGGACTCCCAGGTGCCTCTCGGCAGAGCTGCTTTCCAGCTTTGGTCAGCCCCCAGCCTGTACTGGTGCGTGGGGTTTGACCTCCCCAGGTGCAGCACTCAACACTTGCCCTTGTTGAACTCTCCACCCAACTCTCCAGCCTGTCCAGGTCCCGCTGAATGGCAGCACAGCCTTCCGGCGTATCAGCCACTCCTCCCAGTTTTGTGTCATCAGCGAACTTGCTGATGGTGCACTCTGTCCCCTCGTCCAGGTCATTGATGAACAAAGAAGTCTGCAGTGAAATCTCCAAGTTTTCAGGTGATACCAAATTCTTGAGTTTCAATGTAAATAAATGTAAGATGATGTGTCTAGGGAAAAGAATTCTAAACCACATCTGCTGAATTCTGAATTGGAAGTCACGACCTAGAAAAGAAACCTTGTGGTCAACACTGACAGTTTTCTGGAAACATCAGCTCAGTATGCAATCAAGAAAAGCCAATAAAATATTGGGCACCATCACAAAGGGATTAAAAACAATAGAGTTTGTTATCTTGCTCCTGTAGAAAACTTTGGAGTGTACACATCTTGACTACTGTGCAGTTGTGTTTTCTCCAGATTTCAAGAAAGACGGTAGAGCTAGAAAGGGCACAGAAAAGGGCAACTGCAATAATTAAGGGGCAGGAACAGAAGCAGTCATGCATTTTTAAGTACCTTGCCTTGAAAAGGACTAAGACTGGTTGTATCTCAGGTTGGTAGGTCCCTAAAAGGCATTAGTTCCCTGAGAATTTGATGAAGAGAAGTGCTTAAGTCAAAGGAATTTTTAGGAGTTTTCATGTTTCGAGGAAATGTTAGGATGCCTTGATAGGGAATTAAGTGTGTACTTCAGGACCGTGTCCTCAGGGTTTTGAACCAGAAAACTGAGTATATCTCAAGCAAAACTGGATTCTGTTTCAGATTCATTTACTAAAGGCTTGAATTACTTGTCTAAACAAGAGCGAGTGAAGGACCTTGTGTCTCTAACACTTTTAGGGTGTTTGTTGCACCTGCATAAGGATGGTGTATCATCATGATGCAACACCATGTCCTTTGCAGCAGCAGATGAAGGCCAAAAAGGATAAATTGGTGCACTTAGAAGTTACGTACAGGGAATTAAACTGCACCTACTGTACCCTATTTGTAATTTTAAATTTAAAAAAAAAATTATTTGGAAAATATATGAGGACATAATGTTAAGAGGCTAAAATATTATGGCTATGGTTTCAGTGCATGTAATAGCAGTTTTCTGAATGCTTAATGAAGTTGAAATGATGCTTGATTTTGCTAGAGAACTGAAACAGAAAAATGCAAGTTCCATTCAACTTAGATGAGTAGCTCACTATGTACAGGTTCTCTCACAGCATTTTAACCTTCAGGGAATATCCATTTTTGCCCTTGGGATTGCTTGCTGGCTGCAGGTCATAAGGATTTACACAATGAAGTATAATTTGCCCGACAAATAGTTTAAAAACAAGGAAGATATCTCAAGCAGTAACAAACTTACTTTTAATGTACAGTTCACTAATTCCTACTAAAGAAATTTAAATGCAGTATCTCAGTTAACACTACTGACATGGTTTTTAGTCAGTTATGATTTCACTTCAAAGAGTCCCTTTGTCACCTTTGAAAAATAAGACAACTTAATGTGTATTAAAACTGATAAAAGTAAGAGACAGATAGATAAGAAACCTTTCTGGACTGCCAAACAGATGAGCCCTCATTGGGGTTCACTGTTACAAAATGACCTTACACAATTTTTTCTTAAGTATTAGCAGAGCCCATATGCATAGTTTGGATTGAGATTAGACTTTCTAGGGAAATGAGGATGAAGAAAAAAAGAGGGGGAGGGAAGAAAAAAAAAGAGGCAAGACTCTACAAAGTATAGTGAATAGAACTGATCAGCAAGCCTCAAGAGGCTCAGGCACTGGAACAGAAAAGCTTTGTAGAATTCTGTGATTCTTTTCCTTCCAGAAAAAACACACAAGGCAAGGAAGGTGGAAGCCTTCATCACTGGCTCAATGTGATGGGTTTTGATATATCTTGAGCTGAATGTTTCGCTTTTTATTTTCAAAATACTTTTAAGTTAGACTCTATTTTGTTAAAGTACAATAAAAAATAGTTGACACTGAGAAAGAATTATGTACTTTAGTTGACGTGAAATGTTTTTACTATGATTTTTACTATGATCTTTAATTTAATGGAATATTCAAGTTTGTTTCAAATTCAGAATGAAATCAAACATTGATATTCTTCAATAACAGAACCTATACTCCACCACTCCCCAACTCGAACAGTACAGCTAAGTAGATATAAATAAGGATGTGAAGAAAGGCAAACTTATTAAAACACGGATGAGGAGACATCTCAAAAATATTTATGGGGTCAGCGATGGGAAGAATACTCTTAATACTTCTCACCCATTTTATAAATTTTACTTAGTGATTTGATGATAAGAAGTCACATGACTTTACATGTTTTTTGATACTGTTTAGATAGCTGTATTCTATGTATATTTTGAACTTCACTTCACTGGACTGTAACTGACTTCATTCGGGGGACTAAAAGATCTGATGAAGAATTTAGATGACAAGCAGGGTTCATCTATCAATTCAGGATGCCTGTTGAATGCAAGCAAGAAAATTCATTTTTACATGAATATTTAGTAGTCTTTGGTCAATTTTCTGAATGAGAAAGATTAATATTGTGTAACAGCAATAAAAATGTTCCATTAAATGAAACTACAACACATTTGATAACTCAAACTAACCATTTTGTTTGCTCATTTCCCAATTAAATTATTCAATTTACTATTGCAAGATACTGTTAAAGAAGGGAACATAGAAATTTTTTTTAATTAATATTTCTCTACATATACGGACAGAGAAAGAGATGAATAATGATGTATGGATGTGTACTGGTATAACCCACAGTTTGCGTGAAGTAAATTTGAAACTTTGTTTACTTAAAAGTTTATACATTCACAAACTAAGACATAACCTTTAAATCAACACAGAGAATGTCTTCTGAGCAGAATCCTTTGTAATTGGTGAAGTACTTGTCATCCACTAAAAGCTTTGATGTTGGCTATGGTGGAAAGATAAAACATCTACAGTGGTTCCCATGTTACTGTAACTATGCTGGTTTTGGCTGGAATAATTTTCTTCATAGTAGCTAGTATGGAACTATGTTTT